>CM060253.1:19118066-19269494 GCA_030684275.1 Acipenser oxyrinchus oxyrinchus
GGGATTTGAAACGTCCCAAAGGGATTTCAGTGTGAAATCCTCGAGCGGGACGGTGTGTCCTTCGCCTGGCTTCACATTGTCCTTCCTCGAGGATTTACGACCCTGTTTTTCGAACATGGCATTTTCACCGCCAAGGGGATGACACTCGTCCTTGTCAAGGAGGATTTAAACCGTCGATTTGAATAGGTCAAATCTTCATCAGAGGTTTGTGAAATCCTTGAGGATTTCACCAATCCGAGTGCCATGACTTTTCATGACCAAACTCGAGGGGATGAACAGTCCTTCTCATTACGAATTCCATGACTTTCTCGTCATCATTTCACAGTGTCCTTCTGAGGGGAACGAATGTGAGCTTCGAGAGATTTACAGTGTTTCTCCCGATGTCCGAAAATACATGTAAGAACTCATAGGAAAGACCTTATGAATTCCCGCCTGAAAACACTCAGGATTTTAAAACTGTGAGAGACGGATTTCAGCACTGTCCGGACGTCAGATTTTCACATGAGCATTCGTGTGAATTCCTGTGAGTTCTCTCGGGTACAGAACGCTCCCCGATTATGAAATACAGTCCTCATAGGATCAGAGAGTCTCAGTATGAATCTCTATTCCACAAAGGATTTCATCAAATCCATTCAGTGATTTGATCCTTCCACATGGATTCATGTGATCTCATGGAAATACTGTCTTCTGGTGGAAGCCTTCCAAACCTCTGTAGGGATAGGACTTCCTTTTGATAGATTAACACTGTCCTTTCTCTTGGGGATTTCACACCTGTGATTCCATCACAGGATCGCAGTCGTCTGAATTCATGAGTCACAGACAGGCTTCAGACAGAGGGTTTCACACCTGAAATCGGTCAGAAGTTCACAGTGTCAATATTCAGAGATTGACGTCCAACAAATATATATATTTCATATGTACTTTACCCAGGGAGATAAGATGAGAAATCCCTTCCTCAATGAAGCACGTGTTCTCACACGAGAATCACAGTCCTAATCAAAGCCACTGGAATCATCATAGATTAAATCCTTCCATGAGGATCAGTGTCCTTTCAGATTTCACTGTCACTTGAGAATTTCAATGGTCTAAAAGAAGGGGAAGACTGACTTCTCAAGCCACGCTTAATGACTATTGTGAATCACTAACACTTATAATACCCCGTCATGGCTCATGGTATCCCATGATATCGCGCTATGCATGAGACTCCTTAAGAAAAGGACTTCGTGGAAATCTTGAGAATGTTTCACGTGTCCTTCTCAGAAGGACATCTCAATCATCCTTTTGAAGGATAGACAGTGTCCTTGAAAGGATCATGTTCCTTTGAAGGGAGTATCACCATCCTTCTCTGAGAATTTCCCGTCCAAATCAGGAAAACCGGAGCTGTGACAGTCCCTGAATGGACTATGGGAAGAACTCTGAAAATTCATGAGATTTAAGAGGATCATCATAGATAACAGACTGTCAATCTCTCATGGGCAGAATGATCAGTCTCTGAGGGCCTTAACAAACCCTAATTGATTTCATCTGGCATAAGAAGAGACTCTGTCTGCCTCATAGATGATATATTGAAAGTCTTTGAAACTTAGAATGAGATGTTCAAAAGCTCCTGGTCGATTTTGTTGTGTTTGGTGTAATGGGATGTGGCTTCCTGATGAACACGTGATTTCGAACATCCCATTTCGATTCATGTTGAAATCGCATAAATCACAGTAACCTTCACTCAGAGAACAACTGTCTCCCAAATGAGAACTATGACATTTCTGTTTTTGGTGGGATTTTGGGTGTGAAATCCTATGAGAATCACACTGTCCATGAGATGTCAGCAGAAACTATCTGTAGGAAAATACTAGACTTCCTTCTGAAGGATTTATTCCTGAAGGCATTCAATCTCCTTCCCTCTGAGGATTCTGAGCCTTCTCTGCAGTTTGAGGGTCCAATCCCAGGGAATCACCTGCCTTCCAAGATTGGGATTGCATGATTATAGTAGGCACTTGGAAATCAATCCCTAAGGAGGGGCAGTGTTGAATCCCTGGTCAGTCACACGATCCTGCAGAAATGCCACTGTGTTTGACCCATGAAATTCCAAGAATCGCCGTTCCATCATTAGGAGCGTCAGTACGTCGGGATATGACGCACTGGCAATGCCAGGAGATCACAAGAGGTCCAGTTGCTGTTTTTCACACCTACAGTCATTCCCATGAGAAGTCGACATTGGTGAGTTTCACCGTTTCCTATGGGATTTCAGTAAAGCCTTCTCATAGAATCCACTTCTGACAGGACTGTCTTTCTCCTCATGGGAGTGAACTGAGAATCTTCTCCCAGGATTTCACACGTCCTCTCCTGAGATTTCACACTGTGAATTCCTGAGATTTCAACTCCCGTATGAAATTCATTCAGAGAAGACAGTGTGTCCTCTTCTGTTTGAGGGAGTTTCAAATCACTTGTTTAGAAGCACACCTGAGAATTCACTGTTGCGGAATAGTTGATTTCCAGGAAAGTCGATCAGAAGGTTTAACCCCATTGAAGTTCACAGTGCTCATCCTGCAGGGAATGACAGTTGACAGCACTGTGATGAAGAAACCTTAGAAATCTCTTCAGAATTGGCTGTTGAAATCCCACAGTGAAAGGACAGTTCAATTCTCTGTTAGAAGGACAGTGTGAAATCCTAAGGGATTGGACAGTGTGAAATCCTTGAGGAGGATAGTGTGAAATCCCTGAGGAGAAGAATGGTGCCTATCAAAATGAGAAGTAGAGTGTTATGAGACACTGCTTCTGAAGAGACAGGGTGAAATCCCTATGAATTGGGTCAAGGTTGTCAAATCCCTGAGAACACAGTTGTGAAATCCCGATAGGACAGATTGGTGAAATCCAACTATGAGAAGGAAATGTGAGGATTCCGTAAAAGGACCTTCTAAGATGACAAAATGTTGTGAAATACTGATGTCAACAGTGTGAAGATCCTCAGTCTAAAGGACAGTGATTTTCCCCGCAGTTCTCTATTGAGGCAGCATGTCCTTACTAATAAGAGATTAGTGATGTGTCCCTCAGAATAAGGATTTCTGATTGTACCCTGAGAGATTTCATCATTGATGATCCCCATGAAGAAGGTGGGGATAATCATGACTGAATCACTCTCTTTTCCAGAGAAGAAAGTGTGTCAATGACTGTGAAGAACAGGGAGCCTGGAACATCCTCTGATTCCTATACCGTCCCAGAGTCACCAGTGTGACTTCAGGGAATAAAACACACTGAAAGGACAGTGTCCTAAATTCCATGAGGTGAGAAATCCCTTGATATTTATGACACTGACCTCTCCTGTCTTTGTGCATGAAGGACAGTGTGAAATCCTTCTATGCTGATAGTCTGAAACCGTAATAAGCAGTGAAACAACTGTTTCTGACATGTGTGAAATCCCATTCCACCGACAGAAAGAAAAGACACCTGTCTCCTTTCTCATGTGAGGACCAGGAATCTTTGTTGACAAACTGTTTGATTCAACAGTTTAAACATCCAAGAGTTCAAGGTAATGTGACCCAATCCCTATGAGAAGGACAGTGTGAAATCTGATGAGGTTTCAGTGAAATCTGCCAATCCTAGAAAACACAAAGTTCCCCTCCATCTTTGAGACAAGTGTGAAATCCTTCAGGACCGTGTGAAATCCCATGAGAGAAGGACAGTTGAAATGCCATCAGCAAGGACGGTGTGAACGTCCTACAATGAGAAGGACAGTGCGAAATCCCCATGAGGAAGGACAGTGTGAAAATCCCACCTAGAGAAGGACAGTGCGAAATCCTTCTGAGGAGGTTTCACAGTGTGCCATCCCTATGAGAAGGACAGTGTGAAATCCCTGAGTTGCGCAAGGACAGTGGAATCCCCATGAGAAGGACAGCGCGAAATCCCTGTGACACCGACAGTGACCTGAAATCCCTCTGAGAAGGACATGTGCTGCAATCCTATGAGAAGGACAGTGTGAAATCCCCATGAGGAGGTCTACAAAGTGTTTTGAAATCAGTGTCCTTCATCGAAGGACAAGGTGCTTCGAAATCCCTAGAGACGGCCACCAGTGTGAAATGTTCCATGAGGAGGCCCGTGAAATCCCTCAGAGCTCACAGGTGCCTTGGCCTGTCCCATCGACCGTGTGAGAAGGATCAGTCCTGGCCTTCACTGTCGAGAGAGGACGGTGTCACATCTGTTCTCCTGATCACAGGAAGTGTCATCCATCCCTATGAGATAGGACAGTGTGAAATCCACTAGGGGAAGGACCGTCCTGAAATCCTTACGAGAAGGATCCCTGTGCAATCCTATGGGAAGGACAGTGTCCTGCATCAGTCCTTATGAGAAGGACCTGTGTGAAATCCTGAGAGAAGGACAGTGTGAAATCCCCGAGAGACCACAGTGTGAAGTCCCAGACAAGTCGACAGTGTGGAATCCGTGAGGAGAAGGACAGTGTGAAACCCGAGGGGAAGGACAGCTGTGAAATCCCAAGGAGGAGGATTTCAGTGTGAAATCCCTGGGGACCAGAAGGACAGTGTGCAATCGCCTGAGGAGAAGGACAGTGTGAAATCCTATGACAAGGACAGTGAAATCAACACGAGGAGAACAGTGACAATGAAATCCAACTATGAGAACGGACAGTGTGCAATCCATCATGAGAAGGACAGTGTGAAATCTCCCTGAGTGACATGGACAGCCATCACGGATGCAACCCTATGAGAAAGGACAGTGTGAAATCCTGAGGAGGAAAGACAGTGCGCAATCCTAGGAGAAGGACAGTGTGAAATCCCTGAGGAAAGGACAGTGCGAGATCCCTACAGAAGGACAGCGTGAAATCCCCTGATGGAAGGACAGTGTGAAATCCCTATGAGAAGGCCAGTGCTGAAATCCTGATCAGACGGACAGTGTGCAATGCCCTAGAGAGAGGACAGTGTGAAATCCATGATCCTGCAGGACAGTGTCCCATCTAGGAGGACAGTGTTGTGAAATACCACAGAGAACCACAGTGTGAAATCCACCTATGAGAAGGACAGTGTGAAAATCCTCTATGAGAAGGACAGTGTGACATCCCGAGGAGAACGACAGTGTGAGGTCCTCTGAGAGCCACAGAGTGACATCCATGAGGAAGGGCAGTGAAACTTCCTTGCGAAGGACAGTGTGCCATCCCTGAGAGAAGGACAGTGGAAGCCACTGAGAAGGACAGTGAAGAAATCCCTGTCCGCAGGAGGACTCCTGTGAAATCACAGGCAGAAGGACACGGTGTGAAATCCCCCAGGAGAAGGACAGTGTGAAATCCTGTAGGGAAGGACCGCGTGAAACCCCTGATGAGAGAGTTGACATGTGAAATCTATGAGAAGGACAGTGTGAAACCCCTGAGGAGAAGGACGTGTGAATGACCCATGAGAGGAGGACAGTGAAATCCCTATGAGAAGGACAGTGAAGAAATCCATGAGAGGAGACAGTGTGAAATCCCTATGAGAGGACAGTGTGAAATCCCTAGGAGAGGGACAGTGTGAAATCCCTCTGAGAAGGACAGTGTGAAATCCTGAGGGAGAGGACAGTGTGAAATCCCATGAGGAGAAGGACAGTGTGAAATCGTGTATGAGAAGGACAGTGTGAAATCCCTGAGTGAGAAGGACAGTGTGAAATCCTGTGAGAAGGACAGTGTGAAATCCCTATGAGCAGGACAGTGTGAAATCCCTATGAGAAGGACAGTGTGAAATCCCTGAGTGAG
The DNA here is from genome assembly GCA_030684275.1 of Acipenser oxyrinchus oxyrinchus. Lineage (NCBI taxonomy): Eukaryota > Metazoa > Chordata > Actinopteri > Acipenseriformes > Acipenseridae > Acipenser > Acipenser oxyrinchus. Next base: position 19,123,795 of record CM060253.1, read on the forward strand.
GAGACATGTGAAATCCCTGAGAGAAGGACAGTGTGAAATCCATGAGGAGAAGGATAGTGTGAAATCCTAGGAGAAGGACAATGTGAAATCCTATGAGAATGACATGTGAAATCCCTATGAGAAGGACAGATGATGAAGACTTTGAGATGGTGACAGTGTGAAATCCCTATGAGAAGGACAGTGTGAAATCCCTAGAACGAATGGACATGAGTGAAGGTACCCTGATGAGAAGGACAGTGTGAAATTAGTGAGGAGGACAGTGTGAAATCTATGAGGAGAAGGACAGTGTAAATCCTATGAGAAGGACAGTGTGAAATCCTGAAGAAGAGACAGTGTGAAATCTGACGAGATGAAATCCCTGTGAGGAAGGACAGTGTGAAATCCTCTATGAGAAGGACAGTGTGAAATCCCCATGAGAAGGACAGTGTGAAATCCCTTATGAGAAGGACAGTGTGAAATCCCCTAGAGGAGAGGACGGTGTGAAATCCCTGATGAGAAGGACAGTGTGAAATCCCTGAGGAGAAGGACAGTGTGAAATCCCCTATGAGAAGGACAGTGTGAAATCACCTATGAGAAGGACAGTGTGAAATCCCTGAGGAGAAGGACAGTGTGAAATCGATGAGAAGGACAGTGTGAAATCGATGAGAAGGACAGTGTGAAATCTCCTATGAGAAGGACAGTGTGAAATCCCCTTTGAGAAGGACAGTGTGAAATCCCTGAGGAGAAGGACAGTGTGAAATCCCTATGAGAAGGACGGTGTGAAATCCCTATGAGAAGGACAGTGTGAAATCCTGAGGAGGACAGTGTGAAATCCCTGAGAGAAGAACAGTGTGAAATCCCCTATGAGAAGGACAGTGTGAAATCCTATGAGAAGGACAGTGTGAAATCCCTATGAGAAGGACAGTGTGAAATCCCTATGAGAAGGACAGTGTGAAATCCACTATGAGAAGGACAGTGTGAAATCCCTAGAGAAGGACAGTGTGAAATCCCTATGAGAAGGACAGTGTGAAATCCCTATGAGAAGGACAGTGTGAAATCCCTATGAGAAGGACAGTGTGAAATCCCTATGAAGAAGGACAGTGTGAAATCCCTGAGGAGAAGGACAGTGTGAAATCCCTGAGGAGAAGGACAGTGTGAAATCCCTGAGGAGAAGGACAGTGTGAAATCCCTGAGGAGAAGGACAGTGTGAAATCCCTATGAGAAGGACAGTGTGAAATCCCTATGAGAAGGACAGTGTGAAATCTCCTATGAGAAGGACAGTGTGAAATCCCTTATGAGAAGGACAGTGTGAAATCCAAGAGAAGGACAGTGTGAAATCCTATGAGAAGGACAGTGTGAAATCCCATGAGAAGACAGTGTGAAATCCTTGAGGAGGACAGTGTGAAATCCCTGAGGAGAAGGACAGTGTGAAATCCCTATGAGAAGGACAATGTGAAATCCCTATGAGAGGACAGTGTGAAATCCCTATGAGAAGGACAGTGTGAAATCCCTGAGGAGAAGGACAGTGTGAAATCCCTATGAGAAGGACAGTGTGAAATCCCTGATGAGAAGGACAGTGTGAAATCCCTGATGAGAAGGACAGTGTGAAATCCCTATGAGAAGGACAGTGTGAAATCCCTGAGAGAAGGACAGTGTGAAATCCCTGATGAGAGGACAGTGTGAAATCCCCTATGAGAAGGACAGTGTGAAATCCCCTATGAGAAGGACAGTGTGAAATCCCCTATGAGAAGGACAGTGTGAAATCCCCTATGAGAAGGACAGTGTGAAATCCTTGATGAAGGACAGTGTGAAATCCCTATGAGAAGGACAGTGTGAAATCCCTATGAGAAGGACAGTGTGAAATCCCTATGAGAAGGACAGTGTGAAATCCCTATGAGAAGGACAGTGTGAAATCCTATGAGAAGGACAGTGTGAAATCCCTGAGGAGAAGGACAGTGTGAAATCCCTATGAGAAGGACAGTGTGAAATCCCTATGAGAAGGACAGTGTGAAATCCCTATGAGAAGGACAGTGTGAAATCCCTATGAGAAGGACAGTGTGAAATCCCTGAGGAGAAGGACAGTGTGAAATCCCTATGAGAAGGACAGTGTGAAATCCCTATGAGAAGGACAGTGTGAAATCCCTGAGGAGAAGGACAGTGTGAAATCCCTATGAGAAGGACAGTGTGAAATCCCTGAGGAGGACAGTGTGAAATCCCTTATGAGAAGGACAGTGTGAAATCCCCTAGGAGAAGGACAGTGTGAAATCCCCTATGAGAAGGACAGTGTGAAATTCTCCTATGAGAAGGACAGTGTGAAATCCTGATGAGAAGGACAGTGTGAAATCCTATGAGGAGGACAGTGTGAAATCCATGAGGAGAAGGACAGTGTGAAATCTCTATGAGAAGGACAGTGTGAAATCCACTTTGAGAAGGACATTGTGAAATCCCTATGAGAAGGACAGTCTGAAATCCCCAATAAGAATGACATTGTGAAATCCTGGAGGAGGACAGTGTGAAATCCCTGATGAAAAGGACAGTAGGAAATCTCTATGAGATAGGACAATGTGAAATCCCTATGAGAGGGACAGTGTCAAATCCCCCATATGAAGGACAGTGTGAAATCCATGAGGAGAAGGACAGTGTGAAATACCTGAGGAGAAGGACAGTGTGAAATCCCTATGAGAAGGACAGTGTGAAATCCCCAAGGACAGTGTGAAATCCCTATGAGAAGGACAGTGTGAAATCCCAATGGAAAATGACAGTGTGAAATCTCCTATGAGAAGGACAGTGTGAAATCCCTAAGGACAGTGTGAAATCCCCTATGAGAAGGACAGTGTGAAATCCTTCAGGAGGATAGTGTGAAATCCCTGAGGAGAAGGACAGTGTGAAATCCTCTATGAGAAGGACAGTGTGAAATCCAGAATGAGAAGGACAGTGTGAAATCCCAATGAGAAAGACAGTGTGAAATCCCTGAGGAGAAGGACAGTGTGAAATCCCCTATGAGAAGGACAGTGTGAAATCCCCTATGAGAAGGACAGTGTGAAATCCCTGAGGAGAAGGACAGTGTGAAATCCCCAATGAGAAGGACAGTGTGAAATCCCTGAGGAGAAGGACAGTGTGAAATCCATGAGGAGAACGACAGTGTGAAATCCCCAATGAGAAAGACAGTGTGAAATCCCCTATGAGAAGGACAGTGTGAAATCCCCTATGAGAAGGACATTGTGAAATCTCCTATGAGAAGGACAGTGTGAAATCCCCTGAGAGAATGACATGTGAAAACCTGTAAAGAGGACTCCCTATGAGAAAGGACAGTGTGAAATCCCCGAGGGACAGTGTGAAATCACTTAGGAGAAGGACAGTGTGAAATCCCTAAGGAAAAGGACAGTATGAAATCTTCTATGAGAAGGACAATGTGAAATCCCCTATGAGAAGGACAGTGTGAAATCCCCTATTGAGAAGGACCGTGTAAAATCCATTAGGAGGACAGTGTGAAATCCATGAGGAGAAGGACATTGTGAAATCGATGAAGAGAAAAACGGTGTGAAATCCCCTATGAGAAGGACAGTGTGAAATCCCGTACTATAGTGACAGTTTGAAATCACCTATGACAAGGACAGCTTCTAATCCCTTTGGAGAAGGACAGTGTGAAATCCCTAAGGACATTGTGAAATCCCCTATGAGAAGGACAGTCTGAAATCCCCTATGAGAATGAATGTGAATTCCTTGAGGAGGACAGTGTGAAATCCCTGAGGAGAAGGACTGTGTGAAATCCCTGAGGAGAAGGACAGCGTGAAATCCCTAAGGACATTGTGAAATACCCTATGAGAAGGACCGTCTGAAATCCCCTATGAGAATGAATGTGAATTCCTTGAGGAGGACATTGTGAAACCCATGTGGAGAAAGACAGTTTGATATCCCTGAGGACATTGTGAAATCCCCTATGAGAAGGAAAGTGTGAAATACCTGAGGAAAAGGACTTTGAAATTCTCTATCAGATGGACATTCTGAAATCCATTATGAGATGGACAGTGTGAAATCCCCTATATGAAATACAGTGTGAAATCCCTGAGGAGAAGAACGGTGTGAAATCCCCTATGAGAAGGACAGTCATAAATCCCAGACGAGAAGGACGGTGTGAAATCCCCTGTGAGAAGGACAGTGTGACATCCCCTATGAGAAGGACAGTGTTCAATCCCCTCTGAGAAGCATGGTGTGAAATCGATGAGGACCGTGTGAAATCCTCTATGAGAAGGGCAGTCTGAAATCCCCTATTAGAGGGATATTCTGAAATCCCTCAAGAGAAGGACAGTGTGAAATTCTCTATGAGAAGGACAGTGTGAAATCCCTTATGAGGACAGTGTGAAATCCCTTATGAGAAGGTGTGGCAGAGTGGTTGCAGTGCTGATGTCACGGACCAGGAAGTAACTGAATCACAAACAGTGGATGGGCGGGTGAAGCTGAATGCTATGGCATTCAGCGTATTTATTAACAAACCAAAAACAAAAGATTTAAACAAAACACAAAACAAAAAGCACAAGGGCCAAACGAATAAACAAAGACTGTTTAGCAGTCGTTTTAAATGTTGTTCTCGCTCGTTCTCGCTCTCGCTCTCTCCCCGTACTCTCCTCTGTACACTCAACCAACGCAGAACAGACAGCTGCAGGTTCTTATACTCTGGCCGAGGGGTTAACTAGCTGTTAATTATCTTATTACCCCTCGGCCACAGTCTGCATCGTTTGGTAAGGATGCATGACTGTCAGCTAGTTAAATAATCAGTAGCTGATCAGTCATGCATCCTCACGAGGTTTTAAATATAAATAATAATAAATACGCGGCACTGTTATCCGCGCGCAAACAATAATACAAATAATAATAATGGGGCGGGACACTCCACCACACATGCCCCCTGTGCGCAGCACACATGGCCTTTCGGCCACCTCCCCTTATTCCCTAAAGTCCCGGCTAGCAGTCCTGGCCCAGGAACAGGGGAAGCAAGGTGTCTCCGAGGCGGCCATGGCGGGATGTCCTCCTCCCACCCCAACAACTGTAGCGTCCTAGTGGACCACGCACAGGCCGGCTCCTCTGGCCAGAAAAATTTTGGGGGTGGTCTCCAGACCTGTCCCACCTTCTTCATGGCCGGCAGCTCCCCTCCGTGGGGCTCCGGCCACAGTATTTCCTGCAGCGAAAATGCTGCGGGGGGAGCTGGTCTCCTGACCTCCCCCCCCTTCTTCATGGCTGTCAGCTGCCCTTCATGGGGCTCCGGCCACAGTATTTCCTGCAGCGAAATTGCTGCGGGGGGAGCTGGTCTCCTGACCTCCCCCCCTTCTTCATGGCTGGCAGCTGCCCTTCATGGGGCTCCAGCCACAGTATTTCCTGCCGCGAAAGTGCGGCTGGGGGAGCTGGTCTTCTGACCTTCCCCCACTTCTTCGTGGCCGGCAGCTGCCCTTCATGGGGCTCCAGCCACAGTATTTCCTGCCGCGAAAGTGCGGCTGGGAAGCTGGTCTCCTGACCTCCCCCTTTTCGTGGCCGGCAGCTCCCCTTCATGGAGCTCCAGCCACAGTATTTCCTGCCGCATGGCAGGACTGGTAGCGACCCCAGGCAAAACAGGACCCTCGGGAGGAGACGGCAGCAGCAGCGGACCCTCGGGAGGCGACGGCAGCAGCAGCGGACCCTCGGGAGGCGACGGCAGCAGCAGCAGACCCTCGGGAGGCGGCGGCAGCAGCAGCGGACCCTCGGGAGGCGGCGGCAGCAGCAGCAGTAGCGGACCCTCGGGAGGCGACGGCAGCAGCAGCAGTAGCGGACCCTCCGGAGGCGAACTCGGGAGGGGAGCCCCTGGCCATGGAGGCGGCAGCGGAGCTCCACTTCTCCCTCGTACCCTATAACTGGTGGCTCTCCAGGCGATGCAGAGCAACAGGCAGCCCCAGGCGATGCGGAGCAACAGGCAGCCTTGGGCGTGCGAGGCAGGCATCCTTGGGCGGTGCGAGGCAGGCATCCTTGGGCGGTGCAGGCAGGCATCCTTGGCGGTGGAGGTGGGGCAGGAGCAGTCCTTCCCATGACAGTGGAGGTGGAACCAGCAGGCATTCACCCTCTGCTGGTGGAGCTGGGAGCGGCAAGCAGTCCTCCCACGGCGGTTGAGGCGGAACCAGCAGGTATTCACCCTCTGCTCGTGGAGGTGGGAGGGTCAAGCAATCCTCCCACAGCGGTTGAGGCGGAACCAGCAGGAATTCACCCTCTGCTGGTGGAGCTGGGAGTGGTAAGCAGTCCTCCCACGGCGCTTGAGACGGAACCAGCAGGCATTCACCTTCTGCTGGTGGAGGTGGGAGGGGCAAGCAGTCCTCCCACGGCGGTTGAGGCGGAACCAGCAGGCATTCACCCTCTGCTGGTGGAAGTGGCGGAGGCAGAGGCAGCTCTTGCTGCTCTGCTCCTGGTGGAGACAGAGGCAGCTCCTGCTGCTCTGCTCCTGGTGGTGGTGGAGACAGAGGCAGCTCTTGCTGCTCTGCTTCTGGTGATGGTGGAGACAGAGGCAGCTCCTGCTGCTCTGCTCCTGGTGATGGTGGAGACAGAGGCAGCTCCTGCTGCTCTGCTCCTGGTGGTGGTGGAGACAGAGGCAAGGGCTCCTCTCCCCTGGCGCTGGAGGCGGCAGCGACGGCTCCTCTCCCTCTGGCTGGAGAAGGCAGCGGCGGCTCCTCTCCCTCTGGGCTGGAGAGGCAGCAGCAGCTCCTCTCCCTCTGGCGCTGGAGAAGGCAGCGGCGGCTCCTCTCCCTCTGGCGCTGGAGAAGGCAGCGACGGCTCCTCTCCCTCTGGCTGGAAAAGGCAGCGACGGCTCCTCTCCCTCTGGCGCTGGAAAAGGCAGCGACGGCTCCTCTCCCTCTGGCGCTGGAGACAGCAGCACTGGCTCCTCTCCCTCTGGCGCTGGAAACAGCAGCGGGGCCCCTCCCATATCTGCAGCCAGGTAGTTGAGCACCATGGCTGCGATGTCTGGGAGGGATGCTGGTTGGTGTTTCTGTTCCCAGGCCTCCCAGCGCTCCCCATCTCTCGCTCTTGTGTTGATCACAGCAGGGAGGGCGACCATTATATCCCTCTCAGGCTCCGCCAGCCAGTCCCAGATCCCCTCAGAGGAGACGGGATTCTTCCGCCTCGGAGGATGCGGGTCCTCTCTCACCCTTGCTGGATGCTCAGGCTCCTTCCTCTCCTGCCATGGAGGGGGTTGGTCCGGTGCCACGTGCCCAACCTCACCAATCGCGAAGCACCACTCCTCACCCTTCAGGCAGGTGAGGCAGACGTCCAGCGTGGTAGGACCCGCTGCTGTTGCTGCGCCTCCTGCTGCTGTTGTTGTTGCTGCTGCTTTCTCCTCCGGCTACTCTTCCCCATTTTTTTAATTTTTATTATTTTTTTTCCAAAAACACACAAAAAAATACTTTTGAAAAAACAAACAAAAAACGTCCTTTTCCTTTCCTGGTCCGGCTCTTGGAGGCGTTGTTTGTCCCACGCAGGACACCATATGTGGCAGAGTGGTTGCAGTGCTGATGTCACGGACCAGGAAGTAACTGAATAACAAACAGTGGATGGGCGGGTGAAGCTGAATGCTATGGCATTCAGCGTATTTATTAACAAACCAAAAACAAAAGATTTAAACAAAACACAAAACAAAAAGGCACAAGGGCCAAACGAATAAACAAAGACTGTTTAGCAGTAGTTTTTAAATGTTGCGCTCTCGCTCTCGCTCTCGCTCTCGCTCTCTCCCCGTACTCTCCTCTGTACACTCAACCAACGCAGAACAGACAGCTGCAGGTTCTTATACTCTGGCCGAGGGGTTAACTAGCTGTTAATTATCTTATTACCCCTCGGCCACAGTCTGCACGCGTTTGGTAAGGATGCATGACTGTCAGCTAGTTAAATAATCAGTAGCTGATCAGTCATGCATCCTCACGAGGTTTTTAAATATAAATAATAATAAATACGCAGCACTGTTATCCGCGCCGCAAACAATAATACAAATAATAATAATGGGGCGGGACACTCCACCACAGAAGGACATTGTGAAATCCCCTATGAGAAGGAAAGTGTGAAATCCTCTATGAGAATGACACTCTAAAACCTCCTATAAGAATGAATGTGAAATCCTTGAGGAGGACACTGTGAAATCCCTGAGGAAAATGACAGTATGAAATTCTCTATTAGAAGGGCATTCTGAAATCCCCTATGAGATGGACAGTGTGAAATCCCCTACGAGAAGGACAGTTTGAAATACCCTTTGAGAAGGAGAGGGTGAAATTCCTTGAGGAGAAGGACTGTGTGAAATCCCTAAGGACAGTGTAAAATCCTCTATGAGAAGGACAGTGTGAAATCCTTGAGGAAAAGGACAGTGTGAAATCTCCTATGAGAAGGACAGTGTGAAATCCCCTTTGAGAAGGACAGTGTGAAATCCCCTATGAGAAGGACAGTGTGAAATCCCTGAGGAGAAGGACAGTGTGAAATCCCTATGAGAAGGACAGTGTGAAATCCCCTATGAGAAGGACAGTGTGAAATCCCCTATGAGAAGGACAGTGTGAAATCCCTATGAGAAGGACAGTGTGAAATCCCTATGAGAAGGACAGTGTGAAATCCCTGAAGGACAGTGTGAAACCACCTATGAGAAGGATAGTGTGAAATCCCTATGAGAAGGACAGTGTGAAATCCGATGAAGAGAAGGATGGTGTGAAATCCTTGAGGGAGGGCAGTGTGAAATCAATGAGGAGAAAGACAGTGTGATATCTCTGAGTAGAAGGACAGTGTGAAATCCCTATGAGAAGGACAGTGTGAAATCCACCTATGAGAAGGATAGTGTGAAATCCCTATGAGAAGGACAGTGTGAAATCCGATGAGGAGAAGGATGGTGTGAAATCCTTGAGGAGGACAGTATGAAATCCATGAGGAGAAAGACAGTGTGATATCTCTGAGTAGAAGTACAGTGTGAAATCCCTATATGAAGGACAGTGTGAAATCCCTGAGGAGAAGGACAGTGTGAAATCCCTAAATAGAAAGACAGTGTGAAATTCACTATGAGAAGGACAGTGTGAAATCCCTGAGGACAGTGTGAAATCCCTATGAGAAGGATAGTGTGAAATCTCCAATGAGAAGGACAGTGTGAAACCGATCAGGAGAAGGATGGTGTGAAATCCTTGAGGAAGATAGTGTGAAATCCATGTGGAGAAAGACAGTGTGATATCTCTGAGTAGAAGGACAGTGTGAAATCCCTATGAGAAGGAAAGTGTGAAATACCTGAGTAAAAGGACAGTATGAAATTCTCTATGAGAAGGACATTCTGAAATCCCTATGAGAGGGACAGTGTGAAATCCCCTATATGAAGGACAGTGTGAAATCCATGAGGAGAAGGACAGTGTGAAATCCTCTATGAGAAGGACAGTGTGAAATCCCTTATGAGAAGGACAGTGTGAAATCCCTTATGAGAAGGACAGTGTGAAATCCCCTATGAGGATAGTGTGAAATCCTCTATGAGAAGGACAGTCTGAAATCCCCTATGAGAATGACAGTGTGAAATCCTTTAGGAAAAGGACAGTATGAAATTCTCTATTACAAGGGCATTCTGGAATCCAGATTGAGAAGGACAGTGTAAAATCCCTAAGGAAAAGGACAGTATGAAATTCTCTATGAGAAGGACAATGTGAAATCCCCTATGAGATGGACAGTGTGAACTCCCCTACGAGAAGGATAGTGTGAAATCCATGAGGAGAAAAACAGTCTGAAATCCCCTATGAGAAGGACACATGTGAAATCCCAAAAAGAAAGACAGTGTGAAATCCCTGAGGAGAAGGACAGTGTGAAATCCCCTATGAGAGGGACAGTGTGAAATCCCCTATGAGAAGGACCGTCTGAAATCCCCTATGTGAAGGACTTTCTGAAATCCCTGAGGAGAAAGACAGTGTGAAATCCCCTATGAGAGGGACAGTGTGACAGAAATCCCCAATGAGAAGGACAGTGTGAAATCCATTAGGAGAAGGACAGTGTGAAATTCCATGATGAGAACGACAGTATGAAATCCCCAATGAGAAAGACCGTGTGAAATCCCTATGAGAAAGACAGTGTGAAATCCCTATGAGAAGGACATTGTGAAATCCCCTATGAGAAGATGGTGTGAAATCCCCAATGAGAAGGACAGTGTGAAATCCCCTATGAGAAGGACAGTGTGAAATCCTCTATGAGAAGGACATTGTGAAATTCCTATGAGAAGGATAGTGTGAAATCCCTATTAGAATGACAGTGTGAAATCTCCTTTGAGAAGGACAGTGTGAAATCCCTATGAGAAGGACAGTATGAAATACCCTATGTGAAGAACAGTATGAAATACCCTATGAGAATGACAGTGTGAAATCCCCTTTGAGAATGACAGTGTGAAAGCCCCTATGAGAAGGACAATGTGAAGTCCACTTGAGAGGGACAGTGAAATCCCTTTTGAGAAGGACAGTTTGAAATCTCCTGTGAGCAGGTCAGTGTGAAATCAATGAGCAGCAGGACAGTGTGAAATCCCTGAGGAGAACAGTGTGAATTCCATGAGGAGAAGGACTAGTGTTAAACCCACTATGAGAAGGACAGTGTGAAATCCTTGAGAAGGACAGTGTGAAATCCCCTATGAGAAGGATATTGTGAAATCCCTACGAGAAGGACAGTCTGAAATCTCCTGTGAGCAGGTCAGTGTGAAATCAATGAGCAGCAGGACAGTGTGAAATCCCTGAGGAGAACGTGTGAAATCCATGAGGAGAAGGCCAGTGTGAAATCCCAGTATGAGAAGGACAGTGTGAAATCCCTATGAGAAGGATATTGTGAAATCCCTATGAGAAGGACAGTGCTGAAATCTCCTGTGAGCAGGTCAGTGTGAAATCAATGAGCAGCAGGACAGTGTGAAATCCCTGAGGAGAACAGTGTGAAATCCATGAGAAGGACAGTGTGAAATCCCCTATGAGAAGGATATTGTGAAATCTCCTATGAGAAGGAAAGTGTGAAACCGATGGTGTGAAATCCTTCAGGAGGACAGTCTGAAATCCATGAGGAGAAAGACAGAGTGCTATTCCTGATTAGAAGGACAGTGTGAAATCCCTGAGGAGAAGGACAGTGTGAAATCCCTCAGGAGAAGGACAGTGTGAAATCCCATATGAAAAGGACAGTGTGAAATCCCCTATGTGAAGGACATTCTGAAATCCCTGAGGAGAAAGACAGTGTGAAATCCCCAATGAGAAGGACAGTGTGAAATCCATGAGGAGAAGGACAGTGTGAAATTCCATGAGGAGAACGACAGTGTGAAATCCCCAATGAGAAAGACAGTGTGAAATCCCCTATGAGAAAGACAGTGTGAAATCCCCTATGAGAAGGACATTGTGAAATCTCCTATGAGAAGGACATTCTGAAATCCCCTATGAGAATGAATGTGAAATCCTTAAGGAGGACTGTGTGAAATCCCTGAGGAGAAGGACAGTGTGAAATCCCTGAGGAGAACAGTGTGAAATCCCTATGAGAAAGGACAGTGTGAAATCCCACTATGAGTGACAGTTTGAAATCACCTATGACAAGGACAGCTTCTAATCCCTTCGGAGAAGGACAGTGTGAAATCCCTGAAGGACATTGTGAAATCCCTATGAGAAGGACAGTGTGAAATCCCTATGAGAATGAATGTGAAATTCCTTGAGGAGGACAGTGTGAAATCCCTGAGGAGAAGGACTGTGTGAAATCCCTGAGGAGAAGGACAGCGTGAAATCCCATATGAGAAGGACAGTGTGAAATCCCGTACTATAGTAACAGTTTGAAATCACCTATGACAAGGACAGCTTCTAATCCCTTCGGAGAAGGACAGTGTGAAATCCCTAAGGACATTGTGAAATCCCCTATGAGAAGGACCGTCTGAAATCCCCTATGAGAATGAATGTGAATTCCTTGAGGAGGACATTGTGAAACCCATGTGGAGAAAGACAGTTTGATATCCCTGAGGACATTGTGAAATCCCATATGAGAAGGAAAGTGTGAAATACCTGAGGAAAAGGACTTTGAAATTCTCTATCAGATGGACATTCTGAAATCCATTATGAGATGGACAGTGTGAAATCCCCTATATGAAATACAGTGTGAAATCCCTGAGGAGAAGAACGGTGTGAAATCCCCTATGAGAAGGACAGTCATAAATCCCAGACGAGAAGGACGGTGTGAAATCCCCTGTGAGAAGGACAGTGTGACATCCCCTATGAGAAGGACAGTGTTCAATCCCTCTGAGAAGCACGGTGTGAAATCGATGAGGACCGTGTGAAATCCTCTATGAGAAGGGCAGTCTGAAATCCCCTATGAGAGGGACATTCTGAAATCCCTCAAGAGAAGGACAGTGTGAAATTCTCTATGAGAAGGACAGTGTGAAATCCCTTATGAGGACAGTGTGAAATCCCTTATGAGAAGGACATTGTGAAATCCCCTATGAGAAGGATAGTGTGAAATCCTCTATGAGAATGACACTCTAAAATCTCCTATAAGAATGAATGTGAAATCCTTGAGGAGGACACTGTGAAATCCCTGAGGAAAATGACAGTATGAAATTCTCTATTAGAAGGGCATTCTGAAATCCCCTATGAGATGGACAGTGTGAAATCCCCTACGAGAAGGACAGTTTGAAATCCCCTTTGAGAAGGACAGTGTGAAATCGATGAAGAGAAGTACAGTGTGAAATACCCTTTGAGAAGGAGAGGGTGAAATTCCTTGAGGAGAAGGACTGTGTGAAATCCCTAAGGACAGTGTAAAATCCTCTATGAGAAGGACAGTGTGAAATCCTTGAGGAAAAGGACAGTATGAAATCCCCTATGAGAAGGACAGTATGAAATCCCTTTGAGAAGGACAGTGAGAAATCCCATATGAGAAGGACAGTGTGAAATCCCCATGAGAAGGACAGTGTGAAATCCCTGAGGAAAAGGACAGTATGAAATCCCTATGAGAAGGACAGTATGAAATCCCCTATGAGAAGGACAGTGAGAAATCCCATATGAGAAGGATAGTGTGAAATCCCCTATGAGAAGGACAGTGTGAAATCCCATATGAGAAGGACAGTTTGAAATACCACATGAGAAGGACAGTGTTAGATCCCCTGTGAGATGGATAGTCTGAAATCCATGAGGAGAATTACAGTGTGAAATCCCTGAGGAGAAGACGGTGTGAAATACCTGAGGAGAAGGACAGTGTGAAATCCCTGTGAGAAGGACAGTGTGAAATTCCCAATGAGAAGGACATTTTGAAATCCCTTATGAGAAGGATAGTGTGAAATCGATGTACATAAGAACATTGACTCACGGATTTCACACTGTGCTTCTCCTCATCGATTTCACCGTCCTTCTCCAGGGGATTTCAGAATGACCTTTTCATAGGGGATTTCAAACCGTCCTCAGGGATTGTACACTGTCCTTCTCCTCATCGATTTCACTGTCCTTATCTAGGGGATTTCACACTGTCCTTCTCATAGGGGATTTCACATTGTCCTTCTCCTCAGGGATTCACACACTTTTCCTCAAGGATTTCACACCATCCTTCTCTTCATTCATTTCACACTGGCCTTCTCATAGGGGATGTCACACTATCCTTGTCATAGGGGATTTCACATTGTTCTTCTCCTCAGGGATTTCTCACTGTCCTTCTCATTTGGGATTTCACACTGTCCTTCTCATAGGGGATTTCATACTCTTCTCATAGTGGATTTCACATTGTCCTTCTCCCAGGTGATTTAACACTGTCCTTCTCCTCAGGGATTTCACACACTCCGTCACAAAGGGTATTTCATACTGTACAACATTTTACAGTTATTTCTCTTCAAACATCTTGTCCCATGATGGCTAACTGGAACACTGCCGCAGCAAGGTGATACTAGTCTCATACCCTGATCAGGGCCATAACCAGAGCTGATATTCTCCTGAGGTCAAACATGTTTCAAGCTATAGCTGGTAGTATTTATATGACTGCTTGGTATTGACTATTCAACCTAATCTATGTTACACGGCAAACCAACAGAGAAAACTAAGGCAAGTGGTGTACCACAGGACAGGGATCAATATTAGGTCATCAGAGATTCCTAATCTACATTAATGATTTAGATTCTGGTATAGTAAGCAAACTTGTTAAATTTGCAGATGAAACAAAAATAGGAGGTGGCAAAACTTTACAATGCATTTATAATACCTCACCTAGAATATTGTGTTCAGTTCTGGTCACCTCGTTACAAAAAGGATATTGCTGCTCTAGAAAGAATGCAAAGAAGAGCAACCAGAATTATCCCGTGTTTAAAAGGCAGGCTAAAAGAATTGAATCTATTCAGTCCTGAACAAAGAAGACTACACGGTGATCTGATTCAAGCATTCAAAATTCTAAAAGCTTTTGACAATGTTGACCCTGGGGACTTTTTCGACCTGAAAAAAGAAACAAGACCCAGGGGCCACAAATGGAGATTAGATAAAGGGGCATTCAGAACAGAAAATAGGAGGCACTTTTTTACACAGAGAATTGTGAGGGTCTGGAACCAACTCCCCAGTAATGTTGTTGAAGCTGACACCCTGGGATCTTTCAAGAAGCTGCTTGATGAGATTCTGGGATCAATAAGCTACTAACAACCAAACGAGCAAGATGGGCTGAATGGTCTCCTCTAGTTTGTAAACTTTCTTATGTTCTTATGTACTGTATTTTTTGTTATTATCTATTATTATCATTTGATCATAGTGGTTAACTTTACAGGGTGGTAAGGAAAAGTTGCATTTCTCAATGCCAGGAACTGTATAGTGTTATTTTTTTCGTGGTACAAATAGTAAAATAAAACTAGATGGTAAATTTATAAGTATAGTTGAGGGGCTTGCTTTATTGGGAAAGTGGTCAAAGTAGCTGATTTGTGTCACAAGTTACATTATTAATTGTCTCATGCTTAGAATGTGCTATAATTTGAGATTTCTCAAAGTTTTATGACAGTTACTTCAACAGTGGGAAGTAGCCTACTAAAAGAAGTTGATGCGGTTACTAAAACAACTGTACCTCTTGATTAGTAGATGCCATTCCTATTTTGATTTCATATCTGAATAGCTGAGAAGTGGAGGATGATTTCATTTACTCTAAAGTATTTGTCTTACTTATTGGGAAAGTGGTCAAAGTAGCTGATTTGTGTCAATAGTTACATTGTTTACAGTAAATAGAATGTTGGAAGTCTGGGTGTTTTTAAACCATGGGGAGCTTTAGAATGTTGAAAAAAGTACCATTGAAGATGGACAAAAAAAGGACAAAAAGTTTAATAGTTTAAAAAAGTATAAAATATATCAAAAAGTTGTATACAAGCACACTATTCCAGACCGGTCTACACGTTTTAAAGTTTGAACGGCGTTTCTAGCTTAAACGCCGAAGAAGAAGTAGAAGAAGCAGAAGAAGAAGAAGGTCGAAGATTGAAAGTGAGGACTCTTGCTTCGCAAGCCCCACTAATTAATAAATGCATTTGAGAGGGGAGGGATGCATGCGGGAGCCTGTAAGGGGTTCATATTCTCCGTGTATTCCCACGCTGTCAGACAATGCTTTGTTGACAGGACTCAGCTATGAGGAAATTGGCTGACGTTCTGTCATTGGCTGGTGGGTGGGATTACACGGAGTGAATGAATGAATAAAAAGGCGCTGTTTTGTAGCCTCTCTGGCCCATAAAGGAAACATAGTGGAACGTGACTTCACGGCAGAATTCTGAAAATCAGAGGCTCTGGAGCAGCGACTCGGAGAGACGGAGTTGCAATTCCAGCGCGAGGCTTACAGACCCGGGGTGCAAGCAAGCCACACACCGGTTATTTACTGTACTCCTATTTTTAATTAGTTAGTTTAGCGGGACTGAGTCGTCCCACTGTGTACGAGAGGGTAAAAAGCAGTGCCTGCTCCACAGGGCTCCCACCACTAGAGGGAGAAACGAGCCGTGGTAAAAAACCTCACACTTTATTTTGTAGCTTTCTTAAAACATTTTGTTTTCCTTTTTCCTTTTGCCTTTTCACTTATTTTTGCTTTGGATTACACATCTGTGTGTGTTGTATGAAGACGGGGCACAATACCATTGTTGGTAGAGTGCCCTGAACTATAACGGAAACATCTGCCAATTGAGCTCACCCTAATAAATCTTGTGTCTTCCCACACCCTACCACAATGCACCATTTTGTATATGTGACTAATCAAGCATTTAACATGCAATTTATTTTGATGTACAATTATATTTATGTTAACGTGTAATCATTTTATAAAAATTGAACACGAATTTGTATGACCCCTTCTCAATACAGTTGAGTGGAAAGTGGAGACATGGTGTGGTGTGGAAGCGACATCGTGGGAGAAGTAAAGTCGTGGACAAGTACAGCGCAGTTAGAAGCAGTTTGCAAGCAGGTTGGCAGCTGCAGAAGCTAAACTAAACTTTAAAAAAAAAATGGTCTTCAAGCCAGTAATCTGTGACAACTGCATGATGTGGGAAATCCGAGACAACCCAACAGAGCTCAACCAAGTGTGTGTAAAGTGCTGCACGATCCAGGACTTGCTCCAGCGATTAAGCCTGCTAGAAAAGGAGCTGGAGGAAATGAGACAGCAACAGGAGCTTGAGGAGCTGGCACACCCACAATTCATGGAAGTCTGCACCCCTAGCAAACTGAAAGCCACCACGGAGATGGAAGAAAGTCGAGACAGCTGGGTTCAGATAGGCAGAAGCAGGGAAAAAAAGAAACTTCGTCAAACACAACCACCAGAAATCCAAACATCCAACAAATTTGAGCCACTTCAACATTTAGATGACCAAAACCAACATCAAGAGAATGAAAGAAACAACATCCAGACCCTATAAACAGTGCTGGCCAGGCAGAAAAAAGAAGGGAGGTCATGATCGTTGGGGACTCCATATTGAGAAACACAGCAAGTTCAGTTCGCAGTTTGGACCCCCTTACTACAACAGTGTGCTGCCTTCCAGGAGCCTTAGTCAAGCACATCACTGAGAATGTGGACAGGCTCCTAGAACGAACAGGAGACGACCCGGTAGTAGTCGTCCACATCGGTACAAACAATATTGGAAGGGACAGGCCAAGATCCATGCAAAACAAATTCAGAGAGCTAGGAAGGAAATTAAAAGGCAAGACCAAAACTGTGGTATTTTCTGGGATACTGACGGCGCCCTGCAAAGGACCATATGGACAGCTGGAAATACAAAATCAAAATGCATGGCTGAAATCGTGGTGCACCCAGGAAGGCTTCACCTTTCTTGAACATTGGAGCACATTCTACAACCAGGACTATCTATACAGGTGGGACGGACTGCACTTAAACAGAAAGGGAACCAATCTACTGGAGAAAGGATCCTTCAGGAGGTCCAGAAGCATTTAAACTAGAAAGGAAGGGGAGAAAACAAAAACAGAAGGGAGACCACATCAAAACAAGGACAACAACTCAGGTAAGACAACTATTAAATGTATCTATCTTAATGCTAGAAGTCTCAGAAACAAAATGTTAGAACTTGAAGCTACTGCACTAACAAGTAACTACGATGTGATAGGTGTTACAGAAACTTGGTTGTCTGAGAGTGATGGAGACGAATATAATATTAGTGGGTACACACTATATAGGAAGGACAGGCAGGACAGAAGAGGCGGAGGGGTAGCGCTATACATAAGAAATAGTCTTGACGCCCAGGTGTTAAATCTGGACAAAGAAAACAATGCAGAATCAATATGGGTCAGAATAATGGACAAAAATTCAAAGGGCATAATAATAGGAGCATGCTATAGACCGCCAAACTCAGACGCTGAGCAAAATAATCTGTTGTACAAAGACATTCGAAATGCGTGTAGAAAAGGAGAAGCCATACTAATGGGGGATTTCAACTTCCCCCTTATAAAATGGGAGAACCCGGTGGGGGGCACGACGGACAAAATTGAAATGGTAGAAATGACAAATGACTGCTTCCTAACGCAATTTGTCAAGGCACCGACTAGAGGGGAGGCATGCCTTGATTTAGTCTTTTCAAATAATGAAGACAGAAAAACTAAAACAGAGGTCAGAGAGCCATTGGCAAACTCAGACCACAACATGGTCTCATTTGAAATATTTTTTAAAACCCCAAAAGTAATGACTAAAGCTAAGGTTTACAATTTTAGAAAAGCAAACTATGAAGGTATGAAACAGAGACTAACAGAAGTAGATTGGAGTAAAATAGAGAAAACATCCACAGAAAAAGGATGGCTGTTTTTTAAAAATGTAGTACTAGAGGCACAAAACAATTACATCCCAAAAGTAGACAAATCTAAATCTAAAACAAAATGGCCAAAATGGTTTAATAGATCAATTAAAAAAAATATTCAGCGAAAAAAGGCACTTTACAGAGCGTTTAAAAGGGACCAAAAACAAAGTACGCAGAAAGAGTACTTGGAACTGCAAACGCAAGTCAAAAAGGAAGTTAGAAAGGCCAAGAGAGAGATAGAAATCAATATTGCTAAGGGGGCTAAAACCAATTCCAAAATATTTTTCCAATATTACAACAGCAAGAGAACATTCAAAGAGGAGGTCAAATGTCTAAGAGACACAAATGGCAAAATCATAGATGAAGAAAAAAAATAGCAAATATATTAAATGATTACTTTTCACAGGTTTTTACAAAGGAGGACACGGACAACATGCCCCACATGTCGACCTGTTCCTACCCAATTTTAAATAACTTTAGCATAACAGAGGCAGAAGTGTTAAAGGGACTAGGAGCTCTTAAAATAAACAAATCCCCTGGGCCGGATGAGATCCTCCCAATAGTACTCAAAGAAATGAGAGAAGTTATTTACAAACCGCTAACCAAGATCATGCAACAGTCTCTTGACACAGGGGTTGTACCGACAGACTGGAAAATAGCAAACGTAATACCGATCCACAAAAAGGGAGACAAAACCGAACCAGGTAACTACAGACCAATAAGCCTGACTTCTATTATATGTAAACTTATGGAAACTATAATAAGATCCAAAATGGAAAATTACCTATATGGTAACAATATCCTGGGAAACAGCCAGCATGGTTTTAGGAAAGGGAGATCGTGTCTAACTAACCTACTTGACTTTTGAGGATGCAACATTGAAAATGGATAACTGCAAAGCATACGACATGGTTTATTTAGATTTCCAGAAAGCTTTTGACAAAGTCCCGCATAAAAGATTAATTCTCAAACTGAACGCAGTAGGGATTCAAGGAAATGCATGCACATGGATTAGGGAGTGGTTAACAGGTAGAAAACAGAAAGTACTGATTAGAGGAGAAACCTCAAAATGGAGTGAGGTAACCAGTGGTGTACCACAGGGATCAGTATTAGGTCCTCTGCTATTACTAATCTACATTAATGATTTAGAGTCTGGTATAGTAAGCAAACTTGTTAAATTTGCAGACGACACAAAAATAGGAGGAGTGGCAAACACTGTTGCAGCAGCAAAGGTCATTCAAAATGATCTAGACGGCATTCAAAATTGGGCAGACACATGGCAAATGAAATTTAATAGAGAAAAGTGTAAAGTATTGCACGGCAATAAAATGTGCATTATAAATATCACATGGGAGATAGTGAAATTGAAGAAGGAACTATGAAAAAGACCTAGGAGTTTATGTTGACTCAGAAATGTCTTCATCTAGACAATGTGGGGAAGCTATAAAAAAGGCTAACAAGATGCTTGGATATATTGTGAGAAGTGTTGAATTTAAATCAAGGGAAGTAATGTTAAAACTCTACAATGCATTAGTAAGACCTCACCTAGAATATTGTGTTCAGTTCTGGTCACCTTCTTACAAAAAGGATATTGCTGCTCTAGAAAGAGTGCAAAGAAGAGCAACCAGAATTATCCCGGGTTTAAAAGGCATGTCGTAAGCAGACAGGCTAAAAGAATTGAATCTATTCAGTCTTGAACAAAGATGACTACACGGTGATCTGATTCAAACATTCAAAATCCTAAAAGGTATAGACAATGTCAACCCAGGGGACTTCTTTGACCTGAAAAAAGAAACAAGGACCAGGGGTCACAAATGGAGATTAGATAAAGGGGCATTCAGAACAGAAAATAGGAGGCACTTTTTTACACAAAGAATTGTGAGGGTCTGGAACCAACTCCCCAGTAATGTTGTTGAAGCTGACACCCTGGGATCCTTCAAGAAGCTGCTTGATGAGATTCTGGGATCAATAAGCTACTAACAACCAAACGAGCAAGATGGGCCGAATGGCTTCCTCTCGTTTGTAAACTTTCTTATGTTCTTATGTTCTTATGATGAAAAAATGATTTTTTTTTTATTAACGGCAGGTTAAGAGACCACAGCTCTGACAGGAACGCTGCTTCCGGGAACAAAATACTAAGACTGGCAGGCACAGCCCCTTTTTATTCCCCTGGCCCCGCCCCATTTTATGCAAATAAAAACCCACACACATTCTATTGGCCCTACCCTCGAACTTGACCCAGTAAGAACAGACATTTTAACAGTCACATCACAGCATACCGAGAGTGACAGTAATAATACAGACAAAAGAAAAACAGACAAACACAGAGAACGTCACATTGTCCCCACCTTAGCTATTTTGTCCCCAAAAAGCAACACAGCATCTCATCAGTCCGCTAAGGTTGCAACTGCACGTGGTACTGGCAGACCTGGTGTGCGATATAGAAAAAATCCAGTCCCAAAATTGGAGCGATGCCACTCCCGTCGGCGACACAATGATCCAGTCTAGGGTTCCGAGGCAGCCGCTGCCAGCGTGCTGGATGAAGAACAGCAGCACAGAGAAAAAGCACCAATAAATAAATAAATAAATAAACCTAACAAACTTCGTTCCGTGGTACCAGCGGAGACGGTTGCGCTGGGTACGGTGACTAGCATGTCCGGCCCTCTCTGAACTTCACCATTCCTCACTCCAGGTCCACTTGTTCTCTCACCTGCTGCAGGAAATCGAGCCTGATGATGCACTGATCTAGAATGTCTGCGATCCAGACCTCATCATCTAAAGCAGTCTCACCCAGGTGCAGCTGCAGTAGCCCTCTCCCTCGCATCGGTGACAGCTGTCTGGTCTCCGTCCGCAGTTGCACCGTGGTGGGTTCCATCCTTGCAAGGCTGGTCTTGCTGGCCCGCCTGAAGATGCAGTGTGTGCTGCATTCAGGTTGGGTTTGGAGAAATGGGTCAATGTTTCCCGTTACATTGGGTCTGGGTCGCGGCTCCTGCCGGGGGCAGTTAGAATGAATGTGGCCGGGTTGACCGCATCCCCAGCAGAGGCGGTGGGTGGTTGATGGTGATGGGGCTGACCAACCCAACATGACCTACTGGACAGCCATGATCTCCCACAGGATCTTAGCCAGTTGTATGGTACCCTGTTCAGCTTCATCTCCCTCTAGTTCGACTCCCGGGACTGCGGGCCGCTGAGTGGCGCTGCTGTCTTCCCGGGTCACATCCTCCCACTCCTGGGAGAGTTGAAGAGTGGATAAAAGTAAACGTTTCTCAAGGAGTGACTTCAACCACACACAAATTTTAACAAAAACTTTCGTCTTTAAAATTATATATATATATATATATATATATATATATATATATATATATATATATATATATATATATATATATATATATATATATGCTAAAACACATTTCTTTAAATAGTCAAACACAGCCATTTGAACATATTTTAATGGTGCGATCGATCTCCTGAAGATAAAAAATAAATATACTTGAATTTACTTTACACCTGCATAATGTCACATTTTTTCTGAAAAAATAATTAATGGCGTTTTGGTCCTTTAATCTTTATTTAATTTCCAACAAACACTCCCTTTAAACTCAGAAATGTGTGGATGTGCAGTGTAGGTGATATCTATCTACTTTTTTCACAAACTACCAATTTCATGTGAAACCTCTGTAATGGATTTGTATGTTTTTTATTATTATTTCATCCTCCTCTGGATTCAAACTGCTGACCCTATTTACATGCAAATAAACATTTTCCCAACCCAACTAACAGTATGATTTTCCATGGATATAGGCTCCCCAAATAATATCTATAGATCCATTTCTTCATCTCTTTAGATGTAAAATTGACTGCACTGGCACTGTAGATATAAAACATTCCCCACTGGGGGCCTGATAGGCGTAGGAGTCTAACCAGCCATGCACAAGCTGTTTTGTGTTTTTATACTTTCTTTGATGTCTAAAATGTACACAGTAAACCACGGTGATGATTAAATTAATAGAGCAAGTAATCACAGAGATAAAATTCAACAAAACACTGATGCATGCACATATCTCGAAGTAATGCAGAATTTAGCAAGGTGCAGAATTCAGCACGACAGCAGCACTTAGGATTCTCCAGCAAGCTGAAACTCAACCATAAAATTAAATAGTAACAACAATAATGTAAAAAAAGGCAACTAAAATAACATGTCATGCTATTTACTATTTAAAGAACTAACACATGGATCTTGTCCTGTAGGTCTCCACACTTAGCAGAAGCACAAACTGCAGCCACAACAGCAGACCTGCTCTTTCGTTATACTGCAGCCCGCTGGTACTGTATTGTAAAAACAAGGACTTGTTCAAAATGTTGGTGTCTTTTTTCCTGTGCATTAGGTGATCATTATTTGCAAATGTTCTATATGGGTATAACAGTTATAGAGAAAAGCTGCACAATGTACCCAGCTACAAATATAGTGTATAATTATGAAATAGAAACTATTTTTTTCTTTATCAGAAGGCAACATTCAATACTGACAGTATGCAAAGGTTTACTATTTATGGTTTACAATTATGAATGAAGTGCAGGACTCAGCCGAAGGAAAGTGGACTTGTTGTAAAATGTAGGGTTTTGTAACCGTCCCGCTCTCAATACTGACCCTGTTTGTCTTCCTACGTATACAGTAGAGAATTACAACCACACAGTAAAAGTTTCCACATTTAATATACAGTAGCGGTGCACTGAATAATATTACTGAAAGGGCTGTGAATACCTTTACATTCATTGCTCCAACAGGAAGTGCTAATACAAGAGATTTCTTGTCTCAGATTGCCCTGGCATTTCAGGTTCAATTGCATTTGTCTTGTTCTTTAATGTTAGGCCTAATGTTTCAGACACTTTTATAAAATATTCTTATTGTTCTACAACATACTGTACAAACCTTTAATGCAGAGATAAAATGGCTATTAAACAGATGTGCTATGATGTCTCATCTGGGTAATGGTTTGTCCTGCAATAAGAATTCTTTATCAACCGTTCTTGCTGAGACCAAAAAAGTGAAGGAAGCGATGGGGCAAACTAGCACTCTGACATGGAACACTACTTTATACAAATAAAACATGATAAAGAAGCCGCTTCATGTGAATTGTAGTTGATTAGAGGCATTGGGTCATTCGAACCTGACAGGTTGAAAACCCTCTAAGCTGCTTTGTAAACCCCTGACAACAAAAGTATCCAAACCCCACTGGAAACCAAAGGAAAAGTGTTAGTTCTCAAAACAACATGCCAAGGAGTACAGGACATCATATTTAATAGACACACCCATTTCATCTCATTTCATTCAAATGTGTTTAAAACAAATACTTCATTAAACAGTATTTTCTTTAGTAAATTAATCAGTGTTACAGAAACACTAGGCTACTAAAATGACAGACCTACACTGGTTTCTATAGCAATACCCTCGATTTTTATGGCTGCTGCTACAATGCAAATGCATGTGTACTGTACACATTGAGTCAGTAAAAGGAAGGGAACTGTTTCTTTCATTCCCTTGTCATACGCTAAACATTGCTTGGTAACACCGCCAGGGTTGTTGAGGCTAACAGTGTGGTATGTACAGCACAGACTGAAGGACTTCTTGCCTTCCAAATGCAAACCCTTCAAGCAGAGATTAAACTGTATTGAGAATGAACTTCATGTCGATCTGTCAGCAACATAATACAATTGCCTCACCCTCAACCTACAGTGTAATGACTCCCAAGCTGTGTGCATTGACTGGAGGCTTAAAGATGTAATACTTCAGACTAGAAACTAGACTTCAGTGACTACGTAAACCACAAACCAAGCTATACAGCCTCTGGACTTTGTGGAGACAGTTCTAAACTTAATCCAGTTTAAAAAATTAGATGTGTGTTATGTCCATCATTTTCTAATTTCCTTTGCTTTCCCTTGCATTGTTTTTATTTGTACATTTCAAATATTACCATTTTTATTTAAACATTCTAATGTTATTCTTGGTAGTGGTAATTCTTAGCATCAAATCTATTTGCAAGCAGCAGGGCTCTTAGGAAACACCAGCAGGCGATTAATACCATATCAAACATTTATACTTCTTATCTCCACTGTGCAGGACATTTATTTTCCTCTTTTTTTAATGGCATTGCTATATTTATTTATTATGTATTTATTTATTTCACATATAACTACTGTATCAGCAAGTTCTCTTTGCTTTTCAACTGCAACATTCCTAACTTTGGAGCAGTGAAGTGGGCAAGCTCAGGATAATAGGTCAAATGAAATACTTTAGGGCATGGTTACAGGTTTATGGCACTGGAACATCATTGGAACAAAGAATTGGACAAAAAGGTCAATGTTGCCCACACCTGCTTCAGGAAACTTGAACATGTCTGTCCCAAACTAAGCATTTCTTGTTACTCATGTAACCCAGCGAAACAAAATGTAGCAATTACTGACAATCATCTGGGGTAGTTGGTAACTGGATACTTGTGATATACACAACACATTTCTTAATGTCTGTTTTAATGTTTAATTTCTCTTTGATTCAAATGGGTTTTTTACTCCATCTTGTGCAAATTGCATTTTTTTTCTCCTGAACTCTCCAAACCTAGCACAGGAATACAAGCCAGCTCTAATCAGTCCCAACCAGCATGTAAAAGCACTGCTGCTCGACATGGGCCCCGTTATGTCTGGTGAAAACCAAACACTGCATTCCACAGTAAGAACCTCATACCAATGGTCAAGCATGGTGGTGGTAGTGTCATGGTTTGGGGATGCTTTGCTGCATCAGGACCTGGACTTCTTACCATCATTGAAGGATCCATGAATTCTGCTCTGTATCAGAGAATTCTACAGGTGAAGCTGAAGCGGAGCTGGGTCATGCAGCAAGACAATGATCGGAAACACACAAGCAAGTCTACATCAGAATGGTTGAAGAACAAGAAATTTAAAGTTTTGGAATGGCCTAGTCAAAGTCCAGACCTAAACCCCATTGTGATGTTGTGGCAGGACCTGAAATGAGCAGTTCATGCTCAAAAACCTACAAATGTCACTGAGTTGAAGCAGTTCTGCATGGAGGCGTGGGCCAAAATTCCTCCACGGCGCTGTGAGAGACTAATCAATAATAACTACAGGAAGCGTTTGGTTGCAGTTATTGCTGCTAAAGGTGGCGTAACCAGTTATTGAGTTTAAGGGGGCGATTACTTTTTCACACAGGGGCATTGGGTGTTGCATAACTTTCTTTAATAAATAAATGAAATATGTATCAAAGTTTTGTGTTATTTGTTCACTTAGGGTCCCTTTTATCTAATATTAGGTTTTGGTTGAAGATCTGATAACATTCAGTGTCAAACATATGCAAAAATGCAGAAAATCAGACAGGAGGCAAATATTTTTTCACGGTACTGTACACTGCTGTGCAAAAGTCTTAGACATGTTGTATTTTTCTACTCTAATGCATTATGAGCATCAATAATTTACTCAAAGCCTCCACTAGTGTTTTCTACTATTATAACAACCTTGACTTGCATAAAGAAGGCAAAACACTGAGTGAAATAGCTTGCATCACTCAATTTTCAAGGTGTGGTATCCGAAGCATAATCAACCAGTACAGAGAAACATCATCTGTAATTGACTAACCTAGGACTGGAAGACCCAAAGAGCTGTCTAACAAGGATGAGCAATACTTGAAGATAATATCCTTAAGGAATAGAATGAAAACAAGTGTTGAATTGACAACAGAACTGGCAGAAGACACAGGTGTCGTTGTCCATCAAATCAACAGTACCAAGGTCACTCTTGAAATCAGGACTTAAAGGATGTGTTGCAGTAAGAATACCTCTGTAAGAAAGGGGAACAAGACTAAAAGGCTAAAAAATGCACAAGAACACAGAAATTGGACTACGGAACAATGGTCAAAGGTGGCCCTGCACACTGATAAATGGGTATTTTTTACACAACCACATAATTTAATTATTTAATTGATTCACTGTTTTATTGATTTAATAGAGAAGTGTAGAATTAGGCAGGTATTTAACTATTGATTGTGAATTACCCCTGGCCACCCTATATAAACAGGTGTGAAATGTTTGGTTTGTGTCTGTATGAAGGCTAAGGCCAGTGGGGGACAGACCTGAAAGGTATTGTGATACTTTTATGTTAAACGGCTTAGCCATCCAGTTTATAACTAGGACTAAAGTTTAGTTAGCACTCCATGACGTAGTTAGGCTTTGTTTATTTTTTTATTTTATTTTGTGTTTTGTATGAAAATAAATACAGGCACTGCCCTGCTGTCTCCAGAACGAGGGGGGGAAGCACCGCTGTCTCCAGAGCCAAAAGGAGTGGGGTAGCTGCCGTCTCCATAGCCAGAGGGAGGAGCCGCTGTCACCTCCAGAGCCAAAGGGGAGGAGCCGCTGTCATCTCCAGAGCTAAGGGTGGAGCTACTGTCCAGTGTGTGGCCAGGGCTAATTGACAGTCAATAATTCAATTATCACCTGGCCACATTTAAACAATTAAAACTATGTGGCTGTGTAAAAACAACCACAAATCACCAATTTATCAGTGTGTGTGTATATATATATATATATATATATATATATATATATATATATATATATATATATATATATATATGAATGAAAAACAAAAGTCAAAACAAAAGTCTAAAACGAGAGCACACAGTGCATTAAAGGGTTAAGGTGGTGAAGCTCTTATTTTCTGCAATGTCTTTCTGATGTACACAGGGCACACTATACAAAGTTTGAAATGCATTCTATACCATATCTTTGCAGTACATTTTGATACAGAGCATATTAATGCTATCTCTTAGGGGGCTTGTGATGTCCCTGCAGCACAATTACTTTATTCTTTTGTTACATTCCACAACCTTGGCAAAACAAATACTTCAAATTAGAAAAAAATATTTTTAAAAGATAAAATAATTTAGAAAAGAAAATAAATCGTCAAAAACTAAATTGATATAAAAAAGTTAAATATTGTGCTGTTAAAAATGTATATAAATACTGCAGACAACTCTTTCAAAGATCCTACTAATGGTGTTTTTCTCTTATGACAAGTTTGAGGTCTATCTAGATTTTTTTTATTTAATTAAGGGAGAAAAATTTACAGAATGTTTCTGTTGGGGGACTGTCTGTTCTTATCTACCAAGGTCTTCATTATGAGGGCAGGCTACTGTACTTGTTCATCAACACTATGCATTGGGTGAGACTGTATCCATAGCAACCTTTTTCATGTAATTGTATGTAAAAATAATGTGATATCTTGTAACAATTGTAAGTCGCCCTGGATAAGGGTGTCTGCTATGAAATTAATAATAATAATAATAATAATAATAATAATAATAATAATAATAATAATAATAATAATGAGACAGGTGACACTGTAGTATGGTACCTGAGGTGCACTTGGTGATATTGACCAACAGACAGCTACAGTCCTAGAATCTCCCTCTCGGGGAGCAGGATGAACTAACTTTGCAGTAGCACAGGCGGTGATTCAAAACAAGTCTCAATCCTAAGTACCTCAATAAGCAACTTTTTAGTTATTGGCTATCTTATTATCTGTGTCTTTTTGTCAGCTGTAGCACACATCTCAGTTTGATTGCAGTACATATTTAAGCATTTTTTAAAACATTACCCCCTCACAATTAATGATCGTCACTGACACTGAGTTGAACATATCAGGTAAAACGCATGATGAGTAAACCAATATAACCAGGATGCTATTGAGGGGTGAACTTCGTTCTGATTCATACACCAGTACAGCAAAATAATCAATACTAGCTCAGTACTACTGCGTTATACTGCAATAAAGTTTTTGTATCCAAAATAGCTGCTCTTCTGCATTGTATATATATATTTAAATATACAGTCAACAGTTAAATAATTATAAACATATACAAATCAATGTGAATAAACACAATCAGTATAGCAGTGGCTTGTTGTCATTCTCATATTAAATTAAACTTTTTTTAATGAAACTAATGGAATTAAATAAATTGATGCTCCCTGTTTAGTTTTATTTTTGGTTATGTTAATGAGCAATTGCCAGCTTCTCTCCCCCTCTCACAAATAAACAGATCCTCTCTCTTGTCTAACCAATGATCTGATACACTAAGAGTCATCATCATGCATTTGGAAAAACTGTTGCTGGGAAACACTTCAGTTTGTTTTGCTAAATATGTTTTTTGCTGTTTTTATCCACACACTAAAAGTAAAAACTTTGAATATACAACCAAGATTTACTTTATCTTCTAAGTCTCCTGATATAAGACATAACTGTCATCTTTGATTTGTGTTTTTTTAAAAACAAGAAAATGGTGAGTCCTTTGCCTCATTTTGTTAAACTTTACGGTGTTAGTAGAAAACCCACTAATAGTAGTCATGTATGTTCTTGCCTGATGTGAACTCAAGTTTTGCAAATCTTGATTGTAGATGAGAAAAACAAATTGCACCCTGTCCATTTCTTCCGTCTTCAGCAAATATTTGTTTGTTGGTTTTGTTTCTAAACATGGCAACTGGCCTCCTGTGTTACTGCAGATATCGGTAGACTTTGAAGCAGTGATTCCCGGAGTCTGCCACCACCACATGTCCATCAGCGGTGAGGGCCAGGCCCTGAGGTCCATACAGGGGGTCTGCTGTGGTGTTAATGTAGGACAAGAATGAGCCGGCGCTGTCGAACACCTGAAAAACAGGGGGTGGCACTGAGAATGAAAGGAACCCCTGTGCTGACCTGTTAATGAAGCACCTTCTTGACTGTGCAATACTGTAGACAGAGCTATTGGTTTTGGTGAACGAAGACCCATGAAATACGAGGCAACTTTTTCTGGAAATGTTCAAGCAAATTCTTTTAGGTGAAATTCTCAATCAAAAGTTTTCAAGAAAGTTTGCTTTTCCACTTTGGGCTTTTCCCCCTTTTTCATGTCCATTATATACAGCCTTGACCAACTGAAGATACTTTGACAAAAAGACCTAATATACATTTTTAAAAACTCCCAGCTGAATAACATTTTTGAGTATGACAGGCCAGCTGTATGTGTGAGTAAAAAGCTATTTCAATAACATAAGTAATAAGTAATACTGAATGAATAATTTTAATGCATACATATGACACGGTTTCAAGATCCACAGTGTTGTCAGTCACTACAGTTGCTAAATTGATGGCTGATTTCAGAATATGACTGACTGAGAATATAGGCATACCCAACATGCTACTATATTAACTAGACTTCTGAGTAGGTCTCACCTGTATTCGGCTGTTGCCCCAGTCTGCTACAATGATGTTCCCATTTGCATCAACTGCCACCCCAGTCGGAGCATTAAATTGCCCATTTCCCTCTCCATGAGAACCAAATTTAAACAGGAACTCTCCATCTGCACTGTACACCTGAGAGAAAAAAGACAAGACCGGAACTATAGTACACTAGAGTTGAAAACTGGAAACGCTGGGTTAAAGATGAAAAGGAGGTGAAGAGAAAGGTAAAGATGAGAAAGAGACATATAGAAATATTCCCTTTAGTAAACAAAACAATAAGAGGGTTTCTACTTACCTTGACAGAGTGATTGTGGAAGTCTGTCACAACAATTTCATTTTTGTTATTTACAGCAACAAAGTGAGGGCCTTGAGAGAGACATAAGAAAGAAAGGGGCTAAGAGATCACTGAAAAATATTGAAATGTTAGGTTAAACCATTACATATATACTCACTCCTTTAGTGAAGACTATTAGGTAAAAACAGGGCTGACCACAACCAGTAACTAACAGTCAGTTAAAAAATGTAATATAGTCCAAAAACTTTCACTAAGTAGTACAGCGCTAATATTGTGCCAGTCATTCCCTTATTTTATTATTGCATGTAAAAAAGTATATTGTAATATGGTATTTTCCCCCAAGTGTAGAAAGAGTGGTAATGAGTTCACACTTCAGAATGCAAGGACACAATACTTACTGAACATTGGGCCAGATTTACTAAGCTTTTGCTCCGGTGCAACGTTTGCACCACATTTTTCTAAAAGGAATAAAAAAAAAGTTAATATAGTAGAAAAAAAACAACTCTGAATATTTATTTGAAAAAGCCATATCTGCATTTAAGTTGTTTCCTAATTAGGGTTGCTTCCAGTACCGTGTTTTCTCCTACATCCCTACAGTATGTCTAGGCTGGAGGTCCTACTTTATGTAAAAGAAGTAGTATGTCATTTCACATTGCCGTATTACAAAGCAATATTTCTCAGCAGATTTAAGATTAGATTTAACACACTATATCAAATATTTGTGAGATACATATGTTTAGGTGTGTTTATACAATATTTAGAGAGGTTAGGGGTGCTGTGTGAATCCCGATACCTTTCAGCATAATCAAAAGCAAGTGTTTAATGCCAGTGATTTTCAACCACAGACCACATTGGTTAAATGGAGGAGGCACATGCAAAGAATGATCACCTCTATTCCATATCAAGTTGACCAACTGGACTAAGTAGAGGACTCATCCAGGTCAGTTGGAATACTGTCGGAGGCACTTTGTAAAAGCTAACCATGGTAAATGTGCACTGTTTTTTTGTAGTTTACCATGCTTTGATCACATGCATGCTCTACCATGGATTTGACTGTGCTCTGTGGATAAATCTTGCTTGAATGTCTACCATGTATTTACTTTTTGTATGCTTTAACCCTGTTATGCCATAGTACATTTGAATTAAAATGTTTTAAGGTGCAGATAGAGATCATAATACCAGTTTAATTAAAGTGTTGAACAAGTATCTTAATCAGTGCTCCAGGTAATCTGCGTAAAGGGTGTTTTACGCATTGAAAATATAGGAATGACATTTAAATTTAACATTTAATGAATATGCATAGCAATTTTGCTGCACAGCTTGAGTTTGCATGTTATCAAGCTTCTTGTACTTCGTAGGTTCCCAACACCTCAATGGTCAATTGTGAGTATACTGCATGCAGTAGATAGAGACAGGGCAGCTTGTAGCCTGCCTGGGAATTGCCAGAAACACTTGAACAGTAAGTGCAGGTTTTCAATTAAAAAGAAATACAAACATTTAAAAAATGTATGGTTGAATCCACTCACTAGCAATGCTTGTTTCTGACTGGTGACACATTTGGATTCTGGGTTTCTCTGCGGCGTCTTAGTCTGCCCTCAACCTAACCTAATAATGTATCTATCTGTCAACTGAATTCTTAAGAAATATAAAGTATGTGCATGCAGGCCTTTTGTTAACCCTTTAAGGACAATGAGTGTGTATACACAATCATACTGAAGTGTTTTTCTGGGCCCGTGATCAGGTAAACACAAAATCGAATGCGTTTTTTATTACTGACTTATTGGGCCAGCATACTTTGCTGTATAGGTTGGAAACGCATGTCATTGAATAGAGGAGGGATTGAATTTCACTCCCTGATAGTTTGTGTGACGTTGATGAGATGGGCATTTAAATATTAAAGAGCAGAGACAGTTTACAGCAGCAGTGGCAGTGGCAGTGGAGTCTAAAAGGTTTAAAGACTGGCTAACACTCTGCACAGTAAGGGGAAAACTTTTTTTTTCATATTGTTTGTTCTGCACTGCTAAGGTTTTAAACATTAACAAAAACATGGAGGGG
The DNA here is from genome assembly GCA_030684275.1 of Acipenser oxyrinchus oxyrinchus. Classification (NCBI taxonomy): domain Eukaryota; kingdom Metazoa; phylum Chordata; class Actinopteri; order Acipenseriformes; family Acipenseridae; genus Acipenser; species Acipenser oxyrinchus. The sequence continues at coordinate 19,155,642 of CM060253.1, forward strand.
GCATTCACAGTTGATGGTTTCCAAAATTGGAAAAATTCTGTTGAATCCTTTAGACAACATGAAAAAACTAAATCTCACAGGGAGGCTACAACATAATTCCAAACGCAGATTTCAAAACAACCAAGAATCACAACACAGCTAGATTCTCAACTAAGGTCCCAACAGAAGTATTGCTGTGAAATGTTATTGAAACAACTGACTGAGGCAGGGTTTTATTCAATACTTGCTGACGAGACCCATGACATAGCCAACAAAGAACAGCTGGTCACAATATTTCGCAGGGTAGATGAAGAGTACATCATTCATGAGGATTTTATTGGTTTAGTTGACCTGCCTCAGACTGACTACTATCTACAGTGTGCTTAATGACATTCTGATACGCTGCAACATGCCACTCCAACTATGCAGGGGACAAGCATATGATGGTGCAGCAAATATTATGTCTGGTCACATCTGTGGTGTTGCGGAACAATTCAAGCAACATACCCTGCAGCCATTTACATTCACTGCCTGGTACTGTATAAACCAGTGCCTACAAGATGCTGTTTGAGATGCTTTGGACCTAGTGTTAGAAGTGACTCACCTTATCCAGTTATCCCCGAAGCGAAGCCACTTGTTTGAAACATTCAAGAAAGAATGTCTCCAGAAACTCAAAACTTGCAAACTCTCTGTCCTACACAATGGACTGTCCTCACAGGTGCTGTGACAGCGATCCTTGACAACTATAGTGTATTGTGTGCTGCAATGACTAAGATCAATAATGATTCTCACAATGAATATGGAAGAAGAGCTGGTGGCATTTTGGCAATGCTTGAAAAATGCAATACTTTTTTATAGATTGCGTCTCTCCTACGTTGTTTTCTCTGATTGTAAAGTATTGTGGTCAAGTGGCTATTGCAGGTGGCAAGAAACAGTCCGAAGTCAGGTTTAAAATGCCACAAGTGAGGTTTTATTGAAGCCTCCGTTGAAGAAAGCACAGGAATAAATAAACTAAAATAAACTTGAAAATAACAATATAATAAATAACAGTCTATATAATACAGCTTTTACAGGAAGCAATACTACAAACTTCTAGATCTTCTGGATCTTGAACTGGCTCAGCGGTTTGACCCTGTAGTGGTGAGCGATATTGAACACATGCTGCTTACTGCTGCTAATGGAGACACCGTAACGTTATCAACAACATCTTTGGAAACCTATTCTAATGACTTTGATTTTGAACGCCTTCACACACAGCTGCTTATGATGCCTGACATTTTAAAAGAAGCAAGTGGAAACGAAATTAAAAAGACCCAATTCTGAGTACTTCCAGAAGTTCACAAACTGCTCTGTTTGTATTCCACAAAACCAATGACCACAGCAACAGCAGAAAGGTGCTTCATCTCTTCGTCTCAAGAATGATACTGAAGAGACTTAATGACTTGATGTGTGGGTACTGCCATAAGGAAACCCTCGCCCTGACAGATATAACCTCAATTGCATTGGAATTTGCACAGAGTAATACAAACAGAGAATTTATTTGTAAAGTTTGGCCTTTAACCTGCTAGAGTGTTTTCACTTTCATTCTATTGTATTAAAAATAACCATGTTAAGTATTGTAGTGAGTAACCTCTCTAAGATATTATTTACATTTTCTATTTAAAATATTTGTCGTTATATTATATAAACTTTTCACTAGGTAAGTTATTTTTTGCTGCCCTCACATAACTTTATTTTAGGCAATGCAATTTAAGGTAGCCAGGCTTCAAAACGGTAAAATTAAACTGTAACAGGGCGAGCAGCCCTGCACATTGATTTTGTTTATTTTTAGAACAGGGTCTCCCCCTACACCCCTGTGCAAGTTATTGTTTTGTATTTTTTTGTTTTTGTATTTAGATGTCGGCGTTGTTTATTTATTGTATTTAAATATGACGGCGTAGCCGTGCGGTTTTGTTTATTTTAAAACGTGTTGTGGCAGAGACGGGATTGGTGCTCGTTCTTTGCCAGGAATAAATAATAAACTCGTGCAGAAGGTGGCCATCTCCCAAATTAAGTGATTAATTTTGTTGCTAATCGGGAGATGGTCACCTAAATATAAAAAGCCTGCAGCTCTCCAGCTCGGGGTGGGTGTGTTTAGGAGCGGAGAGAGCGAGAGGAACGAGAGCGAGTGAAAACGAAATTTAATAATAATCTAGGAACAGTGAAGGCAGTTGCTCAGCCTGACCTGGGTTTTATTTAGTATTTTGTGTTCGAGACTTGTTTTGTTTGCATATTTATTTTCGCTCTGTGAGCAAGTTTCTTTTGTTAAAATATTTTATTTCTTTTTGTTATTTAAAAATAAAACGGTAACTGCAGTCCCTGGTGTCAGTTTTCCTTCCTGTTTCTGGCTTGATGTCAGACCACTTGTCCAGCCTGTCACATAAACATAAGTAATTTTTTTAAAAATTAAATTTACCATAGTTTTGGTCAAATACGAATGTAACATAAAGCCACACAACATACTATTTCAAAGCAGGAATTGTGAATTTAACTTTAAACTTAAACCTGAATAGGGGCTCCCGAGTGGCGCATCCAGTAAAGGCGCTCCATGTGGAGTGCAGGATGCGCTCTATAGTCTGGACGTCGCCGGTTCGATTCCAGGCTATTCCACTGCCGACCGTGGACGGGAACTCCCAGGGGCGGCGACAATTGACCGGCGTTGCCGGGGAAGGGGTTAGGTCGGCCAGGGTTCTCAGCTCCCCGCGCACCAGCGACCCCTGTAGTCTGGCCGGGCGCCTGCGGGCTTGCCTGTAAGCTGCCCGAGAGCTGCGTTGTCCTCCGACGCTGTAGCTCTTGGGTGGCTGCATGGTGAGTCAGCAGTGTGAAAAAAAGCGGTCAGCTGACGGGACAGGGTGTTTTCGTCTTCGCCCTCCCGAGTCAGCGCAGGGGTGATAGTGGTAATAATTGGCCATTCTAAATTGGGAGAAAATAATAAAAATAATTGGCAACGACTAAATTTATATATTTAAAAAAAAAACTTAAACCTGAATTTACCATATAATAACATAATCCATGGTTATGGTGGTATGGCTGGATTATGTCACCATGGTGAGTGCTAGTAGGCTATTACATGGAAAAAATCTATGGCCCCCCCCACTTCAAGTGTGCTCCGTAACAGTTGTACAGCAGCATTCAGAAACAAAACATGACAGGAACTTGTTTAGAGATAAGAAAGAAACGGAAAAGCACTGTAAATCCGATGAATCTGAATTATAATTAGATTAGAAAATGTATTCTGTCTCATGTATTTTAATTAGGTTTGTTCCGATTAACAGATTAATCAGACTGAAGAGATTCTTTTTTTTTCAACAGTTTAATCATGCATTAAAAGTGCATTCTGGGTAGAGAGAGAAATGTGTGCTACTATTTAGGGACGTGCTGATTTGCAGCGCACTCTCTCTCCCCGGAAGTGGTAGGACACTGTGGTTTTAAATTTGTATAAAAAGGGGTTAAGGTTGTGAAAAAATCATAATTGTTGTCTTGTTTTGTACACGGGTTGTTGATAGTGTGCTGCGGATGTATATATGGATTTGGAACTGGAATGTTTATCTACGTTGATTTAAATGATTGCCAAACATATGTGTCTGCAAAGTTACTTGTGTGCATGTAACCAGCTGTGGTAAAATCCAGAGTGGCGCATTTATCCTGTCAACATAATAAACTTGTTATAAACCTCAGAGTGTTTTTTGTCCTCCAAAAAGCACAAATGAGATGTGTTGCAATGAGCACTTGGCCAGTCCTAAAAACCTGTCACAGTTACATTGCAGGTGCTTCTCTTGTGCACTCTTATATTCATTGGAATACTCGTAGCAGTGTTTTACCTGACTGGAGTATCAACAGCAATGGTAAAACAATAGAAATGGAACAAATATTGCAGATTGAAATGATACCATTATTATACCACTGGTTTATCAAAATACCTTTGTGCTACCACTATCTCTTATTAAAAAAACTATGGCATTGCCATTGTAACACAGTTGCATTTCACTGAAGATCATTTGTAAAGGTTAGATTTAAAACTTAATTAGATCTGGATAAATATACATCATGGACTAGATTCTCAAATAATTTTACTAATGTTTTAGCCCTTATTTTCTGAAGGGCAAAAAAAAACAACACCAAATGCAAATAAACTAAATGGTCTAAGACTTTATTGAGTGTGTTTTTTTCAGGCGGAAGAGTAAAAAAAAAAAAACTTTGTGAATCAAATCCAATAAGTATACTGTACATTACATTTTAGCATTTGTGAATGTGTAAAAATATACAAGTGACTGCTGAAAGGTGCAGTTTGTACATTTGTTTTTTACATTTCAGAATACATTTTATGTGATGTATTTTTAGCTATCTTACACTACTTTTGAATAGAAAAGTATCTCAGAATTATGGAGACAAAGCATAAAAATGAAAATGTTCTCAGGGAATGGATCAGCACTATACCTCTGAAACTTGGATTTGAACCATGACTGAATTATCCAGGTTTACACTGTCAAACTAGCTTGATTACATTTAAATTACCAGTTTTATTTTCCTTTGAGAAAAACATGTTGCATTCGGACCAAAGTGATGTCAATCTGGCCCATTTTGTTTCAGTGGTTTATTAGACATAATTAAATGAGCTTTGTAAAAATATATGTCCTTATAAGTACAATTGTCCTTGGCTAGATATCAGAAGGGTTTTCTTTTCTAAAGTTAGCATTGTACTTTCTTAAATATTAAGAACTGATTCAAAAAGCTGTTTCCCCTGTTACAGGCTTCCAGGATTAGGCTGTGCACTGTTTTATACCCCATTGAGGATCTAAACTAGGTATACTTCCTAACCCGTTATTGTTGGCCGCTCTGTGGTAGTAAGGAAGTGGGTCTCACAAAACCTGTAGAGGCTTGTATTACCGTCATGTGTACGGTACCTGCAAACTGTCTATCCGATGTGCCTCGCGCCCCAAACTTGGTGACTAGCTTGCCGTTGGACTGGAAGATGAAGACACAGCAGGCCTTGTTGTCCACAGCGATGATGTGGCCATTCCTATCCACAGCCACACCCTTTGGCCCCATTAGACGTCCAGCTCCAATTTTGTTCTGCATAAAAGAAAAAACGTGAAGTGTGATGACCAACAAGCAGTTTATGACAACATTTATTATTATTATTATTATTATTATTATTATACACCCATAATTATTCAAGTAATTGTAGCTGACAATATAGTTAAAAAAATGTGTCTGCAATGCACATCTATTCATTGTATAGGTCTCAAATGTGCAATTTTGAACAAAACACATGTTACACAGCAAAATGTATTTTCGTGTATTATACACCACTAGTGCATGTCATGTAAATAACCTGAACACCCACTATACACAGAACCAGCCTTACCTGCAACAGACAAATGCACACAGACAAACATACACTCCCTCACCTTAAACTTGCCATCGGAAGAGAAGATGCTGACCCATCTGTTGTCATAGTCAGCCACGATAATGTCACCATTCATATCAACAGTGACGCCAGTGGGGCGTTGAAGCTGGCCGGGAGAGCGCCCTCGAACCCCAAAACGAAGCTTGAACTGACCATCATTTGAGAACACCTGGGGTGGGGTATATATGGAAGTTAACTGCCATATGTTAGCGTTTTTCTTGATGTGCTTTTCTTGACTGCATTTTCTTAACTATATTGATATGAATATTGAGATGTTTCAACAAACTATGGGACTGATTCACAAGCTTTACTTCAAAAGTTTTCAAAAATAAACAAAATAACTCATGATTTAAGCTTTGTGAATATTGTTTATTGTACTGCAGTGGGTGTTTGGTAAAAAACCTAAAAGTAACATTATTCAATTTTTTCAACGAACAATGCATACTGTTCTGATTAAACAATGGCAGTTATTTTAGTAATGTGTTCAGTGTACATGAACTCAACTGGTGTACATGAACTCAGCTGCCCAAGTAAAATTCAGTTACCTGGATACACTGGTTGTTGCTATCCGCGACCACAATCCTCCCGTTTCCTGAGGCAGAAATCCCCTGCAAGTTAGTGAACTCTCCCTTTTCCCTGCCTCGTGTACCTGCGATATAAAGTAGCACAAGTTCAGCAGCACATCATAACCAAATAGAATGACACATTATAACCAAATAGAATGACACATCATAACCGAATAGAATGACACATCATAACCAAATAGAATGACACATCATAACCAAATAGAATGACACATCATAACCAAATAGAATGACACATCATAACCAAATAGAATGACACATCATAACCAAATAGAATGACACATCATAACCAAATTGAAATAAAAAATTCGGGGGGCGTGAACCAGGGCTTCGCTATTTTTTATTTCTCTCACTTCCCCAACCTGGAGTTAAAGTAACTCTGCAGGTTCTTTGTGTGATCAGAGGGGACCACAGGCCACACTATTCTTTCTCAGCTCATGTGATATATATCTTGCCTCATGAAAGAAGGCTCTGTCTTACTTCCTCCTTTACCCTCTGGGACATGGCCCTCTTACTCTTAGTGCTCGAGTCCCATAATTAACAATTATTTGTGTTCTTTCAGATTCTTTTCTTCCTTACGTCAAGACTTTGTATGAGCCGTTCCGTCCTCTGAGGGTCAACCCTGGTCGGTAACTGAGAGCCAGTCGCGAGGCCAAGCCTATAACGGCTCTCCCAGAAGTCAGAGGACTGTCTTTTCAGGGGCCTGGAGGCCATTAGGGCTAGCCTTGACTCCATAGGGAAGGCTCTCTCGGTTGGAGTCTGGCCCATCCTTTTCTCTCTCTCCCCTGCTCTAGAGGCCGATCCTCAAATCCCAAGTTGCAAAACACTCCCTTCCTCTCGCAGCCCTGGTTACTGCCCCATACATTTACAGATATCTTTAAATAATGTTTTGCTAGCATGGTACTCCAAATTGTCATTAAGAGATATCTCAAAATAACTTCCCGTTCATTTAGAGATATCTCTAAATCATGTTAAGATATCTTGAAATAACTTCCTGTTCATTTTGAGATATCTCTACATCATTTCGAGATATCTGAAAATACATTTTAGATATCTAATTTACAGATCCATTTAAATATATCTGTAAATCATCTTAAAATCTTAAAATGTTTTAGTGATGTCTTCAAATATTTTGAGATATCTGTAAATGACGTAGAGATATCTAAATTATTTTGAGATATCTCTAACTGATCATTTTGCTTGCCATAGTTTTCACCCTATTTGCAAATGTACTTTTTCTTTCTTATTTTAACTCTTACCCATTCTTTATCTTTGGTTCTATTTGGCTTATATAGTGCCCCTGTGTAAAGGTATGTGAAGCTTAAAGAGCAGTCTCTAGAGCAAGCAATGCAACCACTATATTAGCAACCAAATACTGGTTTCAAAGACCCTGATTTGCATTAATCTTGGACTACCTAATGTTACCTTAGTTATTCAGGTTCTATGAAGTTATAACCAGAAGACTATGAAGTCTATACAATGGATGGAACCTTCTAGAGCTTTTTCATATTTTACCAGACAGAAATAAACTAAAAAGAGACTAATATACACTGTTGGATGGCTGATTTCCAAAACCTAACAGCATAACCCTAACAGCGTGAAACTTAGATCCATCAGCATTTACATCAATTAAATAGGCCCCTATATTTGTCCTTGACACTTTCCCTCTCTTTCCCTCTCTCACTCACCCACTCTGTAAATCATATCATCCTCGATGGGGTTCTCTTTCTTCTTGCCTGTGCTGTACATGCTGGAAGGTCTCCGGACAGCTTTCTGACGGACGTGTCCACTCCCACTGGGCGACTTCACGCGGCGTTTCACATCATCAGGGGACTGTGGCACGTCAGATGCCTTGACAGAGCGCAGACGGAAGGGGCTGCCACGCACAGGCTGGTTATAGAGAAGCAGCGAGAGGGAGAATTCACCGTCAGACTTCAGTGTGTAGATTACTTCATAGGTGCCATTCTTGTTGTCCATCACCTCTGCATCTGTGTAGCTGCCGTCAGGTGCTGTAATCTCAGCACGCAGGATGGCATTGCCCATCTTCACCAGCTCCCCATCTTTGTCCTTGGTGGTGATTGTCACGGAGGTCTGGTGCCCCACCAGGGTATGCCGGAGGCCCTCTCCTGTTGCCACGCTGGTGTGGCCCACTGCACTGGTGGTGATGAGCACGCCCAGGTTCTGAATGGAGCGCCGAAGCCCATCTGTCTCCACCACACAGTCAAGGTGGTCATTTTCATGCGGCCTTTCAGGGAAGTCCTGCCGTGCCAGGGAGCCGACCCGCTCGCTCATCTGCTTGCGCACCAGCAGAACCTCAGTGGCACTTCCATGGCTCAGGGCTTGCTCGGTGAAGCTGCAGCTGCTCTGGATGTTCTCCTGGCCCTGGAGGAGAGATGCTAGCTGGGACTGCAGAACCTGTGGGGGAGGGAGAGATGAAATGTGAGAGGGAAGATGAGAGATTGCAAGAGAGAGAAAGGAAGAGATGTAAGAGGAAAAAAGGAGAGAAAGATTATGAAAATGAAAACTTAATTATTTTCTCATCAGGTAGAGTATGAAAGGGACATGCCTCCAGTTTAAAAATAATCAGATAAATTAAAGGAAACTATGAAGGTTATCTCGTTGTAATTTATTTGAGGTAATATAGGGTTAGGGTTAGGGTTACCTGATTACCTATAATTGGATTTTTTCGGTCTGAGATGAATTCCATACACAAACCTCCAATCTCGTGCTAGGCCAGGAGAAAGAAACCAGGCAAACTGGAAACGGAAGCTCTTGTGCAGTATTGTATCCTGGTACCCCTCCCCCCTCCCCTCCAGGTGATACAGGTGAGAGAGAGAAGAGTAACCCTGTGCATTATTTTCTTTTTGTAAAAGATAGAGGGGAAGGAGCAAGGGAAATATAGGGGTGTAGTGTTCATCTCGAATCGTATGAAATCCAATTACAGGTAATGATGGCATTCTTACCGGTTCTATTTAATTCCACATATGAACCTCTATACCAAAGAGATTAAATTGAGGTGTTGGTAGTGTTATTATTGGGAAGCGGTGCATGATATTGAGTGTGCAAAGGAAGGTTGTGACCTACAGTAGAGATATATAGACTGTGGTGTTTTCTGAAGGTCTGATAAGGGGACATTTTGTACTTTGATGTTGATTTTTTTTTTTATAAAGGTCTGCCTTCAAGAATATAGCAGGTCTTTATGCATTCCATCAGCCATCAGCCGGTGGTTTGTTTAGATATGGGCTCCCCAGTGTGCTCCCCAAAGGACACAAAACGTTGACCTGTTTCTGCATTTTTGATCCACAATATATAGTAGTAGAGGGCTCTTTTCACATCTAAGAGATGGGGTCTTTGTTCCTCTGCTGAGCTGTAGGCAGGGGGTAGAAGTCGGTGATGGACTAAGATAAATGAAATTGTGAGATGACTTTCGGGAGGAAGTTGGGATTTAGCCTGCAAGTAAATGTCTTAAAAGAAATGTGTGTATGGATAGTCCACAACTAGGCCTTGGAGTTCACTAACTCTACTTGACAAAACTATGCCCACTAGAAATGCTGTTTTAAGGTCTTTGAGAAACAAGAGTTCCAGCACAGTTTTGTGACCAGACTGGAAAGAGCGGGCCGCACTCACCTGGTGGAGCACCGGTGAAGCTGCGGCCCTGTCGACTACCCCAGGCCCGGCAGAAAGCAGCGGAAAAGGTCCTGAGTGAGATGTATGAGGCAGGCCTCATCAAGCAGTCAGACAGCTCGTGGACTGCCCGTGGTCCTTGTTCCGAAAAGAAGGATGGAGAGTGGAAGCTCTGTGTGGACTACTGGCAGCTGAACGAGGCTACTCACAAAGACTCATACCCCCCACCCTGCATCAACAAGTCCCTGAACTTGGTGGCTGGCTCTTAGTGGTTCTGCTCACTGGACTTAAAAAGCAGTTACTGGCAAGTGGAGCTTGCTCCTGCAGCCCGGCCAAAGACTGCCTTTTCCACCGGTCGATCGCTGTGGCAGTTTAAAGTCATGCCTGCCACCTTTGAATGGCTGATGGAAAAAGTACTGAATGTGGTCCTGCCACAATGCTGCCTTGATGTACCTGGATGATCTGCTGTTGCACGGACCAACTTTCAATGAGGTGCTACAGTGGCTTGATGCAACTGGCTTGAAGCTCCATCCAGACAAGTGCAGCTTCATGCAGCCTTAGGTCACCTTCCTGGGACACAGAGTGGGTATCAGTGAGGGGATCCATACTGAGCCAGAGAGGATCAGCGCTGTCTGGGACTAGCCTGTCCCAGCAGATCAACGACAGCTACAAAGGTTCCTGGGCCTTGTTTCCTACTATTGTCGCTTTGTTACCCACTTCGCCACTATCGCTGCCCCCCTCCACCGGTTGCTGTGGGAGGAGCTGTTTGAATGGACTGCGGTTTGTCAAAGTGCTTTTGACAGCCTGCGAGAAGCACAGACTCAACCGCCTGTGCTGCTGCCTCCTGATCCAGCTCGTCCCTTCTTGCTTGACACTGATACCAGCAATGAGGGGATTAGAGCAACTCTGCGCAACAGTGGCCAGACAGAGAGCGGGTGGTGGCTTACTTCAGCCGGTCCCTGAGCAAAGCAGAATGGCAGTACTGGACGGGAGCTGCTTAGTGGTTGTGGGGGTGGTACTACCTCTGCAGGCTGCCCTTCATCGTCCGCACCGACCACGACACACTCCAGTGGCTGCTGACTTCCCTGGAACCAGATGGGCAGGTGGCGCTCTGGATCAAACAACTGCAGCTGCTTAACTATCAGATCAGGCAGCGGGCTGGAGAGGACCATGCCAATGCTGATGTCACAACGTCCCTGGGAGAGGGTCTCTGACTGCAGCCACTACCACAAGCTTGAGGTCCAGGAGCAGGAGCTGGTTGTGGCACAGCAGAGAGGGGGTAAGGACCGGGAACAGCGCCAATCAGTGCGGAACTGGTTGCACCCCCGCGCTACTGATGATTGGCCAGGGACTCTGGAACCCGGCTGAGCTGCTGTTTGGCTGCCCGCCAGACACCGCTGAGGACACATCCGGGTCAGAACATGGCAGGTGCTTGCAGGACCAGCTGGACATCCCACATGGCTTTGCCCTCGCCCAGCTTCAGACGGCCACCAAAAGCGGTATTATGACATTCAGGTGCAGGAAAGGCACTTTCTTGCCGGGAGAAGCGAGGCCGCTGTCCAAAGCTGGGTCCCTGCTTTTTTTTTACTGTTTGGGATTGTGCATGCAACTCTGCACCAGCAATGATTCCTACCGAGTGCGGGAAGCACGGCTGGCAGGAGCTAGGGGGAGAATGCACAGACAGCCTCCTAATTGGACAGTATGCTTCAGTACTACATTGTTGCAATGTTGTGGGGTCTGGGACCTGCGTGCTAGCTGTGTGGTGTGTTAGAGAAGTGCTGTTTGTAGTTGCTGTGAAGAACCTGCTGAATTGCTGTAACCTGCTATGACAATAAAAGCACTATTGTGTGGAAGATTCCCGCTGCTGCAGTTTGTTCCATCTTCGCTAATTTATTGCAATATGTTTCAGAATTCAAAACACAAGCTTGATGAATTCCACAGTTAGAATAAGTGTATGAGTTAACACTAGAAGCCCTGCGGCAGTCATTTTGGCAGTTTTTTGTTTTAAAATCTAATTTTCTCCAGTCGTGTAACACATATGGGGCTGTGTGTTTGTGTACCTTTCTGTCCGTATGTATTAAATATTCTCACAAAGCATGAAACACGGGAGTGCAGAAATAATGGAGATATATTACATTATACCCAAAAGCCCCGAGAGCAGTCACATCGACGGCCACACATAAAACAATTGTATTTTCATTATACAGAACGGCATTCTACTTTATTATTTTTATTTCTTTTTCTTTACCAGTCTGCAATGTGTTTAGCTGTAATTAGATTAGTCTCTACTCTCTGAGTGAGTGAAAAAAAAATGAATCGGTGGACAGCCAATAAACACTGGAAAAACTGTGGAAATGGTTAATCAATTCACGTTAACTTTACCCTATTCCCATTAAAAAATAAAACCTACTACAAAAATAATAATAAATACATTTCCCAGTGCTGCTGGGCAATGTCCCGCCTTCCTGACTTGCATCTATCATTGATTCGATCTCAATACTTTAAACCAGCCCCAACTACTGAGTGACAGCACTTTCCTACATTTTTATTGGAGACGCCGCTTGTAAGATTTAAAACTAGATTACAATCAGGATGGAGGCTTGTTAACAGGATTTCAAGCTGTATTAGTTAAGATACAGAGGATTTAAAACAGAATTGTGATGAAATGTACAAAAATGCGTACACACAAAAACCCCAGAATAATGTGCCCGTGACCATAGGGATTTCGTTGTGGAAGACAGGAATGGAAAAAAGGTACAACTTAAGTGTGCAAGTACTGTCAAGTTACTACTATACATATTTTCACAGAAAAAAAAAATGCTCAAGCATATGGGAAAGTAACTGAAAACACTAATTTCATACAGTATATCAAAAACAAAAGCCCCGAAAAAACGATTTACATAAAAATAGCTAAAAATAAGCACCAAAAAATACAATAAAACCCGAAAAAACAGAAACCCTAATTATATTGAAGTTTTAGTGGTGTCTCCTGCTTTGCTCTCAGCTGTGCAATGGCAACATACACACATAAAACATACATGCGCTCCCGTGTTTGTTGCGTTCATGGGAAATGCACTACATTTTTTAAACAAATCCATGTCGATGCATTTATGCGTGTTATACTTTGAAAATTACGGTATTAGGAATTTTAGCAAACACTGCAAATTAACTTAAAAGCACAATAATGCTTTGTAAAAAGCCCGCAGAAAATTAACAAATACTGTTCAGACAAAGCAGAAAGCTGGGTTGCCCACCTTCTGCTTGGTGCTGCAGATATTTTCAAGGTCGCTGATGAGGGCGCTTTTGCGCAGGTGCAGTGCTCGCTCCAGCTCCTCAAAGGTACTGCTGATCTCGCTCACCGCCTCGTTCTTGCGCTCCGTCAGCTGCTTTGAGATCTCATTCACCAGCTCAATGGCAGCTGTCAGTTGGGGTAGCCTGTGGAGCAGCGGATATCTAAACAATTCCTAATAGCAAAGCTGCATGTTGTGTTGCTATCCTCTTACATAACTGAACATTAACTGCAATGTATGTATTGCATGATTGAAGAGCCAAACAACACTGAACACTGCCATGCACCACTCTGTATTATAATGATGGTTCAATTACTAGGGTTCAATGAATCAACTTCATCATATCAATGACTCAAATGGCAACAAACAAACAGAGGCTTTTTAAATATTTTTGAAACCGACAAAAAAACAAAAAAACAAGGAATGGACGTGGAACTTAATGTAATGGTGAGAAATCTCAAATGGGAACTAACATTTGTATTATTTGAAGCACAGAAAAAAAGTACAGCTGACACTTGTCCTCTGCAAGGCTGTAGTCTATTGTAAATAAACCTGTACACATTCCTTCATCGCCAGAGAAAGCATGTCTCCTTTCACCCCCTGCATAGAAGATAAACTGTAGCAGCTCACCTGTTGCGTATGGCATCAAGCTGGTTCTTCAGTGCTGCCTTGTGCTGCTCCAGCACGTCTCGCAGCGGCACAGTCACATGCTCCCGGTGCTCCCCCTCTGTGCATTCCAAGCACATTGCTGTCTCACAGGACTCGCAGTAAAACTCCATCACCTGCAGGGGGAGACACAGCACACACATCGCAAGCTCCACCACAAATACAATAGCATGTATGTTCAGAACAAGCAAAGTAAACTGTATGTATGAAATGGACCACTGTAATGTATTGGACCACTGTAAAGTATTAGACCACTGTAATGTATTTCTTATAAAGCAAAAGATATTATATGGTTCAAAATACCCACATAGATTCTTTCTTTCAGTGTTGTAAAAAGGCAATTACAGTAGTACTGTAATATGACTCCAATTACAGTAGTATTCTGTTAAAGCCGCCTAATTTTAATAAACTAGGAGCAAAAATATAAGTATTGGTAATGCAACTGAAGCTATTATTCAAACACTTAAGTAAAATGTTGTAAGATTAAAATTTTCTGATCATTACTTCTCATTTATTTATATTATTAATAATCAAATGTCTCCATGATAAATTGCATTTTATATATGTATTACATTTTGAAAAGCACTAGGTACCTACTGTAGCTCCAGTGGTGGAGACCTCACCTAAAGTACCTAGTCTGAAATCCCCCTCACTTTCCCTTGTGCTTAACGGCCAACACCCCCCCCCCCCATCCTTCTCCCATCCCCCGGGTACCTTGCCCTCGTGGTTGGGGCAGCACAGTGGTTTGCCAGCGGCACCTCACAGACTCCAGGACACTGCAGGCCTCAGGCCGAGCACACTCAGGGTCACGCTGCAGCACCTCCATTAGGTTTGTGATGAAGAAGTTGTTCTGCAGGGCAGCCACACCCTTCTCAGGCAGGATGGAGGTCTGTCGGCACACCGGGCACGACAGTGTCAAAGACTGAGGGGGGATGTAGTTCTGCAAACACCTGGGGAGTGTTGGGGGAAAGGTAACAAGAGTTTCAAAAATAACATTTTTTTTTTGGGGGGGGGGGTTCAGATAAAAAATTACTATGACCACCACATTCTAATCCACACCAAATTTAACACAATATTTTGTTCAAATTTTACTGGGTTTTGATTGCAAAAAATAAATAAATTTAAAATTATTTTAAAAAATCCTCCAACTGACTTCAGGATTATCAATGTGTCTGTTGACTGTGCTCTAGTCTCACTAGCACATCTGTTAAATAGATCATTATGGGGGCACAATGCACCATAATTTTCTTATTTCTTCCAGTGTCATTTTGCATGATATGTTACTTGAAATAACATCATCCTTGAGAATATTCTCTAAAGAGTTTATTTGTGTTGAAAGAACATTTTAATTTAGTGGTGGACCACCTGTGTTTAGATGTTCACTGTCCTTCAGACAGAAAGGTAATTGCCTGAGCCAATGACAATGCCCCTTTGCACTATTAGCCCAATCAGTGACAGTCAGAGGTTGGCTTCTGATAGACACCAGACCTGTATTAAAAGTAGCCTGCCACCCTGCAAAGTGCTGTTACTTACACCAGTTATTTTTAGTAAAAGGAGGGCATTTGACAGTGAAGCAGACTTCCACAGTACCAAGGAAACATTTCAAATTATTTATTTCAATTGATATTTGACAATATGCCCTTTATAGAAAATACAGTAGACATGCTTGTCTATACAGTAGCTCTTGGATTTAACACTGGTTCTATGGGAACTTTGACCTGACATAAGCAGTCTTCTGAGAAACACATTTTGTCAGCTTGATCTCTTATAACAGATCTTTCAACATAAAAAATCATGTCTTATTTATTGAAGTAATTTTCAAATCTCAACTCTATTTTCCCATAGAAATAATATTAAGCCATGTGTCCTAGTCCTATTGGAAGTACAATACCTAATGTAGACAAGCATTAAATGACAACCTCC
The DNA here is from genome assembly GCA_030684275.1 of Acipenser oxyrinchus oxyrinchus. Classification (NCBI taxonomy): domain Eukaryota; kingdom Metazoa; phylum Chordata; class Actinopteri; order Acipenseriformes; family Acipenseridae; genus Acipenser; species Acipenser oxyrinchus. The sequence continues at coordinate 19,171,157 of CM060253.1, forward strand.
CTTCTAGAGTTTTCCAGAAATGTCTTTTTGCAAGCCAGCAGTGGGCCAAAGAATAACCGTCCTCATCCTCATCATTGTTTACTACTACTGTTTATAAGAGACACTGGCTTCAAGGTCCATGAAAAGCACTTTAGAAAGTGCCAATGCATTGGATTGTCATCTATGCAACATGCACTGGAGCAAAAACTGGACACAGTCAGAATCTGACCAACATCCAGGCCAACCAATAATTTACTTTAGAAAACCCTGTTAGAGTAGAGCTGTGTGTGTGGTGTGAGATCTCTTTTCACATCAGAGAATCACACCAGTTGAAAAACAAGCTGCCTTCTTATACCCCCCCCCCCCCCTTGATGTTGTTGACCTTTGCAATCAATGTCACAATAGTGTGTCCTGGGGGGATTTTTTGTAGTGCATCACAGAATATTTAGAAGGCAGAAGAATAACATCTAGCCTGTGTTTCTAGAGGGTGATATACAGCACAAGATTGTAAAGAGGGTGCTTTTTCTTGAAAAGCTGTACAAGACTCACTTTTCACAGAATGTGTGCAGGCAGGGCAATACTTTTGGGTTGTGGTAGTGGTCTAGACAAATACTGCACACTAGGAACTGCTTGTCAATCTGCCGGACCACAGGGCTGCTGCTGGACTCTCGCTTTGCCATGGTGAGCAACATTCAACAAGGGTGCCACACTCACTGGCACCAATTAACCTGAAGAGGGGCAGAAAAAGAAAGCTTGCTTTAGTTTACAGCAAATAATGTCCTTGCACTGGAAATACATTCAGACACCATGTTGAATTCACACCATCATTATTCAAAGACTGTACATGTCTTTAACAGTATATATATTCAATCAGCAAAAAAGGAGAGGAAGGAGCTCCATGTGACATTCCTGGATTTGGCTAATGCATATGGTTCAGTGCCACGTGAACTTCTTTGGGCAGCATTTGATTTTTTCAGTGTACCAATGACAATAACAAATCTAGTCAAAGCCTACTTTGGAGATTTGCAATTTAGTTTCTCAACTTCAGAATTCAGCACTACATGGCAATGCCTAGAAGTTGGAATAATGGCAGGATGCACCATTTCTCCACTGGCTTTTACCATGGCAATGGAAGTAATCATTAGGGCATCAAAATGGGTAGTGGGAGGAGAGCTTGGCTTCTGGAATCGACTACCACCAATTCGAGCATACATGGATGACATGACAACCATGACTACAACAGTAGCCTGCACTAATCGGTTATTGGGCAAATTAACCAATAACATTGAATGGGCACGAATGCAATTCAAGCCCACTAAATCAAGGAGCATCTCTATAATTAAAGGTAAAGTAGTAGATAAAACGTTCTTCATTAATGGTGAGGCAATACCAACAGTGTCTGAGAAGCCAGTGAAGAGCCTTGGGAGATGGTACGACGGGGATCTAAAGGACACAGTTCGTGTGGGAGAAGTTAGACAACAAGCTGTGGAAGGGTTGAAGAGCATAGACAGCAGCGCTTTACCAGGCAAACTAAAACTCTGGTGCTTTCAGTTTGGCCTACTGCCGCGGTTGCTGTGGCCACTGACTGTGTATGAGGTTTCTTTGACAACAGTAGAGAAGCTGGAAGCTTTAATCAGTTCACACATCAGGAAATGGTTGGGAGTTCCACGCTGCCTCAGCAGAGTAGGACTTTATGGTAAAGGAATACTGCAGCTACCTGTCTCTGCTCTAACCGAGGAGTTTAAGTGCGCCAAGGTCCGACTGGAAATGACATTAGTAGAGTCACGTGACAAATGCGTAAGGGAGGCAGCACCTGTGTTGAAAACTGGAAGAAAGTGGGTGGCAAAGAAAGCTGTGGAGGATGCAAAGGCTGCCCTTCGAATTGGTGATATCATGGGGCAAGTTCAGCATGGAAGAGGGGTCTTGGTCTCAGTTCAGCTCCTCCTACATGGCACAAGGCAGCCCCAGCGCAACGGAGGAAGCTTGTAGTCAACGAGGTGCAAAAGCAGGAGGAGAGGATGAGGTGTATAAAGGCCATTTCCCAGGGCAAGCAGGGAGAATGGATGAGATGGGAGAGTGTGGAACAACGCAAGATTGGCTGGCAAGACCTATGGTCAATGGAACAGAGCAGGATCAGTTTCCTTATAAGGTCAACATATGATGTTCTCCCATCACCACAGAACCTAAACCTCTGGGTAGGAGAGGATCCCTCATGTCCTTTGTGTTCATCACCTGCAACATTAAGGCACATTTTGACAGGATGTAAGGTGGCTCTTAGCCAAGGACGGTTTACTTGGCGCCATGACCAGGTGCTGCGATGTTTGGCCTTAGCATTGGAAGACAAGCATAACATGACCAATAAGTTGCCACCTGTTCCATCAAAACATTACACACAAAGACAACATTCCTCCGCCAGGAGAGCAACCACCAAGAAAAGGTGTTAAAACCAATCCTCGCCCAGGACAACTGGAAGCTGCTAGAGACTGGAAAATGCTGGCGGATGTTGGTCAACGGCTTATTTTTCCACCTGAGATTGCCACCACAAACCTTCGACCAGATATTGTCTTGTGGTCTGGATCAGCACGCCTTGTTCACCTGGTGGAGTTAACAGTGCCATGGGAGGATGCTGTAGATGAGGTGTATGAGAGGAAGAAACTGCGGTATGCTCAACTAGCCACTGAAGCGGAACAGCGAGGATGGAGAGTCTGGGTTTACCCAGTGGAAGTGGGATGTCGAGGATTTGTGGCACACTCTACAACCCGGTTTCTCAGAGATGTCGGATTCAATGGCCAAGAGTTGCGTCGCACAGTGAAGAACTTATCTGAAGCAGCAGAGAGGAGCAGCAACTGGCTGTGGTTGAGACGGAAAGATTCTGGCTGGGGATCTCAAGCACAATAGAAAGAAAGAAAGGCTGATATACAGGTAAGTAAGCTGGGCTGAGTTGAGTGGGGGACGGAGGGGTGATGCTGGGACGCCAGAATCACCGTCGAGCCCTCTTGAGGTGTCGTGGGCTGGTCGACGAAACACCGAGGATGGAAGGTGCCCACTTGAAGACCCCAGAGATGTACCCTACTTAGCTCAATCCAGGCGGTTGTCATGCTGATGCGCTGGGGAGACCGCACTATGGTTGATCCCGGAGCCAGCATCGCAGCCGTTGTGTGTGCTGATGCGCTAGGGAGGCAAAATAAGCTGATCCCTGGAGCCAGCATTACACTTCAGCCATCAACACCAGACAGAAGGATATCTACATCATCATATGGAAGGAAGCGCAAATGGATGGAGACACATATGGATCACATTAGTTTACTGTGAAGCTACGTCTTAGTTGGTGCTTATCTTGGCGGAGCCAAGTTCAAATCAGCATGAAGTTTTAACATCTACTCTCATGTAATGGAAATCATGAAGATCTGGATACGTCCAGTGACTGCTGTGAATAGTGCAGCTGGCAACAAGGGAAAGACCTCGTGACAGCCTGGAGAGACAGCTGACTGGAGGAAAGAGACCCCATTGGGGCTGGCAAGGGTTAGCTACCCTTGTCGGCAGTATCCAGCTCTGTGTTTACAGGATGCTGGAGACACCGCCCAAGGCTTCAAAGAAATTAAACAGGAAAATACCCCTAGAGTCTGCGAGAGCGGGGCGAAGATGACTCAACGTTGGACAACACGGTTAAGGACTTAGGAACGGAAACGGATATGAGTATGGAGAGTACTTCACAAAAGACTAGTTCAAGATCTGCAGTTAGCAAAGACATGGAACTCCAGGTTTGTGTCTGCGGCTGGAGCAAGGCGACAACAGTCAGGGGTTTGAAGATTCATCAAGGGAGAATGAAATGCTTGAGGGAGAAGGGACAAGGGCCTCGCATTGATCAGTACTTCTTACGAAGTCAGTCAAGTCAGTCGAATGAAATCCAGCGACAGGAAGCAAACCACAGTTCGCAGGATATCAGCACCCTGTCATAGATGTGAGGAGGACTTGCATGGACACAGTTAGTGATGAACCTAATGATCCTTGTGAACCCGGGCAGACAAACCAGCGTAAGAGAGAAAAGAACCTCAACGGGCACAAGCCTGGAGTTAAATGGCCAAGAGCTTGTGAGAAAACTGCATGGGACACAGTAAACACAGATCTCTGCTTTGCATTGGAAAGGTTAAGTGGAACAGTTGAAAAGAAACTGGATAAATTTGGGGACATCATCTACGATATGGAAGCGAGAGGTTTGGAGTTGAAAAAGGAAGGAAAAAGTACAAACTATTCCTGGAAAGTCTAGACGGCAGCAGGAGATTGAACGCTTAGTTAGAGAAAGGAGACAGCTGAGGAAGCAATGGAGAAGAGCAGAAGAAAGTCAGAAGGAGGGACTCAATCTCTTACAAAGGGTCATAAAACATAAGCTTGCAACATTGCGCAGAGCTGAGCGCCTCGGAAGCGCTACAAAAGAAGGAGCGTGCGAGAACTAACTTTATAAAGACCCATTCAAATTTGTAAAGAAGTTATTCACCAGTGAGAAGAATGGCACACTAAAAGCATCTAAGTTTGAGTTGGAGAGATATTTGGAGGAAACGCATACAGATTCAAAAGGCAGGAGCCTATGTCAATTCCTTCAGACATCCCACCTATCAATCCACCAGAATACCAAATGGAGGACTGTGCACCTAAGTGGAAAGAAGTAGAGCAAGCTGTGAAAAAAGCAAGGGCTTCATCATCTCCAGGGCCTAATGGAGTTCCGTACAGAGTGTACAAGAGTGCTTCAGGAGTTCTACTGAATCCTGTGGAAACTGATGAAAGTAGCATGGGAAAAACAGGTTGTACCAAGAGCATGGCGCCGAGCAGGTGGAGTCTTTATACCTAAAGAAAAAGATTCTAGCAGCATCAGTCAGTTTCGCCCTATTTCCCTATTAAACGTAGAAGGCAAGATTTTCTTCAGCATTATTGCTCAGAGATTGTCAACTTACCTATTAAAGAACTGCTTCATTGACACTTCAATACAAAAGCGGGCATTCCAGGTTTCCCAGGATGCTTAGAACACATCAATGTGATCTGGCAACAAATTCAATCAGCTAAAAAGGAGAGGAAGGAGCTCCATGTGACATTCCTGGATTTGGCTAATGCATATGGTTCAGTGCCACATGAACTTCTTTGGGCAGCATTTGATTTTTTCAGTGTACCAATGACAATAACAAATCTAGTCAAAGCCTACTTTGGAGATTTGCAATTTAGTTTCTCAACTTCAGAATTCAGCACTACATGGCAATGCCTAGAAGTTGGAATAATGGCAGGATGCACCATTTCTCCACTGGCTTTTACCATGGCAATGGAAGTAATCATTAGGGCATCAAAATGGGTAGTGGGAGGAGAGCGCTTGGCTTCTGGAATCGACTACCACCAATTCGAGCATACATGGATGACATGACAACCATGACTACAACAGTAGCCTGCACTAATCGGTTATTGGGCAAATTAACCAATAACATTGAATGGGCACGAATGCAATTCAAGCCCACTAAATCAAGGAGCATCTCTATAATTAAAGGTAAAGTAGTAGATAAAACGTTCTTCATTAATGGTGAGGCAATACCAACAGTGTCTGAGAAGCCAGTGAAGAGCCTTGGGAGATGGTACGACGGGGATCTAAAGGACACAGTTCGTGTGGGAGAAGTTAGACAACAAGCTGTGGAAGGGTTGAAGAGCATAGACAGCAGCGCTTTACCAGGCAAACTAAAACTCTGGTGCTTTCAGTTTGGCCTACTGCCACGGTTGCTGTGGCCACTGACTGTGTACGAGGTTTCTTTGACAACAGTAGAGAAGCTGGAAGCTTTAATCAGTTCACACATCAGGAAATGGTTGGGAGTTCCACGCTGCCTCAGCAGAGTGGGACTTTATGGTAAAGGAATACTGCAGCTACCTGTCTCGCTCTAACCGAGGAGTTTAAGTGCGCCAAGGTCCGACTGGAAATGACATTAGTAGAGTCACGCCGACAAATGCGTAAGGGAGGCAGCACCTGTGTTGAAAACTGGAAGAAAGTGGGTGGCAAAGAAAGCTGTGGAGGATGCAAAGGCTGCCCTTCGAATTGGTGATATCATGGGGCAAGTTCAGCATGGAAGAGGGGTCTTGGTCTCAGTTCAGCTCCTCCTACATGGCACAAGGCAGCCCCAGCGCAACGGAGGAAGCTTGTAGTCAACGAGGTGCAAAAGCAGGAGGAGAGGATGAGGTGTATAAAGGCCATTTCCCAGGGCAAGCAGGGAGAATGGATGAGATGGGAGAGTGTGGAACAACGCAAGATTGGCTGGCAAGACCTATGGTCAATGGAACAGAGCAGGATCAGTTTCCTTATAAGGTCAACATATGATGTTCTCCCATCACCACAGAACCTAAACCTCTGGGTAGGAGAGGATCCCTCATGTCCTTTGTGTTCATCACCTGCAACATTAAGGCACATTTTGACAGGATGTAAGGTGGCTCTTAGCCAAGGACGGTTTACTTGGCGCCATGACCAGGTGCTGCGATGTTTGGCCTTAGCATTGGAAGACAAGCGTAACATGACCAATAAGTTGCCACCTGTTCCATCAAAACATTACACACAAAAGACAACATTCCTCCGCCCAGGAGAGCAACCACCAAGAAAAGGTGTTAAAACCAATCCTCGCCCAGGACAACTGGAAGCTGCTAGAGACTGGAAAATGCTGGCGGATGTTGGTCAACGGCTTATTTTTCCACCTGAGATTGCCACCACAAACCTTCGACCAGATATTGTCTTGTGGTCTGGATCAGCACGCCTTGTTCACCTGGTGGAGTTAACAGTGCCATGGGAGGATGCTGTAGATGAGGTGTATGAGAGGAAGAAACTGCGGTATGCTCAACTAGCCACTGAAGCGGAACAGCGAGGATGGAGAGTCTGGGTTTACCCAGTGGAAGTGGGATGTCGAGGATTTGTGGCACACTCTACAACCCGGTTTCTCAGAGATGTCGGATTCAATGGCCAAGAGTTGCGTCGCACAGTGAAGAACTTATCTGAAGCAGCAGAGAGGAGCAGCAACTGGCTGTGGTTGAGACGGAAAGATTCTGGCTGGGGATCTCAAGCACAATAGAAAGAAAGAAAGGCTGATATACAGGTAAGTAAGCTGGGCTGAGTTGAGTGGGGACGGAGGGGGTGATGCTGGGACGCCAGAATCACCGTCGAGCCCTCTTGAGGTGTCGTGGGCTAGTCGACGAAACACCGAGGATGGAAGGTGCCCACTTGAAGACCCCAGAGATGTACCCTACTTAGCTCAATCCAGACGGTTGTCATGCTGATGCGCTGGGGAGACCGCACTATGGTTGATCCCCGAGCCAGCATCGCAGCCGTTGTGTGTGCTGATGCGCTAGGGAGGCAAAATAAGCTGATCTCTGGAGCCAGCATTACACTTCAGCCATCAACACCAGACAGAAGGATATCTACATCATCATATGGAAGGAAGCGCAAATGGATGGAGACACATATGGATCACATTAGTTTACTGTGAAGCTACGTCTTAGTTGGTGCTTATCTTGGCGAGAGCCAAGTTCAAATCAGCATGAAGTTTTAACATCTACTCTCATGTAATGGAAATCATGTATATATACTGCATATACAGTACTGTGCAAAAGTTTTAGGCAGGTGTGAAAAAATGCTGTAAAGTAAGAATGCTTTCAAAAATAGACATGTTAATAGATTATATTTATCAATTAACTAAATGCAAAGTGAGTGAACAGAAGAAAAATCTAAATCAAATCCATATTTGGTGTAACCACCCTTTGCCTTCAAAACAGCATCAAGCATCAATTCTTCTAGGTACACTTGCACTCAGTTTTTGAAGGAACTCGGCAGGTAGGTTGGCCCAAACATCTTGGAGAACTAACCACAGTTCTTCTGTGGATTTAGGCAGCCTCAGCTGCTTCTCTCTCTTCATGTAATCCCAGACAGACTCGATGATGTTGAGATCAGGGCTCTGTGGGGGCCATACCATCACTTCCGGGACTTCATGTTCTTCTTTACGCTGAAGATAGTTCTTAATGACTTTTGCTGTATGTTTGGGGTCGTTGTCATGCTGCAGAATAAATTTGGGGCCAATCAGATGCCTCCCTGATGGTATTGCATGATGGATAAGTATCTGCCTGTACTTCTCAGCATTGAGGAGACCATTAATTCTGACCAAATCCCCAACTCCATTTGCAGAAATGCAGCCCCAAACTTGCAAGGAACCTCCACCATGCTTCACTGTTGCCTGCAGACACTCATTCGGTATGCGCTCTCCAGCCCTTCGCTGAACAAACTGCCTTCTGCTACAGCCAAATATTTCAAATTTTGACTCATCAGTCCAGAGCACCTGCTGCCATTTTTCTGCACCCCAGTTCTTGTGTTTTCGTGCATAGTTGAGTCGCTTGGCCTTGTTTCCACGTCGGAGGTATGGTTTTTGGCCGCAAGTCTTCCATGAAGGCCACTTCTGACCAGACTTCTCCGGACAGTAGATGGGTGTACCAGGGTCCCACTGTTTTCTGCCAGTTCTGAGCTGATGGCACTGCTGGACATCTTCCGATTGCGAAGGGAAGTAAGCATGATGTGTCTTTCATCTGCTGCAGTAAGTTTCCTTGGCCGACCACTGCGTCTACGGTCCTCAACGTTGCCCGTTTCTTTGTGCTTCTTCAAAAGAGCTTGGACAGCACATCTGGAAATTTCTGCCTGGGAGAGACCTTGCTGATGCAGTATAACTACCTTGTGTCTTGTTGCTGTGCTCAGTCTTGCCATGGTGTATGACTTTTGACAGTAAACTGTCTTCAGCAACCTCACTTTGTTAGCTGAGTTTGGCTGTTCCTCACCCAGTTTTATTCCTCCTACACAGCTGTTTCTGTTTCAGTTAATGATTGTGTTTCAACCAAATATGGATTTGATTTAGATTTTTCTTCTGTTCACTCACTTTGCATTTAGTTAATTGATAAATATAATCTATTAACATGTCCATTTTTGAAAACATTACAGCATTTTTTCACACCTGCCTAAAACTTTTGCACAGTACTGTATATATATATATAAAATCAATGGCGGCTGGAGGCCAAACGAAATGGCGAGGCAAAAAAAACGCAGAGGGCTTGGGGTCCGTGGCAAAGTGGCTGAGTGGATGCAGGTGAAGGAGTGATGCAGTGCAGTAATGAAACACAGAGAGTTATAATCCAGTTTGGAAAAGAATCTGACCAATTTAGCCAATGATCTTCGAAAAGTGATCTCCGTGAACGCACCGCAACATACTTTGCATACAATATTTTCTAAACAAAGTTGTTAAGGCAGGATAAAGGAAGACAATATACTTAATTTGCTAAACTTAAATACATGACCAACAAAATAATGATATGCTGACCGTACAGGCGAAAAGAGAGTGAACGAGTTTGCCTGCACTGGGGAAAATATGGGCATACGGGACCACAGTGTCTTCTGGGAATAGTAGTTTATCTGGTACACGCTGAAAGGTGCTTCCAATCAGCAGAAATGCCATAATCCATGCATGTCAACAACGCTGGCTTCGATTAAGTTTGGTTTAATGGGACTAAACAGTCAAGGGATTTTCCACGCTATCGAACAGTGACGTCGTTTATTTTTTGTCTACCAGCCCAGATGTTTTTTTTTTTTTTTAACTTTTCCTACCTTTATAATGAATTACTTTTTTTTCTGGTTAAAATCTCCTTTAACTTCACTCATAATCATGCATACATAGTAAAGCAGTGCTTAAGCAGGGGGCGGGACACTTTGAGTTGCTCCTCCAATTAAAATCAGGGATCAGACTGTCATCTGCCATCGTGAGTACTGTACTGTGTGTGGTTTTAGCAGATATGAGTTTGTAACAGAGGCTTGTCTTCTCTAATGAAAAAAACTCTGGACCCCTCCAATTAAAACCCGTACTCAGATCATGTGATCTGCTACTGCTAGTACTGTGGTTAATAGCAGATAGGAGTTTATAATGGAGCCTTGCCTCCTCTGAGGAGCCACAACTGCTGTTACTAAAGGAATGTTGAATCTAGGGTTTAGGTTAAAATGTACATTTTTCTTGCATTTTAGACAATATTTTTGTTTTATTGAACATTATTATATTATAATGCTACACAACTATATATATATATATATATAAAATGTTAGGACCCTAACCCAAAATACGCCCCCATCTAAATCGGGTTGACCTCATCGGGTTGGGGTTAATTAAAATGTTTAGAGCCCCAAAATCTTTTTGGTGTTCGGGGCAGGGTTGTCTTGCGAATGACCCCATTGTGATGCAGAAAATTAACCCAACCCGATCTGAAGAAGATCATCCGAAGACACAACCTAACTCAAGCAGTGAGCAGCAACGTTGCAGTGCGAGTCGGTCTTCCAATTAAAGCTACAGTACCACATTAGCAGCGCAGGACCATTACAGTACCACCATTTTTGCTGCATTCAGAATAAAATAACACATCAAATATCAACCTAAATATTCTATATTTGTTTAATTCTAACAAATAATAACATTCATAAATAATCTGAATAGTGCAACTGGTCCAGAATGCTGCTGCTGCAAGAATACTGACAAGTACAAACCAAACAGAACATATACATCTGTCTTGGAAACTTTTCATTGGATACCTTTCAAATAAAAGTAATTTTTTAAGATCTTTCTGTTGACCTTCAAGGCTGTCTGGGAAACTTTTGAGGCGGCACTGCCTCCCTTGCCTTCTCTAAGGAGCTTCCATTGATATATTAGGGTTGAGTTGGGTGCTCAATGTTAAACCCCTAACTTTGCAGGGGTTCATCTGAATTGCCCACAAATTTGCATGTTTCATTGACTTGCAATGTTGTGAAAGCATGGAGAGTTTCATGAAGCCACCGATTCACAATCGTAAGAACTTCGCAATTAAAAAAATGGGTTTCATAAAACTTTCATGGGGCTGCGACATTGCCGGCATCACTGAAAAATGGTTTCCTTTGCACCCTGCCATTGTGTCATTATCTAATTGGTCACTGGGCTTTAAAATGGATTACCGAGTTACTGATTTTTTAGTGCAGATCACTAAAGAGTGAGCGCAAGCAACAGCACAACAGCAGGCATCCCTGGGCGGTGCAAGGCAGGCATCCCTGGGTGGTGGCAAACTGGCATCCCCGGGCAATGGTGAAATGGCATCCCCAGGCGATGCACGACAGGGCAGCGGCGGTCCCTCTGGAGGCGACGGCAGCAGCGGACCCTCGGGAAGCGATTGCAGGAGGGGAGCCAGGACCAGCGGTGGTGCTGGGGTTGGCCCTCTTCTCAGCCGCTGCGACCCGGCGGTTTTCCCCCTTGCTCTGCTTAGCAGCCTATGCAAGGGCAGCTGCGGACTGCCAGCATCTTGTCCAGGCCCGTCCTGTCTTGAAGGAAGAGGCAGCTCCTGCTCCTCTCCCTCGGGTGGTGGTGGTGGAGGCAGAGGCAGCTCCTGCTGCTCTGCTCCTGGCGAAGGCGGCAGGGGCTACTCCCCTTCTGGCTGTGAAGGCGGCAGGGGCTACTCCCCTTCTGGCTGCGAAGGCGGCAGGGGCTCCTCCCCTTCTGGCTGCAGCGGGGGAACCAGCAAGCATGCTCCCTCTGCTGGTGGCGGCGATGGAGGCGGAACCAGCAGGTACTCTCCCTCTGCTGGTGGAGGTGGGAGCGGCAAGTCGTCCTCCCACGACGGTGGAGGTGGAACCAGCAGGAACTCTCACTCTGCTGGCGGAGGTGGGAGCGACACACAGTCCTCCCACGGAGGTGGTGGCGGAACCAGCAGGAACGCTCCCTCTGCTGGTGGAGGTGGGAGCGACACACAGTCCTCCCACGGAGGTAGAGGTGGAACCAGCAGGTATTCTCCCTCTGCTGGTGGAGACGTGGGCTGTAGACATTCGGCCTCCCCCCTTTTGGGCTGTGGACGCACCGGCTCCTCCCTCTTGGGCTGTGGACGTTCGGTTTCCCCCCTCTTGGGATGTCGACGCACCGGCTCCTCCCTCGGGCTGTGGACGTTCGGCCTCCCCCCTCTTGCGCTGTGGATGCACTGACTCCTCCCTCTTGGGCTGCGGATGCTTGGCCTCCTCCTTTTTGGGCTGTGGACACACCGACTCCTCCATCTTGGGCTGTGGACGCTCAGCCTCCTCCCTCTTGGGCTGTGGGCGCACCGACTCCTTCCCCTTGTCTCCTCTCCTGCAGCTGTAATTCCACTCTTCGGGGAGGGGGCAATTATCTGGGAAATGCCCCCACTCCCCACAGATGCAGCAACAGTACGTCTGGCTTATACTGTGGAGGAGGGCTTCCGAGCTGATCTCCTCCTGTGCCTGCTGTTGCTGTTGTTGCAGCTGTTGCTGTCTGCAGCTCTTCCTCCTCCTCCCTCCCATCCTCCTTCCTCACTCTCCTTCCTCACTCCACACGTAATAAAAAACAAACGAAAAAAACAAAGAAAAAAAAATGAAAAAAACTGTAGTACCCTACTCTGACCTAAGTCCAGAAGGCGCTGCGATCCCACGCTGGACACCACGTGTGACAGGGTGGCTGTGCGGTGATGTCAGGTCAGAAGCAGGAAGGGAAAAACACTGACACCAGGTAGTACTGCAGTTCAAACACACGCTGCGCGCCGTTTATTTAAATACAACAAAAATAAAATAAAAAGTTTAAACACAAAACACTTGCTCACAGAGCGAAAATAAAAGGTTTAAACAAAACAAAATCACGAACACAAAATACAACACAATACAGGTCAGGCTGGGCAGTAACCTTCACTGATCCTGTATTTACTTTTAAGTTTCGTTTAAGTTTCGTTTTTCTCTCGCTCGCTCCTTTCGCTCAATTCCACGCTCGAGTGGACTACACAGTTCTGGTAAAGGTGGATATGACGTCATATGAAGGAAGCCCAAGGCGGTAATTCACTTGTAAGCATTGAAATCTTGTGCTTTTTATTTTAATATTTGCAAATTTCTCTGCAATAATAAGGCAATATGCCAAACATGTGTGTGGAATTTGGATGTTCTAAGTCACATGAAGACAACGTGACTATTTATATTCCCAAAGGCTTTCTCAAATGGGAGAAACAGGTGCAGCGGACGAGAGCTAATTGCAAAGCCATCGTCGGATTTGTGTAGTGACCACTTCGAGTTAGACTGTTTTGAATTTAAACCATTTTTTGAGTGTCAGTCCTAAATGTCTTCAATGATTAATTGTGGTCCTATGTCAGACCTGGTCCGACATCGCAATTTTCCCTTTCCGGTCCAATGTTGGACCCTGTCCGACATCATCAAAAAGACGCAAAAAACAGGTCTCTAGTCGTTTTTTCTCCGGAATACAGCCGAGAAAACCATTCAATGGCCGAGTGAGACCGATGGAGCCAAGCGAAGCTGAAAAAAAAGGGGCGTATCTCATGAATACTGATAGACCTGACACCACATAGATAACACGGACATAAACAAACAAGATAGCTGCTTCCGCATCCAGCGCTCAAAGAACATCACAGACATTTGCAGAGCTTTTTGAGATGTTACAGTAATAATATAAAGACTTGGATCACATTATTGAGGAGTTTGGTGATAAAATGAGTGATCAAGAGATGATTTATCTGTATGTACTATTATTACGAGTTATTTGATAAATATAGCGAACGAGGGGTGGGGCAGTACTGGAGATGCAGTACTGAGTGTCCTGTTGATATGCAGTGCCTTTTAAACCTGTTTTACTGTGAAAAAAATACTTTTAAACAGCGCGACTAAAATAAACTGCGCGTGTGAAAATAAATTGGACCTGACGAGCCTGACATGCACTGAATTAATGGACCGCTAAGGGTTTAAAAAAAGGTGCAAAATAGTGTAACTCAGTCAGCAGGTGGAAGTGGACAGGCAGCAGGGAATTCTGACAGCTCGACTAAGGATGATGAAGGATCATGCACCCCAAAAAGAAAGAATTGCATTTTAAAAGAGGGAGCATGCAAGGGTAAGTAATGTTAGTACTGTATTATGATGAAAGAAAAGTGTATAAAATCTTTAGCATATTTTTGTAAGTAATGCTAGCTCCACAAATAGCTTTGAACGTGAATAGTTTTGAATATGTGAGCTTGAGCTGAATGTGATTCCGACAACAGGTGTAACGAAAACCAGTGTAATCAAATGTGTTCATTGCAGTATGAGAGGTACTGTTGTGTTTTTATTTATTTATTTATTTAGGCTTAATTTCGATTCACACAGTTATTTCAGTGATATTGAGAAATAATCACATTTGATTATTTTTGCTTATACCTGTCGGTGTCAAACAACTTCAAGAGCAACGTTTAAATGTGCTGATATGAATAGTCCGTAAGTCTGTCATGTCTATGAATCGTTAATTAACATCTATCCAACAAACCAAGTCTTAGAATATACCTGACATAAATAGGTTCAAAGCATAAAGCTTATGAACATCATACTCATATGAGCTCTTACACACAGATAAAACCAGACTTCTTTCCCTTTCGTCTGACCAGTTGCAGTTGTGCTCCTTCGAAAACAATCAGAGAAGACAATCTGCTTCCTCCTTCGATGACATCACGCCCCATGGCTGCATTTTCAGGAAGTTTACAGGAAGTAAGACGCTCGAGATGATTCTCTTTATAATTACAACAAAATAAAACGTAACATATCATAACGGAGGGTGCCACCCACTTCTCCTAGCAGGGATTTTCCAGGATCCCTGGGCTGGGGAGTTTCCCCACAGCTGCCAGGCAGGGACTTTCCAGGATCCCTGGGCTGGGGAGTTTCCCCACAGCTGCCAGGCAGGGACTTTCCAGGATCCCTGGGCTGGGGAGTTTCCCATCACCATCTGCCTGTACTTTCCCTCACAGCTGCCAGGCAGGGTATTTCCAACCATGTGCCGATTGGCTGGGGCAGGCACTGCCTCCCTCCAGCTCCCCTATAAAAGGGGCTGTGAGCAGGGGTTAGCCTGGAGAAAGAGGAACTGTTACAAGAACCTGGATTGTTTAAACTGGTTATTTTGTTCGATTTATTTGTGTGAGAATAAACCAAGGGTTTACTTTAAGCAACTCTGTTTAGGTTCCTTCTTGACATCGCCACAATATATAATTATGGTTTATGTAGGCCTCATAGATATTGTAATTAGTAATTCTGGTTAATGTAAAAATCCATGTCATAGCCACTTTAAGTGCACATCAGTAAATCTGTAGTTCTAGGGGAGCCTTGAAACAATGCTGTTTGTTAGACACGCTCTCCAGTTTTGAACTACAGCTCCGAGAATGCATACCAAATGGCTTCATAAATGTTGTTGTTTATTAGAACAACATGACAATAGTTTCAGAAGCGTAGCAGGACATCCAATTTTATTATCAGTAAAAAATAAAACATGACAGTAATATAAGGTGAGAGAGTATTTAAATATATACTGTACACAGAGGCTGCAGCGCACCACTTAAAGTGAGGGGGCCATATCATTGCTCATCGCTCGACCAAAGACGGCATTTAAAGTGGTACAACCATTCTGGTTGAAGTTTATTCTTACAGTTTCCGTTTTAAAATTGTATGTTGTGCTGCGTTATGTTGAATTGATTATATTTGTATTTAACCGACAATATTGGTAAATATAATTTTAAAAAATACACTTCCAATGTTTAATTATACCGTTTTGAAGCGAGGCCACCTTAAATTACATAACTTACCTAGTGAAATGTTTAATATAACGACAATTATTTTAAACAGTACATTTAAATAATCTTAGAGTGGTTTACAAACATTTTTGGAATATAATAGAATGAAAGCAAAAACACATCCATATAGCAAGTTAAAAGGACAAGCTGTACAAAGAAATTGTGTCTGTTTGTATATCTCTACGCACAATTTAGATTAAAATCTGGTAAATTGGGGTAGAAATATACTTTTATGACGTCTTGTATTATTTATTAAATTAATGGTAGCCAAGTAATCTATTATTATTAATAATATTGTTATAATCATTATTTATTTTTGTTCATTTATATTTTTTTGACGTGCTCTTAGTTATTAGTTTTGTATTAAAACAAAATAAGTTTAATAAGATAACTTGTTTCTGTGTGTTTTTTCCACACGTTTTTTCTACAAATGAGCTAATTAGAATTATCGCTCATTGTAATTAGGATTATTCACTTATTATTTATTGAATCGAAAGTGACATGGCTAGTCCTTATTATTGTGTTACAATACTTTTTAAATTCAGTTTTATACACTAGATATTTTAGTTTATTTATCTGGTTGAATAGTGATTATCCATGGTAAATACCCATATATATTATTGTATTTGTATTTATTATAAGCATGTTTTAACTGTAAATTAAA
This sequence comes from Acipenser oxyrinchus oxyrinchus, assembly GCA_030684275.1. NCBI lineage: Eukaryota > Metazoa > Chordata > Actinopteri > Acipenseriformes > Acipenseridae > Acipenser > Acipenser oxyrinchus. The sequence continues at coordinate 19,187,442 of CM060253.1, forward strand.
TCACAGTACAGGCAGGGCTAGAAGTTAACTTTTTAAGGCAGTTGTGAGGGTTCGCTACCTGCTTGGAAAGTAGGTAGCAAAATGGTCTTATTCAGTAGTGGTTTATACAACTAATTATAAAAAATAAAAATAAAAATAAAAATAAAAATAAAAATAAAAATAAAAATAATAATAATTACCTACTGTTTTAAATGGACTGGATATCCCAAATTATCACAGCATATTTAAATCAGAAAGTATTTATTGAAACCAGCTGTGCTCAACTAAGTAAAGCTATCTGTAGGTGATTTTGCCATATATTAATTTGTACATATCCTGCAAATAATGTGTAGGCCTATATTTAAATGTGGATGGCCTGGACAGAGTTTCAAATAACACTGAGGAAGGCAGGAGAGCAGCTGCGATGACAGGAATATGTTAAAAATAAGGAAGAGATGTTGCAGATATACACAGATGGATCAAAAGACCCTACATCTGGTGAAAACAGGATGTGCTTAATACACAAACGGTGACCATCTCCTGAGTTAATTCATTGATTAATTGTTGCTAATCAGGAGATGGTCACTGTATATAAACCTGCAGCTCTCTACCCTCGGGGCGTGGACAGAGGAGTGTACGAGAGAGTGAGGAGGGAGCGAAAACTGAACTTAAAAATAACTGCTAAGCGTGTTGGTTTTACACCAGCACAATACTTATTTGTTTATTTGTTTGGCCAACGCGCCTTTTTGTTTGTTGTTTTGTTGTTGGTTTAAACCTTTTGTTTTGTTTTATTATTTAATAAAACGCTGAGCCATAGCTCAGTTCCACCATTCCATCCATTGCCTTTTGTTTACTGTTACTTCCTGGTCCATGACATCACTAGTCACACACCACTCAACAGCTGCTCGGTGAACAACTCAACAGAACACTGATTTTGTTCTGCCTTTGTAAACCCCAGTAAACACTTCAATATATCCTTTCATTAGTTCAAAACAAACTGGTTTCACAGGCCCTGATTAGCACTAACCTTGAACGTTAGGTACTGAAAGTAAATCTAAGATTAGTGCTAATCTAGGTCTTTACAACCAGTTGTTAGTCTTCAGAAAAGAATGACAATCACTGTAACAAGTACAGCTGACTTGAGAAGCTTTTGCAATAAAAACAGTCCAAAATGTTCACTGTACTAATGTGTACTGTATTTATTTATTATAATTATTTTCCCTAGATTAATCCACATTTATAGAAGCACATTTCAATACATGTGTCTACATGTTCAGAATCATGTAACCTAGATCAGAGCCCAGATTGCTGACAAATTGTTAAAAATACAAAGTATGCCATTTAGAATATCAGCATCTATTCATTCTGTGGATCTGTGTTATTATTGCAGAGAGCACGTTAATTTCCTTTTTTTGCCTTTATTTGTTTTTAAACTTGAATCTAATTTATAGTCTGAGTGTGTGTGTCAATATCTATCATATCATTACAGATTAACAGTTTCTAAGGACATACATTAAGTGCAAAGCAAAGGTACATTTTCTGAGAGAGAAAACAATTATAGTAAAGAAACACCATAGTTGAACATGCACATCATACACTGAAACCAAGGCCTGCTCCAGGAGAGAGACCCGCGCTCTTATTATTCTCATTATTATCTTATTATTCTCATTATTATCTTATTATTTATGTTTCTGAGCTACCAGGATAAACAGCTAGTGATGGAACTTTCGAGACACGGCTAATCAACTGCAGTATCAAGGGCACCGCATCAGCATCTATCCAGACTTCTTACCAGTGTTACAGGAAAAGAGGAAAGGATATGATTCGATTTGAAGATACCTACGTGGTAAGAATATACGGTATGGAATTGTGTATCCAGCATCCTTCAAGCTAAGTTTTGAAAACTTAACATATTTTTTTCGCTCTGTGGAGGAAACGTCAGCCTTCATGAAAAGCAAGTTTCCATATTTTGCTGTGCAAACAGAGAAAATGGGTCATTCGAGACAGGACAGTTCACTCCCCCACTATCACAAGGTATACTAGTATTATTGATAGGTACTGACATGTACTATCAAAAATGAGATGGGAAAAGAAGCAGAATAACAAAATAAAATTGTGTACAATGCTACAGGGACTTTACACTTGACTTGACCGTATGAATGGAAAAATATGCACGTATGTATTTGTATGCATACAGTAATATGTAGCTATGTGTGTATATATGTATCAATGTGTCGTATGTGCATGTGTACGTATTATTTGTGTCTACGAACATCTAAGTCTTTGTCTGTACTTATGAATTTATAGCTACAGGCATTTATGTACATTATTGCAAGCTTAACATTTTAACTGAGCTCACTCTTTCGCTCCGAATGTTTTACCGCAAAATACTGTATTTAGTTATATTATATTGTCTTGAGCAGGAGCTTTCATTTTTTTCTGACAGAAATACTCGCAGTGTTTTATGAGTTGTTATTGCTGGGTGTTTAGGGATTGGTTAACACCCTCAATGGATATTTTTTTTTTATTCTCATTAGTTCTTAGCAGAGCTGTTAGTACTGTTACGGACCTCGTTGATCGCTCCGTTAGAACTGTGAATATAAGGGCTCCTGAGTGGCGCATGCAGTAAAGGTGCTCCACGTAGAGTGCAGGATGCACTCTATAGTCTGGACCATTTTATTCTCATTAGTTCTTAGCAGAGCTGTTAGTACTGTAACGGACCTCGTTGATCGCTCCGTTAGAACTGTGAATATAAGGGCTCCTGAGTGGCGCATCCAGTAAAGGTGCTCCACGTAGAGTGCAGGATGCACTCTATAGTCTGGACCATTTTATTCTCATTAGTTCTTAGCAGAGCTGTTAGTACTGTAATGGACCTCGTTGATCGCTCCGTTAGAACTGTGAATATAAGGGCTCCTGAGTGGCGCATCCAGTAAAGGTGCTCCACGTAGAGTGCAGGATGCACTCTATAGTCTGGACCAAGGACGGGAGCTTCCAGGGGGCGGCACTCAATTGGCTGAGCGCCGCACGGGGGGAGGGAGGGTTAGGTCGGCCAGGGTGTCCTCGGCTCACCACGCACGAGCGACCCCTATAGTCTGGCCGGGCGCCTGCGGGCTTGCCTGTAAGCTGCCCTAGAGCTGTGCGGGATTCTATTAGTCTGTAAGGGGACTGATTTTGACTCTGAAATCAGGGAAGTGTTCTTTTATACTATCGTATTGTATTTTCTACTTTATAATCTGGGTGTTTTATTGGTCTAAACCGCACTTAAACTCTAAATTGATACACTGTATTTAAATCATGTGTGGATCTGTAAGGGACAGACATGCTCACTCTAACCTTCGGTGGGGGGTTATTTCTGTATGTTTGACTTTGCTGTGATATATAGATATTGTTTATTTTGTTTGCTATTAGCAGTTATTTGATTTGACTACTTGTTTGTGTTTGTTACTTCCTATGATTTAAGATTGCATTGAGATTTAAGTTCACTAATGATTTATTGTTTATTGAGTTACTTACCCTGCAAAGATCTTTAGTGAGTGTGTCTACCCCTTCTCTGACCCATTGCACAGAGAATTATTAACTTAACTTAATTAGTTTATTTTATTGATATGGTTCTAAGAGTGCTAACTGCCCTGTTTTAATTAATTGTGTATTAATAAACCATTTGCCCTGAGTTGCTGTTCCTGGTGTCTTTGTGATGTGACTTCACACACTCTCCTCCTTTATACAAAAAATATATCAATAACGACTGGACCCCCCGGTTAAACAAAGGTGGTGGCAGTGGCACACTATCGTATAATTAATCCAGTTGCCGTGAACATGCAGGTTCATTACAGTACTCTGTTTTACACTTTTACAAATGTATGTTTATGTAATATTCAAATGCTCTTTGAAGATGTTACCTAACAGGAATCAGCACAGACAAAAGGTGGTATCATGGAATGTAAATCACCCTATTAAATGACATAAAATATTGTCCAGCTTAAAATGCTACCATGGATGACATTGTTGTCCGTACATGTAAGATATATGTGGATTTAAGGGAATAGCATCAGCTTTAAATAATGTCATTACTGTGGCTTAGTGGACATGTGGAGATTATTAAACCCCACAGAAAGACTATTTTTTCTCCACTGCACATACGACTCTTTCCAGGACTGATTATATATTTATTTCAAAATGTATTGTTGCAAATGCACTCGATACATCTATTCATGTTGTTCAAGTGTCTGACCATGCCCCTGTCACATTCTTACTGGATTCTGATATGTCTATTAATAAAACAAGAACATGGAGGCTTAATAACTCATTAATTAGAGACAGACTACATTCAGCCAGCTATTAAATAATAGTTTGAGATTAATAGTAATGGTGAAACAAAACCAAGTGTTGTATGGGATGCCTTTAAAGCTTGTATCAGAGGGAAAATGATTTATTATACTTCAGCAAAAAAGAAAAAACAAAATACCAAAATTCTAATCCTTGAAAAAAGTATCAAAGAAATTGAGGCTAAATTTATTTTAGATCCATCACCAGCAAATTATGCTTTACTTATTCGACTTAAATTTCAACTAAACAACTTACTCACAGAAAAAGCAGTGTTCCACATTAATAGAATAAAAAAGCTATATTATGAGCAAGGCTGACGACAAATCTGGGAAAGTTCTGGCAAATTCACTCAAAAAACGTACTTAGTGAGTCTAGATTCATAACAGCTATTAAAAATCAAGATGAACAAGTAATTACTAATCCTGAAGAAATTAAATTTAAGTGCTTTTACAAGAAACACTACCTTCAAATAACATTAATGATAAAATAAGTGTCGATTCATTTTTGAATAGAGCTCAATTAAAACAATTAACAGAGGACCAAGCTAAACGTCTTGAAATCCCAATTTCTTTGCAAGAAGTGTTGAGGGCTACTGATAAACTCCCATGCAATAAAATTTCTGGAGCAAATGGGATATCAGCAGAATTTTACAAACTCCCAGGCTCCCAGTTTAGTTAATGTTTTTCAATATGTGTTTGCTAACCAATAATTACCACAATCTATGAACTTATCTCCTATTACTTTAATTCATATGGAAGAAAAGGACCCCCTATCCTGCTCTAATTATCGTCTAATAGCGCTAATCCAAACCGACTGTAAAATATTAGCCTGCATTATAGCTGATCATTTGTCCAGTGCAATGGAAGGGATTATCAATCCAGGCCAAAAGGGCTTCATGAAACAAAGATTTTCGTCAGATAATGTTTTACAACTCTTAACTATTTTAGAGGCTCTCAAAGATCAAGGGCAAGAAGATTTAGTAATATCTGTGGATGCGGATAACGCCTTCGATAGGGTGGAATGGAATTTCTGGTATGCATTGTTATATCGTATGGGTTTTAAAAGCAACTTTATAAATTGGATTTCCACATTATACAAAAGTTCACTAGCTTCTGTACATACCGGTACTGTTTTATCAAAGCCCTTTAACCCTTTGCGGTCCTATGTTGGATCTTGTCCGACATCATCAAAAAGACGTAAAGCACAGGTCTATAGTCGTTTTTTCTCCGGAAAAAGCAGAGAAAATTATTCAATGGCCGAGTGAGACCGATAGGAGCCAAAAGAAGCCAGAAAGAAAAAGGGCGGATCAGAGCAAAACACATAGCCCTGGCAACACAGAGATAACACGGCCATACAGTGGCTCTCAAAAGTATTCACCCCCCTTGGACTTTTCCACATTTTATTGTGTTACAACATGGAATCAAAATTGATTTAATTAGGAGTTTTTGCCACTGATCAACACAAAAAAGTCCATAATGTCAAAGTGAAAAATAAAATCTACAAATTGTTCTAAATTAATTACAAATATAAAACAGAAAATAATTGATTGCATAAGTATTCACCCCCTTTGCTTATGACACACCTAAATAAGCTCTGGTGCAACCAATTGTCTTTAGAAGTCACATAATTAGTTGAATGGAGTCCACCTATGTGCAATTAAATGAAGGAACATTCAAAGCAAATCCGGAATAAGGTTCTTCAAAAGCACCAATCAGGGGTAGGATATAAGAACATTTCCAAGGTATTGAATATCCCACGGAGCATAGTAAAGTCCATTATTAAGAAATGGAGAGAATGTGGAAAGAGTTGAAAATTGCTGTTCACCAAAGGTCCCCATCCAACTTGGCGGAGCTTGAGCAATTTTGCAAAGCAGAATGGGCAAAAATTGCAGTGTCCAGATGTGCAAAGCTGGTAGAGACTTATCCAAATAGACTCATGGCTGTAATTACTGCCAAAGGTGCCTCTACCAAATATTGACTCAAGGGGGTGAATACTTATGCAATCAATTATTTCCTGTTTTGTATTTGTAATTAATTTAGAACAATTTGTAGATTTTATTTTTCACTTTGACATTATGGACTTTTTTTGTGTTGATCAGTGGCAAAAACTCCTAATTAAATCCATTTTGGTTCCATGTTGTAACACAATAAAATGTGGAAAAGTCCAAGGGGGGTGAATACTTTTGAGAGCCACTGTAAACAAACAAGATAGCTGCTTCCGCATCCAGCACTCAATCACGGACATTTGCAGAGCTTTTTGAGATGTTACAGTAATAAAATAATGACTTGGATCGCATTATTGAGGAGCTTGGTGATAAAACGAGTTATCAGTATGCACGACTATGAAGAGGTATGTGAAAAATACAGCGAACAAGGGGTGGGGCGGGGCTGGAGACGCAGTACTGAGTGTCCTGTTGATATGCAGTGCCTTTTAAACCTGTTTTGCTGTGAAAAAAAAATACTTTTAAATAGCTTGTCTAAAATAAACTGCGTGTGTGAAAATAAATTGGACCTGAAGCACCCGAGATGTGCTAAATAAATGGACTGCAAAGGGTTAATATTGCACGTGGAATGCGTCAGGGATGTCCACTTTCACCATTATTATTTAATTTAGTAATAGAAAGTCTGCAGCATATACTGTATACAAAATGACAACTATAAACGGTGTAACAATTAAAGAAAATACTTCAAAGGTTCTACTATATGCAGATGATTTATTAGTTACCCTAAACATATTAAAAAATTCCCTTCCTAGCCTTATGAAAGCCATTGAAGATTTTGGCTACATATCTGGTTACATGGTTAACTGGTCCAAACGTGAAGCATTACCAGTCTCAAAAGATTGTTTTCCATCTCTTTTAGGGATTATCTGTTTCAATGGCCACAGAAAGATATTAAATGCCCGGGCTTGACAATTAACCAAAATTATAAAACAATGTATGATTTCAATTTTAAACCACTTTTTGAGAAAATAAAATTAAAATGGGATGACTGGAAGATACTTCCAATATCTTTTTGGGGCAAGATTGAAGTAATCAAAATGATACAATGTCCATGTTACCTATAATTCTACCTGGCTCCTTTTTTAAAGGAGATTTCTAAGTTGTATTCGAATTTTATATGGAATGGGAAGAAAGCTTGTTTGAAATAATCAGCTTTAATGCTTTCACACAATAATGGGGGGGGGGGGGTTAAAATTATTATTGGCATATCACTTTAGGTCATTAAGATTCTGTTTTTCTTTTATCCCTAACCCTACTTTATGGCTTTCTATCTTGCAAAATGTGGCTGCTCTTGTTTCTCAGGACAATTTTATTTCATGGCCCTTCACCTCCTCTTAAACATATGTATATATTTAAATGTAGACATCATATTTTCTCCATCTTAACATGTATGTTAAATGACTCAAAACCATTCTATTACTATTCAGATTTATAGTATAACCACAAATTACTGTATACTGTAAAATGCTCTATGAAGAGCCATGGCCTAAAGCAGGAATTCATTGTTATGGCGATTTATTTTGTAAAGGACCATTTAGAATTATAGAATGTTTTAAAAATAATTTGGGTTTGACTCAAGAAAATATGAGAATTTTTTAGAAAACTTAAGCTTGCTTTCAAACAATTGAAAGGTATGGATCCAAGCTTCATTGAACCAAAATGAACACAAACTGAATCTCACATTCTTAATATTAAGTCAGCTCAGAAATTTGTTTCAGGTTTTTACAAATGTATAATGCTTCACGCTAACATAAAAAATGATTCTCTTAAAAATAAATGGGAGCAAGATATGCAGGTTGAAATCTCTCAGGGAGCTTGGAGCCATATCAATTCTAATGTTTAAATGTGCTCCTTCAATGCTAAGCTTCGCTCCATTCAATTCAAAATTATAAACCGTTGCCATGATACACCACATAAACTATACAGATCAAATCTAAAACTTGTTGGAGATGTGACAGTGAACATGGAACATTAATACATATACTTTGGAAATGCAGCAAATTACAAGGATTCTGGTCAAAGGTAATATCCTTGGATTACTTTTAAGAAATGATCCTCAGCAAATTATTTTGGGAGAATTATCACCTCTACTTACAAATAAATCTCAGGAAAGAGTCCTTTTGTTTTTACTGACCGCTGCTAAACACTGCATCCTAACAAACTGGAAGGATACCAGTCCACCATCATTTGAGTTATGGAGACGCACTTCAATAGAAGTTTTAGAATATGAGAGAAACTATTATTATAAATTACAGAAATCTGATTTATTCATTACATTTTGGAGCAAAGCTTTATGTCTCTTAATAGAAACATCTTAGCTACCACCTTTTATCTTTATGTATTAAATATGTATGAAATATATATTTAAAATGTACTATTAGCTGTTTTCTCATGAACTGGTGAGTTATGTATTACTGTTAACATTCATTTTTTATGTATGTTTTTTTTATTAAGTTGTTCTAGATCAAATCTTTGTTCACTGACACTGCCCTCAGGTTTTTTTTTAATTCTATTTAAACAGCAGACTAAACAGCTGGCAAAACAGACTAACATACTTGACCATGGCTCAGCATGTGGCTGCAGTGAAGATAAAACCTTGGTTCATACTCTGCTGTCAAGGCATACATTTGCAGTGCTTCAGCAGGTACAGGAACCAGGAATTCCATGAATCTGGTCAACACTACCTTAACAATGCACTGAATGTGACTCATCACTTCCCATAACAACTGCACATGAAAATATGTAATATTACCCAACCTTAATTGTGTTAATATTATCAGAGGAGCCATTGGCCCGGTAACTAACCCTGGTAGTTAATTAGGTTCATGCTGTACTGCTGGGTTCCCATCTGCTCTCTTCAGCTTCAGAGCTATGGGACCAAGTGGCTGCTCTGAATACGTATAACTCATAAAATATTGGGGTGGAGGCTGGCAATTTTATTTTTTTTATGATAATGATGAATGATTACATTTCCTATTGTCAAATATATATATATACCGAATTTAAAGCTGTTTTTTAGGGCTGTACAGTGGATGTCACCTTTCACTGTTGGTGCAGCCAGGCCTGGACAAGCTGCAGTAGGCGGATCTCTCAAAAAGAACCAGCTCGATGTCTTGACATTCAAAATAAGGCAAGAACATGTATGTCGTAGTAAATCATTCACAGAGAAAATAATTCACAGTGAAAGACAACCAAGATGGCACTTCTCTATTCCTCACATTACAGTTGGATGAAATGAGCCCTGCTCAAAATCAGAACACACAAGAAGAGACCAGTCTGGCAACAGCAGCTAGCAACAACAACGGCATTCCTTCCTAGTTCCAGTTACAGTACAGCACATTCACAGATTACACACGGCCATTTAGCATGAGTAATAAAACTGATTATCAAAGCTGGAAGCATACACTCACACACAGACACAGGCAGATTGAGAGGAATATACACTTACTGTAGCAAGGGTGTAGAATCAGGCAGCCCCCATTATTACTTCCTGTCAGGAGAAAACAGGCCCTGGTGACTTAAGGAACATTCACTGCAGCTCTCTTTCACTACCCCCTTTCTTTCTCACACAAAGACACACACACACACAGTTTGAATGAGAACAGCTGGGCGGTGACGTCACCCCCCCCCTCCTCCTCCTCCTCCTCCTTTTTGTGTTGTAGCTGCTGCTCCATAAGCCACAGTACCTCCCACAGCTCCTCCCCATATCCTGGGTACAACAGACTGCAGCTACAGAAGAGCCTGCTTAAAATGTACAGACCGTGTCTTTCTGTCTGAATAGAGAATAACTCATACAGAGAGGAAGAGGGAGTAACCTTCTATAGAAACCCATGTTTTTATATCGCAAGAACATGCTAACCCAATAACCGTACCCTCAATAAATTCAACCTGACCCTTAAAAATAGACCATAATTCAAAATACAGCATGCTGATTAGAGTAAAGAACTTTTCTCAACAAAAAATAAGTCATGAATAAAGGAAACAATTAAGCAAAATTTTGGTCTTCCTCTTCTTTCAGAGCTCAGCCATAACCCAAAGATATAAAAGTGCTGTGCAGTTGCTGCTGTCTGTAGATAAGCCTTTAAACCAAGATGTGTTCATTGGGCCTCATTTACGAAAGGGCACTAAATTTGGAGTTAGCCCACAAGTGAAGTAGTGAGCCTAACATGTGTGATAAATTAAAATTTACTGCCCCATTTACTAACAGAGATCACATTAATTTACAAGCACAGTTTGGCTAATTTACATACCATACCGTGCACGCTACATGTATTGTGAGCGATAATTTAATGTGCATGATAATGTCACAGACTTACCCGTGACCACCGTGATATCAAAAGCCCCAGCAGTCCAGGTGTATCTTTTGGTCAGTATCTTGTGAAGGTGGAGGTGGCTTACATTTACCGAAAATGAGCGATCAACAGACACAGCACTAAACAGGGGACAGGCAGAGGCAACATAATGTGAAACTGCACTGCTTACCTTTTAATTTGAACATGTATTCCTTGTGTGATGTAAAAAAATAATAATATTTCCTTTCTCCTTTAATGCATATGTCCTGCTCATTAGTTTCTAAAATTGCATTGTACTGTATAGTTTTGGAATTCTTTAAAAACCTGCCTCTTTAATATAACACACGTATTCAACATTGTATGAGTGACATTCCCACAGCTCACAGAGGTAGTAAAATAGCCAATCAAATAGCACACTGGATCCGTTTCCTCACGCACACGTGTACCACAGCACCCACAATTTTGATTAGGATAGCGAAGTGAAGGCTTGTTTAAACTATTTATTTTACTTTGTGTAAAATTTAAAATCAGTACCAAAAAAGTTGGAATTGTCACAGAAGCTAAAGGTGGAGGCGGAACACAAAAGATTCCAAAATCGTTAGCCAGGTGATGATTTTTTCACTGAATAATTTTGACAGCAAAGCAATATGTCTGATTTGCAGTGCAACGGTTGTAGTTATAAAATATTATAACATACAATGTCACTATGACACGCTGCACAAAGCAGTTTCCAGTTTACAAGAAGCTATGGAATCTCAACTAAAGGTTTTTTCTGAAAATGAGAAGAAAAAAATGAAACTACTGTGGATGCCACGAACAACACAACCACAGGAAAGGACTTTTTTATCTTCAAGAAGCCATGGCAAGTGAAGAAATAACTTGGAAGAAACTAGCTGGGATTACAACATATGACTGGACAAAAGAGTGGACTAGCAGTGCTGGAAAAAATTAAAGAAAGAAAAGCAGAAGGACACATTTTTTTACACTGGATTTTGCATCAACAGACATTATGTGGAGATGCTGAATAAGAGCACGTATGAGCTGGACATGTCATAAAAAGGTTAATTTCATGGTGGGACTGTTTACTATTTCGTATTTTCACAGCTTGTCAGTATCTTTTTTCAGTGCTGTTAAAAACTTTATATTTTGGAATATAAGTTAAATATTGAGACGAGACTTAGCATTATACTTTTCTTTTTTTTGCTGTTTGAGATTTCCACTGAAATAAAATACTCTTCTATTTCCTCCATTATATTACATTTGTGATACCGAGTTTTTTTGTCAGTGTTCTAGGAAAGCTGGTTCTATATCTTCCTATTTCTCTACTATAAAACACAATAAGTAATATGTTGATTAATTGATTAAAAGCATGCCTGCATGTTTATTAATGACTAGGAATCGTGCAGTGGGGGTAATGTGTCTTGAGTAGTATATTTGAGTATATTGGCCTACATACAATTTATATAGACATTTTCACGCATATTACGATGTATGTATATATATATATATATATATATATATATATATATATATATATATATATATATATATATATATATCTATATGTGTGTGTGTGTGTGTGTGTGTGTATATATATATATAATTTTTTTTTTTTTTTTTGCAGCCCACCAAGTGGACAGTGTTAACTTAAATGGCCTTTGCTGCCAGATTTTTCCTTTCAAACAAATGTTCATAACCAAGTACTTCAGCAAGATGTATTTATTTTGGTTAGTGAATCAGTGAATCAAACAAACAAATCTGTAGAATTGATTCACTAAACTGAATGAATCAAACAAATCGATTTAGTAAAAAGAATCAAACTGCACATCACTAGTTTTCAGGCCAGATAAAGAGGTTTAAATAGGGTGCCTATCAGTGGTTAAAGCCTGGTTTCTATTCGCACTAATAGACGATCACTTTAATGTGATTACAGCTCATCTCATTATTCTGAGCTGGATGCTCATTTAAATACATCAGCATGCGTTACCATAAAAATCACATATTCATTCTGATTACCATAGTGTGAAGCACTAAATTTAGTGCGCATGATAATACACCAAGTATTGCACACGATAATGAATAAAATTGCAATAGTAAATACGGAAATCATTAACCATGAAGTTTACTGTCCTTTTGTAAATGAGGCCCAATAAATGGCCCCATGGCAGTCTTTAAAATAGGAGCAGATTTAATATAATATAGCTCTCTGGCCAGGGTTATTATTTAGACTTATTTTTTTAATGAACTTGCGACTTACAGCAACTTGTTCTATTGCCTATTATATACATGCTACAGTATATTCCTCTATGACACAGAACCAAATTATAAAATCCAGCCTGGTTGCACCTTTGTTTGTTTACTACAGGAGTGAATCTTGTTATCCTGTCATCATAGCTTGAAATAATGTCCCAATCTGGCAGTAAGTGTCAGTTGCCAGCCTCCTTGACTTTAGACCAAGAGAACTTGTTCCCAGTCGGAATGTCAGCTGTGTGGTTCAAGATGTGCTGCAAGAATCGGGACTGCTTAGGAGTCAACTAAAGGGGAAGGAGAACAACAAAACCACTGGGGTGCTGTGGAGTCGGTGCTGAAATGAACAAAAATATCATACCTGTATTCATCAGTGTGACATCTGAGCAGCATTTTCCACCCTGTGCTGTCGTCTAATGCACATATCATATTGTGCAATACAATCCTCTTTATTTCACCTCATTTCTTCTGGATGCTGAGATCATGACCCATGTATTTGTCTTTACTAGTTGTTTAATGCAACACTTGATTTTAAAGGCTAGTGTTTTGAATGGAATATTTACAAATGGACACTACATACAGTATATATATATATATATATATATATATATATATATATATATACAGTACTGTGCAAAAGTTTTAGGCAGGTGTGAAAAAATGCTGTAAAGTAAGAATGCTTTCAAAAATAGACATGTTAATAGATTATATTTATCATTTAACTAAATGCAAAGTGAGTGAACAGAAGAAAAATCTAAATCAAATCCATATTTGGTGTGACAACCCTTTGCCTTCAAAACAGCATCAATTCTTCTAGGTACACTTGCACAAAGTCAGGGATTTTGTAGGCATATAGTCAGGTGTATGATTAAACAATTATACCAAACAGGTGCTAATGATCATCAATTCAATATGTAGGTTGAAACACAATCATTAACTGAAACAGAAACAGCTGTGTAGGAGGAATAAAACTGGGTGAGGAACAGCCAAACTCAGCTAACAAGGTGAGGTTGCTGAAGACAGTTTACTGTCAAAAGTCATACACCATGGCAAGACTGAGCACAGCAACACGACACAAGGTAGTTATACTGCATCAGCAAGGTCTCTCCCAGGCAGAAATTTCAAGGCAGACAGGGGTTTCCAGATGTGCTGTCCAAGCTCTTTTGAAGAAGCACAAAGAAACGGGCAACGTTGAGGACCGTAGACGAGTGGTCGGCCAAGGAAACTTACTGCAGCAGATGAAAGACACATCATGCTTACTTCCCTTCACAATCGGAAGATGTCCAGCAGTGCCATCAGCTCAGAACTGGCAGAAAACAGTGGGACCCTGGTACACCCATCTACTGTCCAGAGAAGTCTGGTCAGAAGTGGCCTTCATGGAAGACTTGCGGCCAAAAAGCCATACCTCCGACGTGGAAACAAGGCCAAGCGACTCAACTATGCATGAAAACACAGGAACTGGGGTGCAGAAAAATGGCAGCAGGTGCTCTGGACTGATGAGTCAAAATTTGAAATATTTGGCTGTAGCAGAAGGCAGTTTGTTCCAAGGGCTGGAGAGCGCATACCTAATGAGTGTCTGCAGGCAACAGTGAAGCATGGTGGAGGTTCCTTGCAAGTTTGGGGCTGCATTTCTGCAAATGGAGTTGGGGATTTGGTCAGAATTAATGGTCTCCTCAATGCTGAGAAGTACAGGCAGATACTTATCCATCATGCAATACCATCAGGGAGGCATCTGATTGGCCCCAAATTTATTCTGCAGCATGACAACGACCCCAAACATACAGCGAAAGTCATTAAGAACTATCTTCAGCGTGAAGAAGAACAAGGAGTCCTGGAAGTGATGGTATGGCCCCACAGAGCCCTGATCTCAACATCATCGAGTCTGTCTGGGATTACATGAAGAGAGAGAAGCAACTGAGGCTGCCTAAATCCACAGAAGAACTGTGGTTAGTTCTCCAAGATGTTTGGGCCAACCTACCTGCCGAAGTTCCTTCAAAACTGTGTGCAAGTGTACCTAGAAGAATTGATGCTTGATGCTGTTTTGAAGGCAAAGGGTGGTCACACCAAATATGGATTTGATTTAGATTTTTCTTCTGTTCACTTACTTTGCATTTAGTTAATTGATAAATATAATCTAAAAACATGTCTATTTTTGAAAGCATTCTTACTTTACAGCATTTTTTCACACCTGCCTAAAACTTTTGCGCAGTACTGTATATATATATACACAATCTATAAAGTTTCCTTAGAGGAGGCAAGGAAGGCAGAGCCTCCTCAACTTTTCAAAGAAAAAATTTAATTCAATTTAAAATATATATATATATACCGAGCATCAAAAGAAACTTATCACAATTATAAGACATTTATTTTCGAAAGAAAATGATGGCCATTGACAAAATGTTTTTGGTTTCTTTTTAATTACTTGATCATTCATCCTTCATCCTTGACCATGACTCGCTTGAGTGACTATGACTGAAGCATATGCACTTAAATATGGAGTGATTTCAGCTGTTGAATTGCAAACTTCAATAAAAGCAATAAAGAATCACAGAAAAAAACAATATGCCACGTCTGTCAAGAGAGCAGCGCCTTCGTGCAATCGGCATGTTGGAGGCTGGGCTAGGGCATCATACTGTGGGTCGTCATCTTGGGTGCTCACAGCCAGCAATTTCAAACCTGGCGAGACGGTATAACCAGACACACTCTGTCAATGGCAGGCCACGAACTGGGAGACCAAGAGTCACAACACCTGCTCAAGATCGACAGATCATTTTGCAGCATCTTCGTGATGTCAGTTATTAATCAGCACAGGTTTTAATTGGAGGAGCCCAGAGTTTTTTTTTTAAATTTAAATCAGAGGAGGCAATGCCTCAGATTACGAATTCGTCTGTCTGAAACACATTACTCGCACTAGCAGATCCCGTGATCTGAGCACCGGTTTTAATTGGAGGAACCACCCACATCCTCCCGTCCCTTGCTGAATCACTACTGTAATACACTGTAATGCGTTCATTTATGAGTGTTGATTGAAACTGCATCGTTTAGCATTGCATCAGTGGTAAGAAACACAATATATTTTGTTGTTGTTTTATTTTGGTGTTTTGCAGGCATTAAATGTAAATTGGAGAAACTTAAGATAAAATCTGAAAGGAGGCCACAACCAAAAATTGAAATTTCTAATAAGAACGAGTCATTTCACAGTGGTTGGTGTGACAGAGTGGATTGGCTGACAGGAGGTGTAGCAAGTAACCACCTTTACGTCTTTATTGCTGGCCTTGTTTACTTTTCAGTAACTCTGCACTTGCATGGTCAAAGTACAGCATTATTGATTTAAACAATCTGGATTGTGGTATAAAGCGTCACAGCAAGTCGAGAGACCACGTCAGTTGTGACGTTAAACTTCAACTTCTGGGACAGGTTAGTTTGCATGTATAAACCTTTTTTTTTAACTGAAAAATACTGTAACGTTGAGCGTAAATAAGGAGCAAGACTACAACACAGCCCACAGCAGCGTGCAAGCTGCCCCTTTATACCCAAAAACCCAGTGAAAACATGTACCATTTAGACATAACAAGACATGTTATTGGACCCCACAAATCGAATGAGGCACAAACACAACATGAATGGACAACATTCACAAGCACACTGGGGCCACAACTCGATCACAACCCCCTCCCCCACGCCACAGGTGCACTCATTCAATTGGACAGGCACAGACAAAACACGGAACAGCGACAGAAAACGATACAACACATAACACTTAACACAGCTTGCTACAATACTATTTATCCACCAAAGAAAGGTAAAAGAGGGGAATTCTCTGTCTGTGTCTTCTCTCTGTCACCACTTTCAGTCACACAGATGACACTGTGGGAGCAGTGGGAAAGTTTATTTTTATTTTTTTTATAAATCTTTAGATCAACTCAGAAGCAAAATGACAAAAAATGTTTTTAATTCAAAATACTGTTTCTGTTTTTTTTTTTTTTTTTTTTTGTTGTTGTTGTTGTTATTATTTTTGGGGGGAGGTTTTTCATCAGCCACCTTTGCTTCAAGATACAGCTGAGTAACGTTGCTCCAGATCTAAAGTTAGTCTGAATTGCTTCTTTTATATTAAATAGATACGTTTCATATGTACAGAACGGTATCCAATTATTTTGTTAAATGAACCAGATCTGGATGTTGAATGCAACCCACTTAAGTGGTGGGCAGTCAATGATAACAAATACCAGCGACTGGCAAAACTAATACGTAAATACCTCACCGTGCCAGCTACTTCAATCCCAGTCGAGAGACTTTTTTCCCACTGATGGGAATATCGTGACAAATCTCAGAAGTTCACTGGAGCTCCGTGAAGTTGGCCCCCCTACAAACAGCACAAATGTTGAGTCATATATCACTCGTTTGTGCTACATTTGTGCCGGTTTGTGCCGTTGAAAGAAATATTTGTGCTGCTATAGTTTTTAAAATATTAACGATTATTTTTTTAGGGGAGTGACGTCACTCAGCCCCCCTACAATGCCGGAATTGAACCAGACTTGTTGCATTCATCTGTGTTACGTTTGTGCCATTGAAACAAATGTTTGTGCTGCTATAGTGTTTAAGATATTAACGATTATTTTTTTTAGGGGAGTGACGTCACTTAGCCCCCCCACATTAACGCAATTGAACCAAACTTGTCGCATTCGTTTGTGCCGTTGAAACGAACGTTTTTGTTATTGTTTCTGAGATATCAACAATATTTTTTGGGGGGAGTGACGTCACTCAGTCCCCCTACAATACCGGAATTGAACCAAACTTGTCTCATTCGTCTGTGCTTCGTTTGTGCTGCGTTAGTGCTGCAAAATTAACATTACTGCTGCTTTCCTTCAATATGTATTGACACTTCTTCGATAAGAATATGTCACTTGGTAAGCGACGCTGCCTACACAAGTGAATACTAACAAAATAAATATGAATAGCAATGGAAGAAAGTCCAGTCTTTCTTTCATCACTAGTATAGCTTTATTCCGGTCAGAGCGAGATCCTAAAACAATTTTTAGGACTGTACAGAAAAAGTGTGTCCTCTTATTCACTTACTGTTTCATAGTGTAATGAATCTAAAACAAGTGTGCATTCAGGATGCATAGACAATGTTGCGATTTTTTTGCTTTTTTTTGCATCTCAAAATTTTCAAGTTCTACTTACTATTATTCAGTCCTCTTGCCTTAAGTGTATGTACATTATGAACACTGATATTCCGTGTGGTAACACATCACTAACCACCTGACCTAGCACTAACGAATGGTATTATTATTATTATTATTATTATTATTATTATTATTATGAGTATGTACAAAACAATAAGACATCTTATAACAATAGTTTTACAGTATATTCAGGGGTCGAGGGATTTTACAATGTAGCTATGTATTTTTTTTTTTTTTTAAACAAATCATTTCAAGTAAAAGTTTCGAAATTAAAAAAAATATTCAGCACATGTTGATTTACATATTTTCAATGAGCTGAACGGAAACGGATATGAGTATGGAGAGTACTTCACAAAAGACTAGTTCAAGATCTGCAGTTAGCAAAGACATGGAACTCCAGGTTTGTGTCTGCGGCTGGAGCAAGGCGACAACAGTCAGGGGTTTGAAGATTCATCAAGGGAGAATGAAATGCTTGAGGGAGAAGGGACAAGGGCCTCGCATTGATCAGTACTTCTTATGAAGTCAGTCAAGTCAGTTGAATGAAATCCAGCGACAGGAAGCAAACCACAGTTTGCAGGATATCAACACCCCTGTCATAGATGTGAGGAGGACTTGCATGGACACAGTTAGTGATGAGCCTAATGATCCTTGTGAACCCGGGCAGACAAACCAGCGTAAGAGAGAAAAGAACCTCAATGGGCACAAGCCTGGAGTTAAATGGCCAAGAGCTTGTGAGAAAACTGCATGGGACACAGTAAACACAGATCTCTGCTTTGCATTGGAAAGGTTAAGTGGAACAGTTGAAAAGAAACTGGATAAATTTGGGGACATCATCTACGATATGGAAGCGAGAGGTTTGGAGTTGAAAAAAGGAAGGAAAAAGTACAAACTATTCCTGGAAAGTCTAGACGGCAGCAGGAGATTGAACGCTTAGTTAGAGAAAGGAGACAGCTGAGGAAGCAATGGAGAAGAGCAGAAGAAAGTCAGAAGGAGGGACTCAATCTCTTACAAAGGGTCATAAAACATAAGCTTGCAACATTGCGCAGAGCTGAGCGCCTACGGAAACGCTACAAAAAGAAGGAGCGTGCGAGAACTAACTTTTATAAAGACCCATTCAAATTTGTAAAGAAGTTATTCACCAGTGAGAAGAATGGCACACTAAAAGCATCTAAGTTTGAGTTGGAGAGATATTTGGAGGAAACGATACAGATTCAAAAGGCAGGAGCCTATGTCAATTCCTTCAGACATCCCACCTATCAATCCACCAGAATACCAAATGGAGGACTGTGCACCTAAGTGGAAAGAAGTAGAGCAAGCTGTGAAAAAAGCAAGGGCTTCATCATCTCCAGGGCCTAATGGAGTTCCGTACAGAGTGTACAAGAGTGCTTCAGGAGTTCTACGAATCCTGTGGAAACTGATGAAAGTAGCATGTGAAAAACAGGTTGTACCAAGAGCATGGCGCCGAGCAGGTGGAGTCTTTATACCTAAAGAAAAAGATTCTAGCAGCATCAGTCAGTTTCGCCCTATTTCCCTATTAAACGTAGAAGGCAAGATTTTCTTCAGCATTATTGCTCAGAGATTGTCAACTTACCTATTAAAGATCTGCTTCATTGACACTTCAATACAAAAAGCGGGCATTCCAGGTTTCCCAGGATGCTTAGAACACATCAATGTGATCTGGCAACAAATTCAATCAGCTAAAAAGGAGAGGAAGGAGCTCCATGTGACATTCCTGGATTTGGCTAATGCATATGGTTCAGTGCCACATGAACTTCTTTGGGCAGCATTTGATTTTTTCAGTGTACCAATGACAATAACAAATCTAGTCAAAGCCTACTTTGCTGATTTGCAATTTAGTTTTTCAACTTCAGAATTCAGCACTACATGGCAATGCCTAGAAGTTGGAATAATGGCAGGATGCACCATTTCTCCACTGGCTTTTACCATGGCAATGGAAGTAATCATTAGGGCATCAAAATGGGTAGTGGGAGGAGAGCGCTTGGCTTCTGGAATACGACTACCACCAATTCGAGCATACATGGATGACATGACAACCATGACTACAACAGTAGCCTGCACTAATCGGTTATTGGGCAAATTAACCAATAACATTGAATGGGCACGAATAAAAATTCAAGATCACTAAATCAAGGAGCATCTCTATAATTAAAGGTAAAGTAGTAGATAAAATGTTCTTGATTAATGGTGAGGCAATACCAACAGTATCTGAGAAGCCAGTGAAGAGCCTTGGGAGATGGTACGACGGGGATCTAAAGGACACAGTTCGTGTGGGAGAAGTTAGACAACAAGCTGTGGAAGGGTTGAAGAGCATAGACAGCAGCGCTTTACTAGGCAAACTAAAACTCTGGTGCTTTCAGGTTGACCTACTGCCAAGGTTGCTGTGGCCACTGACTGTGTACGAGGTTTCTTTGACAACAGTAGAGAAGCTGGAAGCTTTAATCAGTTCACACATCAGGAAATGGTTGGGAGTTCCACGCTGCCTCAGCAGAGTGGGACTTTATGGTAAAGGAATACTGCAGCTACCTGTCTCCGCTCTAACCGAGGAGTTTAAGTGCGCCAAGGTCCGACTGGAAATGACATTAGTAGAGTCACGCGACAAATGCGTAAGGGAGGCAGCACCTGTGTTGAAAACTGGAAGAAAGTGGGTGGCAAAGAAAGCTATGGAGGATGCAAAGGCTGCCCTTCGAATTGGTGATATCATGGGGCAAGTTCAGCATGGAAGAGGGGTCTTGGTCTCAGTTCAGCTCCTCCTACATGGCACAAGGCAGCCCCAGCGCAACGGAGGAAGCTTGTAGTCAACGAGGTGCAAAAGCAGGAGGAGAGGATGAGGTGTATAAAGGCCATTTCCCAGGGCAAGCAGGGAGAATGGATGAGATGGGAGAGTGTGGAACAACGCAAGATTGGCTGGCAAGACCTATGGTCAATGGAACAGAGCAGGATCAGTTTCCTTATAAGGTCAACATATGATGTTCTCCCATCACCACAGAACCTAAACCTCTGGGTAGGAGAGGATCCCTCATGTCCTTTGTGTTCATCACCTGCAACATTAAGGCACATTTTGACAGGATGTAAGGTGGCTCTTAGCCAAGGACGGTTTACTTGGCGCCATGACCAGGTGCTGCGATGTTTGGCCTTAGCATTGGAAGACAAGCGTAACATGACCAATAAGTTGCCACCTGTTCCATCAAAACATTACACACAAAAGACAACATTCCTCCGCCCAGGAGAGCAACCACCAAGAAAAGGTGTTAAAACCAATCCTCGCCCAGGACAACTGGAAGCTGCTAGAGACTGGAAAATGCTGGCGGATGTTGGTCAACGGCTTATTTTTCCACCTGAGATTGCCACCACAAACCTTCGACCAGATATTGTCTTGTGGTCTGGATCAGCACGCCTTGTTCAGGGAGGATGCTGTAGATGAGGCGTATGAGAGGAACAGCGAGGATGGAGAGTCTGGGTTTACCCAGTGGAAGTGGGATGTCGAGGATTTGTGGCACACTCTACAACCCGGTTTCTCAGAGATGTTGGATTCAATGGCCAAGAGTTGCGTCGCACAGTGAAGAACTTATCTGAAGCAGCAGAGAGGAGCAGCAACTGGCTGTGGTTGAGACGGAAAGATTCTGGCTGGGGATCTCAAGCACAATAGAAAGAAAGAAAGGCTGATATACAGGTAAGTAAGCTGGGCTGAGTTGAGTGGGGATGGAGGGGTGATGCTGGGACGCCAGAATCACCGTCGAGCCCTCTTGAGGTGTCGTGGGCTAGTCGACGAAACACCGAGGATGGAAGGTGCCCACTTGAAAACCCCAGAGATGTACCCTACTTAGCTCAATCCAGACGGTTGTCATGTTGATGCGCTGGGGAGACCGCACTATGGTTGATCCCCGGAGCCAGCATCGCAGCCGTTGTGTGTGCTGATGCGCTAGGGAGGCAAAATAAGCTGATCCCTGGAGCCAGCATTACACTTCAGCCATCAACACCAGACAGAAGGATATCTACATCATCATATGGAAGGAGGCGCAAATGGATGGAGACACATATGGATCACATTAGTTTACTGTGAAGCTACGTCTTAGTTGGTGCTTATCTTGGCGAGAGCCAAGTTCAAATCAGCATGAAGTTTTAACATCTACTCTCATGTAATGGAAATCATAGAGATAAGTCATTTAAAAAAAAGGCAAATATACAGGTGGGACGATTCTGTTATTGTAAAGGGGCTGTCCCCTGGACTTTTTTCTTAGCTTATTTTATGAGAAATAGTGTGGCGGCAGCGGCGGACATTTTACACAGGATATCATGGGTCATCGTATGCAAAATGTTCATCTCTGTCACCGTCACTGAACAAATGGTCCCACTCGCCAGAACATATTTCCTTGTCCTATGAAATACAGCCACCCCCGACACATTCCTTATGAAATGTTCCTCTATTATTATACTGATTCATTATTAGCCTTTATACGGTCTTACCAAAACACTATAGATAACTAAAAGCAACGGGTGTGATAACCGTTTCTACATCCATCATCTTATCATAGTAACACAAAGAAGACTGTTCAAGTTGCAGACTCTTTCCATTGTTTCCATGATTTTCTGACTGAGTGCTTTATGTCATGGATCTCTTAGCCTACTGTGCCTCAGATGTCTAAATGCTTTTAAATAACACTAAAGCGAAGTGGAAACTATTTTAAAGACAATTAAAGACAGTGTTTACCTTTGGTATTATAGTAAATAAACAAGCTACAATAATGGTAAACAATGCCCTAGATATTTTCTTATCTTTGTTAAACTGATTAAAGGCACGAGCAAAAATGGGTACTTGCTCAAAAGTAAGATTTCAAATGATTTTTGACATATTCTATAGAAAACTAAAATACTGTGATACTTGTTCTATAGTACTTCTGTGGTACTGTAGTACTTTTTTTTAGTATGGCTTTATATACCTTTGTAATGCTGGTCCTACTACAGAAGGTACTGGTTCGGTGACTGTTTTGTATTTCTTAAAATGAATCATTGCATTCTGTATAAAGTGTTGTTTAATACTTGGCACTTTTCATCTGAATTACTGCAGTAACCAAGCAGCAGCACGACCACTTGGCTCAAGGACATGAAGCTGGAAACTCAATTTTACAATATATGTTTTATTCTGTAAGAAAATGTACTATTTTTCAGTTACTTTTGTAACTGTTGAACATCTACAGACTATAATAAAAATTACTTTCACTCGCAGTTGTTCGCTATTGTTAACTCAAGGAGACACTAGACAAAATATTAAAACAGAAGCCCTTTTTTATTAAATGATAAAATGTAACATATACACTATATTATAACTCCTAGTATTCACTAGTTAGTGTGGACAGTTCGATTCACTTTCATATGTGCAGTCGATTGCCTCGGCTGCCTCTGCACCACATTTGCACACGTGTTTAAACGCTTTACTCAAAGGTCTGCCCATTCTGGGAATTCCTTCTTTATTGCATCTATAATAATATGAAGGCAGATGATTAATGGAACCATGTCACATTGAAAATGAAATAATTGAACAGTGCGTAATAAAAAAAGGAATGTTTTCGGCCCTTTCAAGGTTTAATTGAATGTATGCATATAGCAGAAAATGAATCATATTTATTGAAAAGGGACATGTTTATAAAATGCAAAGGAAATGGATAAAAACTGAAAATATAAAGATAAAGAGTATTTAGATTGGCAAAAATAAACACTTGCCTGTGGCTGAGAGTTATGTGCCAAACGTTTTTATTCAAATACTTATGTTTTCTATAATAATAATAATAATAATAATAATAATAATAATAATAACAACAACAACATATTTTCCCCAAGATGATGTTGATATCAATTCTATTAAAAAATAAATAAATAAATAAATAAATAAATAAACGTTTGGCAACGAGACAGAGGTTTGACTTTTTTTCTGTTGTAATCGCAGCCATTACCAATAACTTAATTTTTAAAAAAATATGAAATTGTTGAAATATACAGTACTGTGCAAAAGTTTTAGGCAGGTGTGAAAAAATGCTGTAAAGTAAGAATGCTTTCAAAAATAGACATGTTAATAGATTATATTTATCAATTAACTAAATGCAAAGTGAGTGAACAGAAGAACAATCTAAATCAAATCCATATTTGGTGTGACAACCCTTTGCCTTCAAAACAGCATCAATTCTTCTAGGTACACTTGCACAAAGTCACGGATTTTGTAGGCATATAGTCAGGTGTATGATTAAACAATTATACCAAACAGGTGCTAATGATCATCAATTCAATATGTAGGTTGAAACACAATCATTAACTGAAACAGAAACAGCTGTGTAGGAGGAATAAAACTGTGTGGGTGAGGAACAGCCAAACTCAGCTAACAAGGTGAGGTTGCTGAAGACAGTTTACTGTCAAAAGTCATACACCATGGCAAGACTGAGCACAGCAACAAGACACAAGGTAGTTATACTGCATCAGCAAGGTCTCTCCCAGGCAGAAATTTCAAGGCAGACAGGGGTTTCCAGATGTG
Source organism: Acipenser oxyrinchus oxyrinchus (assembly GCA_030684275.1). Classification (NCBI taxonomy): domain Eukaryota; kingdom Metazoa; phylum Chordata; class Actinopteri; order Acipenseriformes; family Acipenseridae; genus Acipenser; species Acipenser oxyrinchus. Next base: position 19,212,015 of record CM060253.1, read on the forward strand.
CTGTCCAAGCTCTTTTGAAGAAGCACAAAGAAACGGGCAACGTTGAGGACCGTAGACGCAGTGGTCGGCCAAGGAAGCTTACTGCAGCAGATAACAGTGGGACCTTGGTACACCCATCTACTGTCCGGAGAAGTCTAGTCAGAAGTGGCCTTCATGGAAGACTTGCGGCCAAAAAGCCATACCTCCGACGTGGAAACAAGGCCAAGCGACTTAACTATACACGAAAACACAGGAACTGGGGTGCAGAAAAATGGCAGCAGGTGCTCTGGACTGATGAGTCAAAATTTGAAATATTTGGCTGTAGCAGAAGGCAGTTTGTTCGCCAAAGGGCTGGAGAGCGGTACACGAATGAGTGTCTGCAGGCAACAGTGAAGCATGGTGGAGGTTCCTTGCAAGTTTGGGGCTGCATTTCTGCAAATGGAGTTGGGGATTTGGTCAGAATTAATGGTCTCCTCAATGCTGAGAAGTACAGGCAGATACTTATCCATCATGCAATACCATCAGGGAGGCATATGATTGGCCCCAAATTTATTCTGCAGCATGACAACGACCCCAAACATACAGCGAAAGTCATTAAGAACTATCTTCAGCGTAAAGAAGAACAAGGAGTCCTGGAAGTGATGGTATGGCCCCTACAGAGCCCTGATCTCAACATCATCGAGTCTGTCTGGGATTACATGAAGAGAGAGAAGCAACTGAGGCTGCCTAAATCCACAGAAGAACTGTGGTTAGTTCTCCAAGATGTTTGGGCCAACCTACCTGCCGAGTTCCTTCAAAAACTGTGTGCAAGTGTACCTAGAAGAATTGATGCTTGATGCTGTTTTGAAGGCAAAGGGTGGTCACACCAAATATGGATTTGATTTAGATTTTTCTTCTGTTCACTCACTTTGCATTTAGTTAATTGATAAATATAGCAAAGCTGCAACTCCGGGACTCTGCCTAAAAAACGGAACCAAGGCTGGACTCTGTCTGAAAACGGATCCAAGAAGAGGAAGCAAGCTGCAATCGAGTCACTACTACAAGCAACAAGACTGAGGCCCGACTGGAGGACTGCCCTAAAACTTACAGCAACTTTATCAGACAAACCAGTCTGGGTCTGTTGTACACCTAAAACCACAGTATCCAAAAGAAACTGTGCCCTGCTACCTGCGTAGCTAAAAGATTCAGCAAAGTTGATAGAGCAGACGGGCACTGTTGTGGATCCTATACCGAGGACTGAAGACTTTGTTGCAGCTGTTTATTGATTCTATCGAGAATTGAAAGCTTTGTTGCCGAGTTTGATCCAATGTAGGATTGAAGAATTTGTTGCTGAGAGGAGGGTTTTTGTACTGGACACTTCAACAGATTGAGTTTCCAAGCCAGGAGACCAAAAGTGTAAGCTTCAAGAAATCGTTGAGTATAATTCCAGTTGCATTTTCCTTTCATGAAACTAAATTAATTAATTAATTAATTGTAACACATTCACATAGAATTGAACTGTTAATTATTTAGTTTGCACACTTTGCGTGTGAAATAACTTTTAGTGAAACTTGACACACAAAACATTACACACAAAAGACAACATTCCTCCGCCCAGGAGAGCAACCACCAAGAAAAGGTGTTAAAACCAATCCTCGCCCAGGACAACTGGAAGCTGCTAGAGAAATGCTGGCAGATGTTGGTCAACGGCTTATTTTTCCACCTGAGATTGCCACCACTAAACTTCGACCAGATATTGTCTTGTGGTCTGGATCAGCACGCCTTGTTCACCTGGTAGAGTTAACAGTGCCATGGGAGGATACTGTAGATGAGGCAAACTGCGGTATGCTCAACTAGCCACTGAAGCGGAACAGCGAGAATGGAGAGTCCGGGTTTACCCAGTGGAGGTGGGTTGCCTAGGATTTGTGGCACACTCTACAACCCGGTTTCTTAGAGACGTCAGATTCAGTGGCCAAGAGTTGCGTCGCACAGTGAAGAACTTATCTGAAGCAGCAGAGAGGAGCAGCAACTGGCTGTGGTTGAGACGGAAAGATTCTGGCTGGGGATCTCAAGCACAATAGAAAGAAACGCTGATGTACGGGTAAGTAAGATGGGCTGAGTTGAGTGGGGGGACGGAGGGGGTGATGCTGGGATGCCAGAATCACTGTCGAGCCCTCTTGAGGTGTCGTGGGCTAGTCGATGAAACACCGAGGATGGAAGGTGCCCACTTGAAGACCCCAGAGATGTACCCTACTTAGCTCAATCCAGACGGTTGTCATGCTGATGCACTGGGGAGACCGTACTGTGGTTGATCCCTGGAGCCAGCATCGCAGCCGTTGTGTGTGCTGATGCGCTATGGAGGCAATAAGCTGATCCCTGGAGCCAGCATTACACTTCAGCCATCAACACCAGACAGAAGGATATCTACATCATCATATGGAAGGAAGCACAAATGGATGGAGACACAGATGGATCACATTAGTTTACTGTAAAGCTACGTCTTAGTTGATGCTTATCTTGGCGAGAGCTGAGTTCAAATCAGCATGAAGTTTTAAAATCTGCTCTTGTGTAATGGAAATAATAATGAATTATAAGTAATCTACCTCATATTGTTGTATGAAGAATTTCTTGAAAAGTAAACTTGCCATATCCTTAATCTATATAACATTAATAACCTTAATGTGATACATTCTAGGATTGTCTGCATCGTTTCAGTCTGTGATTGTATGTGGGTGTGTGTGTGTGTGAGCAAGCTACTACAACAGCTTGCTGTTGAAGCTGCTGTTTGTGTGTGAGGAGACAGGCGGTGTCCTTTTTCAATTGCCTGCTAGCCAGCATGAGTGCAGTGAGAGCTTTTTGAATTGTTCTTTGTGCTTAGAGACTAAGAGATTTACTTTATGACTTTTCTGATTTCTGTTTATTTGTGTACTTAATAAAATACTACTGTTGATTAAACATTCCTTGTGTCTGCGTGTGTATGTGTGTTCATAGTATATCCTCGATCTTTGTAACACATCAATTAAATATTATTAATAAGAGAACTAATCAACCCAGATAAACATTAAATTATCAATTATTGAATTGTTCCTACGGTATTGTGTGAAATGTATTGTTTGGGAATGGATGTTGTTGTTGTGATATGATTTTACTGTATTTTGTGTTTATTTAAAATACAATGTTTTGATTTATCATTGTTGGTTTGGCTGTCGTCTGGCAGGGGCGATTGTTAGCAGCTCGTCTCTGCCAGACATCTCATGAAAATGCCTGGTCGGCAACAAATTAATTATGAACAGAGCTGCTGTTGACCACGCAGATATAAAAACCCTGTGCAGAATGGTACCATCAGATTAATTGATTTATTTATTGCTAATCTAAAGATGGTCACTGGTATAAAAACCAGCAGCTTTTGCTGGTCGGGGTGAGTGTTCTAGAGGAGGAACATGTGTGTGTGCGAGAGAGAGAGAGCCAGAGAGAGCAAGGAGAAAACAAAAGGAAAGTAAACCAGCTATAAGATCAGTAAAGGAGACTGCCCAGCCTGCAGTACCACATGCATTGTATCTGCAATCTGTATGATGAATTGCATAACTGTACAGCCATGTCCTGCCATTACTCCTGAGGTTATAACCACATCAAAAAAGATGGACTTCTTCTCCATGTACATAATATACAGTGGGGGTCTCTTTAATATGTGATCTATTGAACCTGTGTTGAACTTAGCAAAGGTTGTTCATTGAGGTTGTTTTTCATCAGGGGATGCAATTACAGCTTCTTATAGATGTACTGTATCATTAACAATAAATGTGTAGCCTGACAGTGTTAAAAAAATCTTCTAACACTTTGCACAACTTCACTATGCACAATAGTAACAATATACAGTATCTACTTTTATACTAATAAATTCATCAGTGTGACCTTTGTCTGCTGATATGCAGTACTTCACCTTTGATTACAAAAACGGAGGCTCCCAGAATAACAGGATATCCTGTTGAACTGAGAACTTTAAAATGAGAGAAGGTGCATTTCTAAATGATGTAATTCCAGATTTTTTATACTGAAGATCAGAGGGAAAATGGAGTAACATAAAACACACTATTCGTTGTTGTTGTTTTTTTTTTTTTTACATGAACCCAACAGGAGTACAATCAACCTGCAGTACATTTTAAAGAAGGATGTTTTGCCATACAGGTAGAAGTACGAAAGCAGTCTTTATTTGGCAGTGCTAAGCAGCAGTGAGCATTCCCATAGAATGTGTCATTATTGCTTGGAGATGTAAAACAAACAAACAGTTATCCTACATGGCTGAGGGTTTAAAGGGGCAGGAGCCAACTACTAAATGCATCCAGAAGATTTTTTCTTAAAATAGACTGAAAAAAAAAGTTTCTAGATGGGTGTTTGTGACAGAGATCGAATGATTCTTGGTGTTAGATCTCCCTCCCGACCTGTGAGGGCACTGTGTAAAAGGAACAGAGTACCCTTAACTAAATGGCATGACAATTTATTCCTTGGGTTAGGTGGAAGTCGGTCATTTAGGAAGGGGGCGGAGCTACGGTACCCAAACTCAATGACTCGGCGTGGCATCCGAGGATTGGAGGAGCAGATGCGCTTGTTAACCTAGGGGTCATGAGCGAGGGTATAAATAGGGGTTGTAGTGTAAGTGATTTGTTCCTTTTGTAAATGATTACAGAACAACCAAAAGGAAACCCTGGGTCAAGTGTAAAACCGTGAGTGTTGTGTTTGTTAGTCTGTCTTGTAACATTGTTTTGTTTATGTCGTTTTAAGCCGCAGGCCAGCAACAAACCCAGACACCAGCACTTCCCTGTTTCACAACTTACTGTTTTTTCACCACGACCACTAGTTTCACGCACTAAATAAACAATATGTTTGTGTTCTGTGTTACGTGTGGGTGAGGAAAGAACCTGGACTTTTGTTTTCGGGTCAAACCCGAGGAATACAAACTAAGTGATACACGCCGCTATATCACTTCCATCATTTATTATTTACAGGTGTTTGCCATAAGGCTCTGCACATTGTTTAATAAATCAATAAACACCCTTGCACCTGGAAATCATTGTCTGTCTTTTTGTATCCGCTCTGCACTGCACACACCTGTAACCACTCACCACTTGTTCTATTTGGAACAGTGTTCTATTTGGAACTTTTATTCAGTTACATGAAAATCTACTAGCAGGCACTATGACACAACCACTGTAACATTCAGACAGAGTCATTTGCTTAAGTTTGTCTGGTATAAGTTTGGTTGAGGCTCCTACCTTCCCATTCAAGTCAATCAACTACTAGACTGTAAGGGCAGATCATCATGGTTCTGCTGATATATTAGTTCTTCAAGCTAGAAGAGGCATTTATTTTATTTTAAATTCAGTATATCACTAGGATTCAATCAAGATGATTCATTTGTCTTGGAAATCTCCAGGTATAATAAACAAAGAAAAAATAAATAAATAAATAAATACTGTTTTGACTGGGATAGTGTGTGGCAGGCAGGGAATAGGCCAGTTAAAGGTTTAGCAGGTGATTACAAAATGATTGCTCAGGGTGATGACCCTCTAGGGACGAGGCTCTTTCAGGTTCAAACCTTCCCCTCCCCCCTCCAGCACTGCTTACTGCCATCGTGGTACATTTCAGCACCCCACATGCCAGCCTGTACTCTACAAGAAGAGCAAATGGCAAGCCAAATTAGTATTTTGCATTTCAATAGATTCGTTCAGCCAATAGAGGTTTACATTCCATGATGGCGACCAATCAAAATACTGCGTGTTACCAGACACATACAATTTCACATTAGAGATGTTACATCACTTGTAAAAAAATTAATTAAAAAAACAATACTCGCTCTGTGATAAATGTAAGTTTAAATCAGGGAACAAGATGTTATTGCAGCCATAAAGAGACAATATTAGGTTTTCCCCCATTTGACAGACATTTTGATACCCAGCAGTACCTCTTCCCCCGTCATTTTAGTTACAATGTATGTTGGCAGTGTATTTAGACTCTTACATAGATATGCTGAGAGTGTAGCCTGTCTGCAGGTCTGCTTCATAAAACTTACCATGGAGATGCACAACATACATAACCAGTTCTTTGGGTTCTTTATGATACAAGAATTCAAACCTATATACGTATGTATGCAGTTCAGACACTGTATTTAGAACAAGGGAGTTGTTTTTAGAAATAATATCCTCGCAGTGATTTTCAACCTTTAAAACTGTACCCCTTCTGTTTGGAGGTTTCAGCTCAACCACCCCTTTATAATTTTTGCTCTACTGAATGGTACTACAGTTGCAATAAAAAGCAGAATAATCTGATTAAGAAAGACGTTTTTCGCCACTTATTTAATATGTAATTTATTTAACCTCAAGAAAAAACTAACAATATCCAAAGGGACTTGGTATAACTTTCTGTCGCTTTATGCCTTCTGTAGATTCTTTTGTGATTTCTTCTTTCATTTTTCTTTTGCAAGTAATAAATTTATTTTTGACTCAAGAAACAATACACAGGATAATCTGGATGTACAGTATTCTACCAAACATTGAAAACAAATTCAACCCGCCGCTATTGCTGTTACTAAAATTCAGACATGCCTAATAAATAAAACAAAAACCTTCAAAGTATGAGTATTGTGATTATTATTTATGTCTACCAGACAACTGGGGTAGACCAGTTCATACTCTTCCTAACTGCTACTGGTAGCTTTCTTTTCTGTCTTAGGCATCCTCTTTTTTATGTAGCTTTCAACTGACCCTTTCTGGCCACTATTCTGTGATTTCAACTTAACCCAACTACCTTCATGCTGACAGAGAGAATCGCTAACTTATCCTAAATGCTGCCAAGTTGTTAATTTCAAATGCTCAACACAGATTGGTTTGAATCTTAAATCAATCTTATTAATTTCCATAAGCAACAGATTGATAACTACCCAATCTGTGTGTATGGGAGGTTCCCTCCAGTCCACTTTCTCTGGCAGAGGAAGTGATCTAATGAGAATCTAATACAAGGGACACTAGTGGCACATTTTAAACCATGGACTGTAGAAAGAAAAAAAGGTAGAATGGAAGCCTGTCATTTCATTATACAAATCGGGAAAATATTAAAAATGTCAGTTATCAATGTCATACGTATAGGTGATGCTGAAACTGAAACAGGAGGAGTAACAGACTGGTTTCATGGCAGTAAAAGAAACCAATGACCAAATACAAAAACGGGTCTTTATTTTGCAAGGCAGTAACAATGCCAGTCATCCAGGGAAATTAGTATCCTGTTGGAGACAATTAATTTATTTACTTATTTAGAAAGAGAACCTAGAATACTTATACCACTAGTCTACAACTTCTTTGTGAAACCGGCAAAACTCAATCTCATCTTGTTTCAGTTTGAAACAGGGACTGTCTTGGTTCCGTGTGCAGTATGGATTTTATGGATTGTGCAGAATGGACTGTATTCTGCAGCAAGTTCAGTGATCTCCTATACATTTCATGTCATTGTATAATTGCCATTAATGCTACCAGACTCTTATATTTCCTCTTTTTTCTTATTTCCCCTTTGCATTGGATACTCATTAAATCCTCCATAACATTGAGCTGGAGAGAATCTTTGAGTCCAAAGTCCTAACTAGGGCTGACAAAACTTCAATCAAATCTGGTTTGATCTTGGTCTGCGGCTAATGGAAACTAAAAAAAAAAAAAAAAGTGGCATTTATCGAAACTAAGATCTTATTTCCAGTGAGTTTCTGGGGCTAGAGGAAGAACATTACAGCAAAAAAAATGCAAATACTGTATATCCGTACTCTGTGGTTCTTACAATATTACCAGATATACGTTTCAATTACATGTGCAATATGTACATATGTATGGTTGTGTCTGCATGTCCTGGATATATGTGTGTGTGTGCAACTGTGAAATGTATTTTTCTATCTATCTGAGCAAAAAATAGATATATAGATAGATAGATAGATAGATAGATAGATAGATAGATAGATAGATAGATAGATAGATAGATAGATAGATAGATAGATGCCGGTCAAGGGACCTGTATGAAAATGCTTTGCTGTATCCGTGAAGGGTTCTGAGACTTCATTAATAGGGAGGGTTGCACAGTTCCTACTGCTTTAAAATGGCTAATTTACATAACAGCTATTTTAAAACCCAGCATCCACGCATACAACACACAACAAATACTATATATTTATAATAGTACAGTACAAACATTGACACTAAATTATTTTCACCACAGGCATTAATTCTAAGAAGCACAGGTGTGTCCAAAGCTAAGGCTGGAGATAAATATCAATTCCAGTTAGCAAGACACTTTTAACCATGAATAGCTACTAATATAATAATAATAATCTGAAGGCATGTCATACTCACATCAAAATTTGAGGGGCTAATGCAGTCTTAGCATCCTACAGAATAGGAGGGCGTGTGCAGTCTATTGTCCACTGCTGACATCCCAACAGACGATCCAGTCAAGGTTGAGGCAGAATGGAGAAAGCACAGGAGGGAGGAAGCATGGGAGAGAGAGGAAAGAGAAGTGTGAAGGAAAGGGGGTGTCTTCCACTTGCAGCAAGGTGGGGGATACAAAATGTTTAAAGATTCATCACATCTTAAATAGGGACTGTGTTGAAGGTGCTTGAAATTGCTGCAGCAGGGTTTGGTTACTGCATCCCTGCAGCCGCTGATGAGCTGGTTTGTACCATCACAAGACTGTGGGTCTGTGTGTGTGTAGAGGGGGCAGGTGGAATCAGGGACCGGTCACATGAATACGCAATAAAGGAAAGGGCTACATAAGCAATAAGGAATAAATCAATTTGTTAGAGAAAGGCAAAAGGATAAAAAAAAATACTGATGCTTAGAAAAGGGAGTGGTGGGCTATGATCAACTTCCCTCTTGTTCATGGGGAAAATGGTCTGTTCCATAGCTTACTGATATGCAAAGTCAGTTCAGTGAGAGGGAGGGAGACGAGCTGGGACTGGAAAATCTGGGAGGGGGGCTGCAGAGCACAGCCATTACAAGCATGACAATAAATATTCAGAGAAAGAAGTGGGTTTAAAATTAGTTTTGGGGGAGGGTAGACTTGTAAATAAATAATATGGCTTTTCTCTTTTCTCTTGGACACCGACTGTTCCATACATCATTTATTAAAAACATGGACACTGCCCTAAGCCACAGAGCATGTTCAATGTGTGTGTGATTGTGGTGTGGGGGGTGGGTACAGGAGGATGAGGTTTCCATGGAGACTGAATCCAGCACATTATACACTAGATGGTGGCTTTCTTTTTTTTTCTGTGCGAATCACATCAGTGTGATTTCGTCCGGGGATTCCTTGTGAGGCTATTCATTTACCCCTGCCTCGTCACAATAACATTCAAGGTCCTTTACTTGAGATTAAAGCCCTCGTATTGAATAGTCATGTTAAAACAAAATCTCTGATCCATTTTCCAATCATGCTGCATTTTACTCACGCAAAATACATTTTGCGCACTATGGGTCTGTAACAGCAACGGTACCCTAGTGTCACATTTAATAAAGAAATGAAAACAAAAACAAAAGCTAAAAATAAAAGTTTGCCACACAAAATGACAAGCGCTAGTCCCACTAAAAGGAACGTCCCGCTTCAGGAACCTTACTACTCTACGGTAACCCTCTCTATACTGGTTTGGGATCCACATCCCCTAAGCTGACCTACTTCTGTTGTTTCTGAAGTCCTGGCCTCCCAGCGACTCTGGGCCATTCTGACGGTCCTGGCTGGGCAATCACCTTCACAGGCCCCGTCTTGCAGATAAAGTTTATTTAGCAGACGCCTTTATCCAAGGCAACTTACAGAGACTAGGGTGTGTGAACTATGCATCAGCTGCAGAGTCACTTACAATTACGTCTCACCCGAAAGACGGAGCACAAGTGACTTGCTCAGGGTCACACAATGAGTCAGTGGCTGAGGTGGGATTTGAACCGGGGACCTCCTGGTTACAAGCCCTTTTCTTTAACCACTGGACCACACAGCCTCCATAGTAGTAGTTCCCGCAGAGCGGACGCTTCCCTCCTGATGTAAACAAACACACTCACTCTCACTCACCACCCGTCTGTTCAGCAATGGCCTTGCGGCAGCCCCGAGATGTAGCGCAGCTGCTTTTTGAGCTCTGTGCAGCATCCCCAGGCACACCCCCCAGCCAATTCAGACCTCCCGGTCATCTTAGCTCAAGCCTGCCACTCAGCTGGTTGCTTAGCAACGTTTCTCCAGCTGCGTGTCGCAGCTGATTTTTCACAGGCATACACTTGCGCAGGAACCAGCGACCCGGTTCCCTGTCACTGGGTCCTATTTCATACATGACTACATTGAGGATGGGGTAACAGATTTAAATAACAGTATACACATAATAATAATAAAACAAAAAAAACAATTTTAAAGTTATATTAAAACCCACTAAGATAAGAAAGCCATTTTATAAAAATTTGTTTTTAGTCTTGCCTTAAATGTAACGGTCCCAGCTTCCCTGACAAACGAAGGCTGAGTATTCCATAATTGAGGAGTTCTACAAGAAAAAGCCCTACTTCCCGTGTTACTTTTGTTGACCCTAGGTATAACCAGCAGCCCCGCATCCTGTGATCTCAGTGCACAGGTAGCCAGTGTAAAGAGGCCAAAACGGGGTAATATGTTCACTTTTCCTGGTTTTAGTTACAATTCTAGCAGCAGTATTTTGAACAAGCTGCAAGCGGGATACCACACATTTTGGGATACCAGAAAAAAGTGCATACAATAATCAATTCTAGATTAAACAAAGGCATGCATTAGTCTCTCTGCATCATATACAGAAATAATGTGTATGTTTGGATATATTTGTCAAATGGTAAAAAGATACTTTAGTAACTTCCCTATAGACAGACAGAACACTGAGGGGGTTACCATAGGAATGAATGGACAATGACTTGCACAAAAGAGACTGGACACAGAGACTGGTTGGGATTGGAGGGGTGACATTACAAAGAGTAGGGGTTAGGGAGGTATAAAAGGGAAGTGGAGAGCGCTTGGAGTTATGAGAGTGGTCAGATGTGTCATTTTGTACACCCTTTTATTTCTACATGGTCACGGCCTACAGCGACCAATACCAGTATTACAGCCTGTCGCAGTTTGTCATGGTAGCTAATTTCTTTGTCATTGGGACTGCCAGCTGTTTCAGCACGTTCAGTGAGCACCCAGTTAATTAGCAGTGAGTAAACCGTGGATTCGAGAACTGCATCAACGGTTCTTTGCGTCTCATTTTCTGTACAACGCTACAATATTTATTCACACGCAGTCACTTCAATCACTATTTTGTACACGGTAGACTGGTTTATACCCATGTTGTCTCTGATGGATCTTTGATATGGAGTTTATCCCAAAATGAAAAATAAATGTCAAAATAAATACATGTAAAAATAAATCATTATATAGACATGTATTTATTTATTTCTATATTTATTTATTTATTCATTTATTTATTTTTCATTTTGGTATAAAATAGCCTCCATACTTTGAAATCTAAGGGCAGTGGTTATCTTCACTGCCACAGAAACAGCAGAGCTGCGTATTGTGGAGTCCTCACTAAATCCAATATTGCTTGTGCATTTAGTCAAAGACAACTAATAATCTGATCATCTGTTAGGTCCATAAAACTAAAAACTCCTCCTTATTCTCCTGCACCACAACCACTTTGAAAAAAAATCTTCGATTCTCGCTTTTAAAAGGGTAATGAATTATCTATCTTTTAAACAATAGCAATTGAAGTTACACCAAGCAGAAGCAGATGTAACTCGGAAATTCCTAAAACCCCACTAATAGACATGTAAATGTTTCAGAAATTGCACGTAAGGGTGTGTCAGACGTGAATAACTTAAAATAGACAGACGACTAAATGCCTGGAAGCACCTAAACTTACACGTTCAAAAATCTCACTTCCACAAGTCACCCGTCTAAATGACTAAAAAGACAGCTTATGCTCGCTTAAACCCGTTAGTGACGTACGAAAATAGGGGCAATAAAGTCTCAATTGGAGAGTAAATTACTCACACTGACCCAAAACCTTATCTGGAGTGCTGGCTGCAACAGTGGTTTCTTTGATTGAGATTTACAATTTTCTGTACACCACAAATACCCAGACTGGTAAAAATATTTCATCTTTCTCAGAAATAGCACACTCACATACATATACATAATAGTGTACGTGCGTGTCTAAGTGGATATTTCTATATATACCATGCATGCACAAAAATGCTGACATACTGTTTTATTATTATTATTTATTTCTTAGCAGACGGCCTTATCCAGGGCGACTTACAATTGTTACAAGATATCACATTATTTTTACATACAATTACCCATTTATACAGTTGGGTTTTTACTGGAGCAATCTAGGTAAAGTACCTTCCTCAAGGGTACAGCAGCAGTCTCCCCCACCTGGGATTGAACCCACGACCCTCCGGTCAAGAGTCCAGAGCCCTAACCACTCTTAAAATAGACTGATTTTTTTTTTTTTCTAGATGGGTGTTTGTGACAGAGAAACAATTCAGTACCATCAGCCAATCAGCTTCCAACTCTAGCAGGCTCTAATAGACAGTAGATGCCCGCTGGAACGTCTCAGCACCAACTGTGAATCAAATTCAAAATCAATCCGTATGTATACCACCCTTTTAAAATTACATTCCTGCTTACAGCTAAACTGACAACATGACAAACTACCTAAACTTTGAGTCTATTTATGTACATTTTGACTTATTTGGGCACATATCAATACTGGAGTGGGTAAATTTACCATCCTGACCTACAACACCTGATCCAGCTACTCCTGTTGAAAACCTGTTACAAAACCCTAGTACTACAAGTAATACAGTCGGCGCCCCTATATCGGGACACCTCGGGAGAAGTGGCTGTCCCAATTAAATGAGAGGCAGTGAGATGACCTTAGTCACAGTTTTTTGTTTCTTAATGAAAAGAAAAAGAATGAAATCCCATTACATCACGATTAAATGTTACATACATAATTTAAAATACGAGTCAATGTTTTTTTTTTTTTATTCCTAAACTAAATTAATCACTGAAATCACATCTTATCACAAGGCGAGGCACCTGCGATGTTGACACGCCAACTTTCTTTGCAGCAGCACCCTGAGAAACCACAGGTGAATCCTCCTTCTTCAAGAGTTCAATGTGGTTTACGCAATTTACGCAAGTAACAGAGTAATTACGTTCTCACTGCACTGTGCTACGTGACAAAAGCGATCTCCGTTCGTCATTTGAAAATACTGTATCCAAATTAAACGAAGTGACATCCCAATTAAACGACATAAATAGCATTGGGAAGAACCATCTCCCAGAGTTGTATCCCATTTAAGCAGACATCACGATTATCCCGACATCCTAAGTATCCCGATTAGGCGTTGCCGACTGCAATACAAAAAAGAATGTTAACGTATTGGAGAATGAGCTTGAAAACCTAGAACTGCACAGAAATTAACTAAGAACAACACAACGAACTACATGGTCAGTATCCGTTTTTAAGAATTGGTTAGCTACAAAGCATTTTGATACTGAATTTGAAACTGCTAATGCGACTGTACTGGATGACAGTTTTATGCCTCTATAAGGAATGCAAAAGGAAACGAGTACAATGTGCAAAGTTACAGCTCTATCAGAGCTGGCATGAACAGGCATCTTAATGATCCTCCTCACAGCAGAAACATAAATATATTGCACAATACTGATTTTACTTCAGCAAACAATGTTTTTATAGTAATGAATTAAAAAATGCGCAGGGAAGGGAAAGACAAATCTGAACAGCATGAATTTATCTCTAAATCTGATCTAGAGAAACTTAAATCGTCTGGCATCTTGAACATCAAGGGGACTTCTATATAGTTCAATATCAGTGAAGGCTCCTTAGCAGTTCGCTATTCCACCTCACGTTAATCCAGCTCGTTATTCCAGTTTGCTATTCGCTACTTAAACTTGTTATTAATGTTTTCCAATGCTACACCTTGCTATTGATTTTTACAGCTTGATATTCTTTTTTATTGCAATTTAAAAAAAAAAAAAAAAAAACGAATGTGGCGTTTTACCGCGGTTTGATGTTTGTTTTTTCTTCAATTTTCCAACTGTAGATGAAAAAAACTGAAAAATGAAAAGAACAAACAATATTTTCAGTTTTTCAATTTCTGAAAACGGTAATAATAATAATAATAATAATAATAATAATAATAATAATAATAATAATAATAATAATTGGGGGGATGTAATGAGCAGATATTTATAAAGTGCACGGTAAAAAAAAAAATATATATATATATATATGGTGCAAATATTAGGAACACTTGATTTTGACGTGAAGTTTACAATTATTGTGCACAAAAATAAATATACATTGTGGAAATGATGAGCGGCTCACCTCTTACTAAGTCCAGTCTATCTCATCTGGTAACTTGCCTGTCACTGAGGCTACAGACCGCGCAGCACGCCTGGCAGCTCGAACTGCTGTTTCCACACCAGATAGCCAATGGGAAGACTCCCTGTCTGCTTGCAGGAATCACGAGCTTTCCTATTGGCTAAATGCACAGGAATTTGAGGGCACCAGTAAACTACTCACTATCTGCAGCGCCCAATCACAAAATAGTAGACACATCTAGGATAATAATATAAAAACATATATAATATATTGTCTTTGATCTAGTCCACATCACCATGGAACGTAGTTCCGCCCGGGGTATTTGCACTGCCTACTTCCTGACCATTTTGCTATTAGGGTTTCCAGCTTGCTATTCAATGGCACCTATAGCGACGCTACAGTGAAACCGAATAGCTAACTGGCTATTTTGACCTATTTCCCGACCAGCTAGAACCACCAAACTTGGCACGTGAGATGTACTCGCCGTCACCTACATTTCAGTACCATTCATATCGCTGTGCCACCTATAGGGGCGCTGTGGCGAATAGCTGACCTATTTGATTAAATGTTTAGTTTAGCAGACGTCTCACTGAGAGAGAGCACAATCAGGTAAGTGACATGGTCACTCAGATGAGCTGGGATTTGAACCGGGGTCCTGCTGGTTACAAGCCAGTTTCTTTAACACTTGTAAGTTGCTTTAGATAAAGGCGTCGGCCAAATAATAATATTAATAATAATAATAATAATAATAATAATAATAATAATAATAATAATAATAATAATAATAATAATAATAAAACTACTGAGGTCAACCGAATGTTATGCAAATGCTACTGCAAAATCTATACATAAAAGCAGTTATATTTTCAAGTGAACCTTTATTCACAAGTCCAAAGTGTTCAGGAAGGCAAGTACTTTAAAAGCCGTCTGCATACAACGGAAAAAATATTGGTCAAGCACTTATTCAAAGGCTTCACTGGATACATATAAAACATGTTGAACAAGCATGTTGAGTCCAAAGCCAGATGATGTGTATGGTACGAGATATGCTTGGAGGTCATCATAACAGAGCCAGTCATACTTCCGTGAATTAATGGCTGCAACAAAATGCCCTGGTCTGTGTAGGGACACACTAGCAAGGCAATATCTTGAATTACTGATGTTGATAGTCTCAGGAATGCTCTTCACATTGGCGGATGAAATCTGCATTGGCCATACATTAAGTATGACCACAGGAGGCAGATGGACGATTTGCCTCCGACAGACCCTCACACCAGAACAGTAGCAGGACGATCTAAAGAAGAGAAAAAATGTCTGTGACAGAGGCATATTTAAGGATATGCAAGTATAAATAATAGATAAAGATAGAAATGTTGTAAATATGTGGAAAGTGTAATTTTACAAAGTATTAGGATACATCATTATATTATTCTAATTATAAAAAAGCCATAACACAAAAAAAATCTGGACACTTTAAATCCAATTTTAATTATGTTGTTAAAAAGTCATAAATCCTATAATGTTTTACATTTTTAGCACTTTTAATTGGCCACATTTTGGTATTTCAATGCTTCAAAATTATTGTTATTTTTTTTATAAATTCAAATTCTACATTTTTTTTCCACTTTAAAGGCTCATTGATGACACTTCATGGTAATAGTTTACTCACGTTGCTGGACTATGAATAACATGTGGTGGCACATCAACACAATAGTGATCTGCAAATTCGAGGTAACAGGACTGTGGTTTTGGATTGAGCCATTCATCCATACATTCTAGCAATGAACACCTAGCATACACATGAAAGTCTGATTAAAAAAATATATGATGACATCAACACCAACAAATGATGGTAGTGCTATAATTAATGTGAGTTGAAGGCAGAATGAAGGCAAAATACATACTGTACCTACTAATCGGCCAATTTTAGACCTAAGTCGTGCTAGTCCATAAGAAATTAACTTTGATTGGAGTAAATGTAAAAGGTATTATCAGTAGTACAGAATCCATCTTAAAAATTATACTATAATTGATACTAATTCTGATGGTCCTTTTTTACATATCATGTTTTTATTGCTTGAAATTATCAATCTTTATTCTAAACTTAGCTGTATAAAGCCTTTCAGTTGTAATATATCCTAAATAGTCAATATGTGAAATGTAACATTAACAAATCATACCTTTCTCCTTTCCTTGCAACAAGTAATAGACAACCGCGCACCTCTTTTTCTCTGTAGGGACAGGGGCATACTGAACCGTCACATGTACTGCTGATTTTGGTTACTATTTCCCTGTAGAAGAACCCTTCATAACCTTCATCTTCTCCACCATGAAAATCCAGTGTGTTATCTGTAGTTTCATGAGGGTGCTCCAAACTAACTTTGCATCAATAAATTCATGCTGCTTCATTAAAGTTATGCATGTCAATAGTGTACTTGTGACATCTGACCTGTGGGCCCTCAATACACATTGTATTTTTTGATTGGTTTGTTTATTACCAGCATTTGTTGCAGGTACCTTTCTGGAAAACAGCTCCCTAGTGTTACTTGCCATCCGAGCCTCTTGCTGCACTTCAGAACTCTTGGATTAGGTTCTGAAATTGCTTTGGCGTTCTGTGATGGTCCTACTTGTTTTTCCTTTGGTTTCTTTACTGATCCACAAACCACTTTCTTTGCTGGCTGATATCTGTTTGTCCCTTTCATTTTACGGCTCCATTTTTCGACTGAAGAGGTGATGGGGTAATTCCTCTTTTTTTGTCTGGATCTGAGAACTGGATGACTGGCTTCTCGTATATGACCATTCAAGCTCTTCTTCAACTTTGATGCCAACCTGGCTGGTCTTAATCGAGTTTCATTCTTCAAAGTGTCCACCTTGACAGAGCGTATCCAAGCTTCAGCTGGCGCATTACTATCCCTTGTCTGGATAACCTCGTAGTCAATCTCATTTTCACCCTTCTCGTAGCGTTCCAGAAGTCCCAAAAGAATGCCGCTCCACAGTGGAAAGATTGGACAATACTTCTTGATAATAACACCTACAGCAGTAGGACAGTAAAAAGCATTTGGGGGGCCACAATTCTCAGCAGGTAGTCCTTTTTCAATTGAATCTTTCACATTATGAAAAGACATCTGTCCAGGGAGACACATTGGCAATTGTCCCCATATCTTCAATTTCTTCAATTCTTTCCTCTTCCTTCTGTTTATCATTTACAGCCTCCTCAATGTCGACCTTTACTTCATCAAAAATTGCACTATACCTTTCTTCCAACTGTTTTTCAACGCTTTGAACATCAACACTGCTAGCTTTGTTCAGGAGGATTGTGAGAATGCTTTGGAAGTCTTTCTTGCTTTGTGCCAATGATGTTTCGTTGCATAAAATGGCCATATACTGAACAATACATTGTAGTAAATTTCTGTTATATTTGCATATGGACTTGAATGTTGGGAGAACATTTTATGTCATGTGTGCACAGCATATGTGCAGAATGGTAAAGTCCTGGAAGTCGCTATATGTGTGCAAACAGATCTTATTGGTCACACGCAAATAGACTTTCACAGTCATATTATTGAAGACTTTCAAGCAGCTTTGAATAAGCGCCCAGCTCCAATCTGTTTCCAACTTTTTGGGTCAAAAACATGGGTTTATTTTCCCAAAACAGCTCTTTGGAAGACCATCAGAAAATGGGAATGTGATGGTATGGTGTGATCTGTTGTCACCATGTCACAAACTGATACAGGAGGTGAGGCATCTGGTTTGACAACAGCAGAATAAAGGAATGGATGGTGCTGCCCAGGAATTGTCCTCATCACCTTACCAGTTGCATCAATATAAAGGTTGCGATTTGATGAGAAGACCAGTGAAATTTGTTCCTTACATAACAGGATCATTGTAGTAAATGGCTCAACAGCAACATACTGTATGTACCCAGCATAGCGACCACCCTCTGTGTCATCATCTCTGTATCCCTCTTTTAGAACCAGCACTTCTTGTATGATGCCACGGTGGAGAAGTTCCTTTTGAACATACTCTGATACAGCCTTCCTAATAACTGCTGCGTTTCCAGGCAGCGTTTCCAGCATTCAAAATACCCTCATTCATTTCTCCAAGTCTCTTGTAATAAGTATTCATTACTCCTGAATGTTTGGCTTCCTCTGCAACAAGCAATCGTTTAGTGCCTTTCAGTTGACGCCTATCATATTCGCCTTTCACATGACAGACCTCTCCATCAGCAACTCCCATAATTGTTACACTCTCACATTGGTTTGGTTCCATTTGTATCCTTAGATTTATCTTCAAAGAGCAGTGCATTTTTTTGCAAAGGCACATCCCCCTCCAGAAGCAAGCTCCCTTTTTCCGACTGCCCAATGCCTTCGCCTGATTTATTTTAAAAACAAAGGTACAACCAATAAAGATTTCTTCCATCTTTGGAGCCATCAAGGAGGTCCATTGTCCTTGAAATCCTCTTCGTCTACCTGGTGCAGTTAAAGTTGGCTTAATAGACGTGTATTCCTCTGCTGTAAGCTGAATTTCAAATACATGCTTTGAAAATTTAGCAACGTTTGTTTCATGATCTTTTTCATCAAGGGGTACATGTTCTTCAAATTCTTGCTGTGCTCTTGCTTCATAGATTTTACTTTTCTCACCAGGTTCTTCTACGTTGTCTACTATTGAAATTTCATCAGTAAATGTTGTCTTATATTGCCCCTCTTGCACTGAGCCTGCACTTCCCTCATGTTCTTCATCTGTCCATGCGAATTCCTCCCAGGGCATTTGTTCTTTGTCTATTCTTTCATTGTCTGTAATTATGGTTATATCTGCTTGCATTCTCTCTTTATTTATTTCTTCAGGTATTCCACCTTTGTCCATCATAGATGAATCAAGCTGCTTATGTAGTGTATCCTTTGTCATCTAACCAATTTCTGTATCTAGGTTCTCATTAATTCGCTGCCCTGTCTTTATATCATCATTTTTCATGCCCTGTTGTTTACTTTCTTCACATTTGTGTTCAATTACCACATTTACATATTCATAAACCTTCTGTTGATGTATTTGGCTTTTATCATAACTTGAATATCCTTCCTCAGGAATGTTTGGATTCGGACAACCCTTTGTTCCCTTTTCATCAGATCTTGTTGATTGCATAATCTGACAGCACCTCCAATGTTTTTTGGGGGAAAAGAAGACTTAATATTTTCTGTTGTGGCAGAATGTGCTTGCATGTTGCTCACATGTTGTGCCTTGTTTTGCACTTGTGAAGATCTTTTCTTGTCAACTTTTCACAGATTTCCTCTTGAAACAGGGTAGTGTGGTTTCAAAGACCATGTGAGAATATTTTGCAGGTGTTTTCCTCTCTCTTGGAGGCAGTAAATAGGTTAGATGAAATACAGTGGTTTGCATTATGCTAGGAAATATTATAGTTAATGTAAATGCAGGTGATTCAAGACTGTAGACTTTTTTCTCAAAGCACATAAAGGAAATGATGAAGTTTCCCTGGTGGTCCAGACCAGTTTGGCTTTACCCCAGTAACATTCAAACACAATCATGTTAGTACCAAACATTATTTATTTGATGTTAGGAAATAAACAAGTAAAACAGTGTGTTAATTTCTTACATTAAATTCCTTAACAAACGTGACCAACGTTAATAATTTAGGGGTCCAGAGTGGCAATTTGTCCTATTTTCCTGTTTGTTTTCTGAGAAGCACTATTGTTTTATGACTTAACATTATTAAATTATGAGTTTGGTTATTTTGGTTAAACTGGTGAGTTTGGTTCAAGTTGTTTTAAAATCATATAAAACCATATATGGTTGTTAGTAGGGCTACCCAATTGCTGTTATTGACCGATCTCACCACCAGTCAGTAAGGCTGATCAAAAAAATACGAGGAATAGAAATATTTATTGGAGCATCCTAGCTGCGCTGGTTTCCGAGGTATGACCACTGCTGGTTTGATATGACCATCTAAGATTTGACCATATAAATGAACTACTGTGCCTAAATACCAAATTTGAATGTCCTAGGGTGACTGTACATAAATTTGGCTACTTCAGGTTTGATTGAGGCAATCTTGGATTTTATCCCAAGACCACTAGGCAGGCCTTATAGTGCCTCAATACCAAAGTTTAGCATTGTAGCTGTGTCAAGTTGCAGTGGTTAGATGACTACAATCTTTTATTTGACCTATGACCCTTAAGGCATGTATAATATCATACCCAATTTGAGCATCCTAGCTATGTTTGTAGCAAAGATAAGATATAAAAATGATTATCTTGCATCCTGTGGCAAAGTGCCCCCCCTGTGTATTATATGTTACGTGTTGTGTGTAAATGTTGGGGTATAGTCATCGGTACACGGGATATAAACGGGTCTGTGTTTCACGTGTGATTTAAAAATGTAGATTTGTATTTAGGCACGAGGAGGGCACAAATCACTTCACGTGCTGGTTAAAGTAATAATATGTGAGCACGGGAATTGCACTTTAATTATTCACGGCAGTTGTACCGAGATTCCAATTGAATGATTGACTAGCAATCGAAGTCTCGTACAACTGCATAAAAGCTGCATGTTTTCACTCACTCGGGTGGTGTGTTCGGTGAGTGGAGAACGGGTGTGGAGAGGAGGTATAAAATATAAATATAAGAAGAAGAATAAGTGTTGTCACCACCGTGTTTTGTTTGTCTCCGTGCACCGCTTGTTTTGTGTTAGTTCGCTTTGTTTATGTCTGTTTATTTTGGCGAAAGTGCCGTGTCCTGTGTTTTTGTTACAACCGCTTATTTTTCTGTTCTGTTTATTCATTAAATGCTGAGCAAAGCATTCGCCAGCTCCACCCTCTCTGTCGCTTATTGTTCCTGCTTCTGACGTGACGCCACCGCCAGTCGCCTTGTCACACGTGGTGTCAGAACCGGGAAAACAGCGCCCAGGACTCAGGCCAGAGCAGGAACCGCAATTTGTTTAAAAAAAAAAAAAACCCAACAACAACAACAACAACAAGAAAATGGAAGGCTGGAACTGAGAGATGGCTGCCAGGATCTGGAGGTCCTCCTCGGTGGTCTAGAGGACCAAGGCTGGTGCCTTGCCTGTGGGGAGTTTGGGCACCGGTGGTGCACTGCCCCTACCAAGAGGGAGAGGAGGAACTGGCCCAGGAGAGGAAGGTGAGGAGGAGGCAGAGAAGGGGAAGGGGAAGAGGAAGGCTGAGTGTCCACAGCCCAAGTGGGAGGAGCCTGAGTGTCCACAGCCCAAGTGGGAGGAGCCTGAGTGTCCACAGCCCAAGCGGGAGGAGCCCGAACGTCCCACGCCTGAGTGGGAGGAGCCCGAACGTCCCACGCCTGAGTGGGAGGAGCCCGAACGTCCCACGCCTGAGTGGGAGGAGCCCGAACGTCCCACGCCTGAGTGGGAGGAGCCCGAACGCCCCACGCCTGAGTGGGAGGAGTCGGAAGGCCCACAGCCCAAGAGGGAGGAGTCGGTGCGCCCACAGCCCAAGAGGGAGGAGTCGGTGCGCCCACAGCCTAAGAGGGAGGAGTCGGTGCGCCCACGGCCCAAGAAGGGAAGGTAGAGCATCCACAGCCCCAGTCTCCACCAGCAGAGGGTGAATTCCTGCTGGGTCCACCTCCATTGCCATGGGAGGACTGCTTGCAGCTCCCACCTCCACCAGCAGAGGGTGAATTCCTGCTGGTCCCGCCTCCGCCACCTCCATTGGCAGGAGCAGAGCAGCAGGAGCTGCCTCTGCCTCCGCCAACCCCACCAGCAGGAGCAGAGCAGCAGGAGCTGCATCTGCCTCCGCCACCTCACTGGCAGGAGCAGAGCAGCAGGAGCTGCCTCTGCCTCCTCCACCAGCAGAGGGTGCATGCCTGCTGGGTCCCTGTCCACCAGCAGAGGGTGCATGCCTGCTGGGTCCCTGTCCACCAGCAGAGGGTGCATGCCTGCTGGGTCCCTGTCCACCAGCAGAGGGTGAATGCCTGCTGGGTCCCTGTCCACCAGCAGAGGGTGAATGCCTGCTGGGTCCCTGTCCACCAGCAGAGGGTGAATGCCTGCTGGTCTCCCCTTCCAGGCAGAGCCGCACCAGTCCCCTGCAAGAGAGGGAGGGCCGCACCAGTCCCCTGAAACAAGGGTAGACTACACGCTGCTCCCACCTCCGCCGCCAGGAGACTACACGCCCCACCTCCACTGGCAGGAGCAGAGCAGCAGGAGCTGCCTCTGCCTCCGCCACCTCCACCGGCAGGAGCAGAGCAGCAGGAGCTGCCTCTGCCTCCACCACCTTCACTGGCAGGAGCAGAGCAGCAGGAGCTGCCTCTGCCTCCACCACCTTCACTGGCAGGAGCAGAGCAGCAGGAGCTGCCTCTGCCTCCCGCCACCTCCATCGGCAGGAGCAGAGCAGCAGGAGCTGCCTCTGCCTCCGCCAACCCTCCAGCAGAGGATGAATGCCTGCTGGTATCACTTCCCCACCAGCAGAGGATGAATGCCTGCTGGTATCACTTCCCCACCAGCAGAGGAGGAATGCCTGCTGGTATCACTTTCCCCACCAGCAGAGGAGGAATGCCTGCTGGTAACACTTCCCCACCAGCAGAGGATGAATGCCTGCTGGTACCACTTCCCCATCGTCACGAGGAGAGGAGCAGGAGCTGCCTCCCTTCACCAGAAAACCAGGACTAGATGTTGAGGTCCTCAGCAGCCCTTGCATAGGCTGCTGAGTAAAGCATGGGAAGAACTGCTCGGCCGCAGTGGCCGAGAAGAGGGCCAAAACCCGCACCCCAGCTAGTTCTGACTCCTGCCTCGCCGCCCAAGGATGCCTGCCTCGCTTCGCCCAAGGATGCCTGCCTCGCTTCGCCCAAGGATGCCTGCCTCGCCGCCCAAGGATGCCTGCCTTGCATCGCCTGGGGTTGCCAGCCGCCCGCATCGCTTGGGTTGCCAGCCGCCCGCATCGCCTGGGTTGCCAGCCGCTCCGCATCGCCTGGGGTTGCCTGTCGCCCGCGACGCCTGGGGCTGCCTGTCGCTCTGCATCGCCTGGGGCTGCCTTTTGCTCCACACAGGGTACAGGGTACGAGGGAGAAGTGGAGCTCCCGCTGCCGCCTCAATGGCCAGGGGCTCCTCCCGAAGTTCGCCCCCGAGGGTCCGCTGCTGCTGCCGCCGCCTCCCGAGGGTCCGCTGCTGCTGCCGCCGCCTCCGAGGGTCCGCTGCTGCTGCCGCCGCCTCCCGAGGGTCCGCTGCCGCCGCCTGGGGTCGCCAGGGATCCTGCTTCGCCTGGGGTAGTCGAGGGTCCTGCTTCACCTGGGGTCGCTACACTGTGGCCAGAAACCCATGAAGGGGAGCTGTCGGCCATGAAGAAAGGGGGAGGTCAGGAGACCAGCTCCCCAGCCGCATTTCCGTGGCAGGAAACACGGTGGCCAGAGCCCCACGGAGGGGAGCTAGCGGCCACGGCGAGGGGGGAGGTCAGGCGACCCAGCCCCTCGCAGCAGTTTCGCTGCCAGAAATTGGGTGGCCGGAGCCCCACGGAGGGGAACTGCTGGCCATGAAGAAGGGGGAGGTCAGGAGACCAGCTTCCCCGCAGCAGTTTCGCTGCCGGAGATTGTGTGGTCGGAGCCCCACGGAGGGGAACTGCCGCCATGAAGAAGGGGGAGGTCAGGAGACCAGCTCCCCAGCTGCACTTTCGGCAGGAGATAGTGTGGCTGAAGCCCCGAAGAGGGAGCTGCCAGCCACGAAGAATTGGGGTGCCGGATATTCCACCATGGCCACCCCCAGAAACAACTTGCTTCCCCTTCCGGGACTTTGGGACTGAGGGGGAGGTGGCCATTGAGGCCATGTGTGCTTTGCACAAGGGGGGTATATGTGGCAAAGTGCCCCCTGTGTATTATATGTTACGGTTGTGTGTAAATGTTGGGGTATAGTCATCGGTACACGGGATATAAACGGGTCTGTGTTTCACGGTGATTTAAAATGTAGATTTGTATTTAGGCACGAGGAGGGCACAAATCACTTCACGTGCTGGTTAAAGTAATAATATGTGAGCACGGGAATTGCACTTTAATTAATTCACGGCAGTTGTACCGAGATTCCAATTGAATGATTGACTAGCAATCGAAGTCTCGTACAACTGCATAAAAGCTGCATGTTTTCACTCACTCGGGTGGTGTGTTCGGTGAGTGGAGAACGGGTGTGGAGAGGAGGTATAAAATATAAATATAAGAAGAAGAATAAGTGTTGTCACTCACCGTGTTTTGTTTGTCTCCGCAACCGCTTGTTTTGTGTTAGTTCGTTTTGTTTATGTCTGTTTATTTTGGCGAAAGTGCCGTGTCCTGTGTTTTTGTTACAACCGTTTATTTTTCTGTTCTGTTTATTCATTAAATGCTGAGCGAAAGCATTCGCTCAGCTCCACCTCTCTCTGTCGTTTATTGTTCCTGCTTCTGACGTGACGTCACCGCTCAGTCGTCTTGTCACACATCCCCATTTTGGGGCCCAAAAAGAAATTTCATTGAAATGCTTTTTGATCAGCCTCACTGACCTTTGGTCACATCAGCCAATAGTTACAGCAACTGAGTCTACAAACAACCATATTACATATTATAGCAATTATAGCTTGACTATAACTGTAACTAAATAAAACTGGAGGAATAGCCATCCTCTTTAATTACAAAATAAAGTGAGAACCACCAGGGTATGATAAAACATTTTTTGTCTATTTCTCACAGAATACACAATTGGATATATATATATATATATTATGGAATGTAAATTATGGAATGTAAATCGCAAGATTTTATTAAATATATATATATATATATATATATATATATATATATATATATATATATATATATATATATATATATATATATATATATATATATATATATATATATATATATATACAGTATATATATATATTTTTAATAAAATCTTGCGATTTACATTCCATAATTTGTGCAAGTGCTCATTTGCCACCTGGCAACATTGAACTTAATTGAAATGCCAGGCATAAAGCCACACCATGGGCCATTAAATTATACCAAAGTAAAATCTTGTTGAACATTTTTAATTTTTAGGTAAAGCTTTGGTTGTTGCAGTTACTACAACATGTCTTATTTACAACTGCATTCCAAGTTGCTTTTGCACCAAATACAACAATATTTAGTAAATATGTTAAACAGTTGAATACTGAACCTTTCAATGGTATATTAAAAGTGTGATGCAGCAGACAAATATAAAGAAATAGTCCTTGGAGTGACTCATTCTACAATTGGCCAGCCACTTTCAAGCATTAGTCAGGAAGGCTTGCCATAAAATGGGTGGTCTCCACTTTAATAGATGTTTATACTTAAAGGAGTTAAGTAATTGGAACTCTTCAAGTAAAAAGAAATCCATCCATCATCAACCGCTTACTCCTTTACAGGGTCGTGGTGAGCCGGAGCCTAACCCGGCATAAACAGGGCGCAAGGCGAGACTACACCGTGGACGGGAAACCAGTCCATCGCAGGGCACCACACACACACACACAGAGGACAATTTAGAGTGACCAATCAACCTGGACAGCATGTCTTTGGGCTGTGGGAGGAAAGCAGAGTATCCGGAGGAAACCCATGCGAACACGGAGAGAACATGCAAACTCCACACAGACAGTACCCTAGGCCGGATTTGAACCTAGGACCCTGGCGCTGTAAGGCAGCACCGCTAACCACTACGCCACCGTGCCTCCCAGTAAAAAGAAATCAGCAACAATAATCATTGGAAAAGCAGCTAACATTTGAAAATAGAGTTCAGCTAGTAAATACGAATATCCCCCAAACAGAATGGAGTGGCATCATTCACTATGTTAGATCTTATATATATATATATAGAATTGGTCTTAATTATTTTTCCCCCTTTTTAATTGCCAATTATCATTCGATCCGGCTTGATGTTGGATCTTAGATCATGGTGGTTTTGTCACAAATTGTTTGTACAAATACATACAAGCCAACATATTAAATCAATTCCATGCCTTATATGAAGTTAAATACAAAGAGTCAATGAGAAGCTATTTGCAAGCACTGATTAGGAGATAAACATTAGACATGCACTCATCATCTCTCAGCAACAGAATAATAACACATTATCAGGGAAATGTCTGCAGATCAAATTCTCACCATGCATGTGAAGGGGAAAAATTTATGGAAGAAAGATACTTCCTGGGTCACATTTTCACACAAATTAAGACAAATTTAATGCAAAGTTATTCATCTTGACATAATACCTGGAATTAACAAATAAACATTCCAACAGGATAATGGCATATTACGTTTATGCTGAAAGTTGGGTATAAGAATGAACAAACAAGAATGGAACATAGTTAAATCAAACTTAAATTACCCTTTTCGGTGGCATCTTCTGTGAAAAAAAAAATATATATTACTTATATTACTAGTGTAATGATTAGTTACTGAAACAAGTGTACATTGAAAATGCATAGAAATTGTTCTTTTTTGTGCATCTCAAATTGTTCAAGTTCAACAAATTATTATTATTATTATTGTATCATATTTTTGTAAATGCACATTTGTAGCTTTTTATCTCTCTCCAAAATAACAAAAAGCAACTTGAAACTTATGTTTAAAATGTATGTAACCAATGTTATATAGTTATCCAGTGCCTCCCCTTTTAATAATGCTTGAAGATCACTGAGCCCTGAACAAAAGACAATTCTGATGGTACATAACTTACCAAAGTAGTTTCAATAAATATTGAAAGAAAGCTGCACTAACTTTAATTTTGCAGCTGTTACCTTTCTGTCCTTTACCTCAAAAAACAGATTTAGGGACCTGACAATTCTCAAGCCCCAAGGTCCAGGGTAGCATAAGTATACTGCTCTTTGGCACACATCATGTGGTAATAACCCTAACACACAAACATTCAGCATTCATAAGTAAAACACATGAGGCTTCAACACAATATCAAACATGTATTATGTTGATTTAAGTGCAGAGAAAGAGAAAGATGAATGCATTGCATCAGCTGTATATTAAATCAGGCTTCTACATAATTGAAAGAAGATATTCAGAGCAAGTTTACCCCTAAAACATTAAAATAAATGACAGATCCCAAGAGTTTGTAATTCTTCAACAGCTTTACCAACCATTGCAACACTAAAATAGTGTTAGAAGGTACCAATTAGCACCTCATTCCCTACATTACTAAGAGCAAGTAGATGCAGGTCTTACCAGCCTGTCCACATGTTACAGACAGAGAGCAAACCTCAATATGTATAATTACTTCCTTATTGCTGTTTACACCCCCCTTCAAAACATGCACTGTATTAAAGGGATACTATGTTAACACAGGTCTAACTAGCTAACCTAGCACTAATATATATATATTGTATTAACAGTATAGTAGTATTACAGTATATTCAAGGGTCGAGGAATTTTACAATGTATTACAATTATTATTATTTTTTTAAACAAATTAGTTCAAGTATATGGAAGCCCTGAAGGGACATGGTAAAAAAAAAAATATATATATATATATATATATATATATATATATATATATATATATATATATATATATGTTATCGCTATGCACGAGATAGCATTTCCTGTATTCACACCACCTGGTCAGAACAGCAAGCGCACAGGACAGTAGCCTAGTAGTCGCATTGATGGCTATTGAGCAATGTATTGAATTTTACTTTCACCTTTGGCTTAAATATAAAGACATAATGTCTGTACTCTACACTCGTCATGGGTATGTGATAAGTGAAAGGCATTTAAAACGTATTTTGAAATCCAGAAGACTTTCGCAGAGAAAGGGATACACGGAAATTGAGGAGGTTATCAATTTTATCCATGCGCAGCTTCAAGCTTCAGGCCAACTCCATGGATACAGATGGATGTATGCAAAATGCAGAGAAAATGGTCTACATATAAAAAATAAATAGTTTGTTTAATTTTGCTAACTTGTTATTATTATTATTATTTGTTTATTTAGCAGACGCCTTTATCCAAGGCGACTTACAGAGACTAGGGTGTGTGAACTATGCGTCAGCTGCAGAGTCACTTACAATTACGTCTCACCTGAAAGACGGAGCACAAGGAGGTTAAGTGACTTGCTCAGGGTCATTCAGTGAGTCAGTGGCTGAGGTGGGATTTGAACCGGGACCTCCTGGTTACAAGCCCTTTTCTTTAACCACTGGATCCAAGCGGTGTCAAACAAGAAAAGCAAGACGTCTTCATCGACGGAACTACTTTGTCAACTATTTGCCATTTGGATTCCTATGATAAATTAAAACCTTTTGGTATTTGCATTAATGGATGCATTGATGGATTCTCTAGAAAAATAATCTGGCTAAATGCATATACAACGAGTAGTGACTCAAAGATAGTCGAAGGCTACTATATGAAAACAGTGGAGAGTTTAGGTGGCTGTCCTAGAATTGTAAGGGGAGATCCTGGAACTGAAAATGGACATGTCCAAGATTTTCAGCGTTTCCTCAGAGGAAATATCCACGATGGAATCCAGATAGAGAGCTATGTGGAAGGTGCAAGCACGGCAAATCAGCGGATAGAGAGCTGGTGGGGTTTTCTCAGGAAAGAATGTATGGAATTCTGGATTTCTTTGTTCGGCGATCTCAAAGATAACAGGATTTATGACGGGGGCTTTTTGGACAAAAGTCTACTCCAATTTTGCTTCATGGGCATAATCCAGGTGAATCGATTGAAATCCAAAGAGTAATACCCCCCCCCCCCTTAACACAAATGCTAACAAACCCCTTTATCGCTGTTTCGTTGTATGACTGTTTTTAATTTAAAAATACTGCACTCTAAAGTAAACATGAAAAATTGAAAAATGTACAGTGCAGGTAAAACAATGCTTTCTGTTTGTGAGTGATGGAGCTTTAGACTTTTTAAATACAAAAAATAGGTATCACAACAGCAAATTGTGGACTATTAGGCTACTTTTCCCACATAATACTAAAGCTGAATAAAATCCCACGTTTTGTTTGCACCTGCTGTCTTGTGTTTAAAAAACTAGTACAACCAGTTTATATAATGATTGTTAATAAACATTTTCTCCTCGTTCGTGTTTTTTTAATGCAGTTTAATTAAGTTCACATAGCGCTTTGTTATTACCTGCAATTCAGTAGTAGTGTGTAACAAATGCCCCACGCCCAATTGTTCTGCACGTTTTCGTTATTGTATTCATTTTAAACATCCTTCATTATAGAGGTTAGCATATTATATTAATTGGATATATTCTTATTCTTCTTCTTCTTCTTATTTGCAGGATGAGTTAGATGAGACGGCACGAGTGTGGGATTCACATGTCATTTGGCCATCGAAGAATGACAAAGTACCCAGCGGATGGCCCAGTGTTATGTACTTGTTGCCTGAACTATATAGGACCTATGACTACATGTCCCCCGTTGAAAGCGTCGAACTTTAGGTGTGTAAGAGTGAATGCACTTTTCGACTACCAGTGCCATGTGACCCTGATGTCTATGACATGTGCAACATTGTAATGGCTGAGTCACATCTGGATCTTCTGAATGAGCCTGTGACAAGATGACTGGGCGGTGACGTCACGGCAGAAGCAGGAACAATAAACGACAGAGAGAGGTGGAGTTTGGTGGAGCTGAGCGAATGCTTTCGCTCAGCATTTAATGAATAAACAGACAGAAAATAAACAGTTGTAACACAAAACCACAGGACACGGCACTTGCACCAAAATAAATAGACAAACAAAACGAACTACACAGACAAACACGGTGAGCTTCTACTTTAACTTTACAATTAACAATTACCTCCGTCTCCACACCCGTTCTCCACTCACCGAACACACAACCCCGAGTGAGTGAAAACATGCTGTTTTATGCAGTTGTACCGAGACTCGATTGCTAGTCAATCATTCAATTGGAATCTCGGTACAACTGCACGTGAATTAATTAAGTGCACTCCCGTGACCACACATTACATTTTAACCAGCACGTGAAGTGATTTGTGCCCTCCTTGTGCCTAAATACAAATCTACATTTTTAAATCACACGTGAAACACAGACCCGTTTATATCCGTGTACCGATGACTATACACCAACATTTACACACAACACGTAACATATAATACACAGGGGGCACTTTGCCACATATACCCCCCTTGTGCAAAGCACACATGGCCTCAATGGCCACCTCCCCCTCAGTCCCAAAGTCCCGGAAGAGGGGAAGCAAGTTGTTTCTGGGGGTGGCCATGGTGGAATGTCTGGCACCCCCAATTCTTCGTGGCTGGGAGCTCCCTCTTCCGGGGCTTCAGCCACACTATCTCCTGCCGAAAGTGCAGCTGGGGAGCTGGTCTCCCTACCTCCCCCTTCTTCATGGCCGGCAGTTCCCCTCCGTGGGGCTCCGACCACACAATCTCCAGCAGCGAAACTGCTGCGGGGAAGCTGGTCTCCTGACCTCCCCCTTCTTCATGGCGGCAGTTCCCCTCCGTGGGGCTCCGGCCACCCAATTCCAGCAGCGAAACTGCTGCGGGGAGCTGGTCTCCTGACCTCCCCTTCTTTGTGGCCGCCAGCTCCCCTCCGTGGGGCTCCGGCCACCGTGTTTCCTGCCATGGAAATGCGGCTGGGGGAGCTGGTCTCCTGACCTCCCCCCCTTTCTTCATGGCCGGCAGCTCCCCTTCATGGAGCTCCGGCCACAGTGTAGCGACCCGAGGCAAAGCAGAGGCCCCAGCGACCCCAGGCGAAGCAGGACCCTCGATGACCCCAGGCGAAGCAGGATCCCTGGCGACCCCAGGTGACGGCAGCAGCAGCGGACCCTCAGGAGGCGACGGCACCAGCAGCGGACCCTCAGGAGGCGACGGCAGCAGCAGCGGACCCTCGGGAGGCGACGGCAGCAGCAGCGGACCCTCGGGAGGCGACGGCAGCAGCAGCGGACCCTCGGGAGGCGACGGCAGCAGCAGCGGACCCTCGGGAGGCGAACTCGGGAGGAGCCCCTGGCCATAGAGGCGGCAGCGGAGCTCCACTTCTCCCTCGCACCCTGCACCCTGTGTGGAGCAAAAGGCAGCCCCAGGCGTGCGGGCGACAGGCAGCCCCAGGCAATGCGGAGCGGCTGGAAACCCCAGGCGATGCGGGCGGCTGGCAACCCCAGGCGATCGCGGGCGGCTGGCAACCCCAGGCGATCGCGGGCGGCTGGCAACCCCAGGCGTGCGGGCGGCTGGCAATCCCAGGCGTGCGGAGCGGCTGGCAACCCCAGGCGATGCGAGGCAAGCATCCTTGGGCGGCGAGGCAGGCATCCTTGGGCGGCGAGGCAGGCATCCTGGGCGGCGAGGCAGGCATCCTTGGGCGGCGAGGCAGGCATCCTTGTGCGGCGGGCAGGCAGTCAGGACAAGCTGGGAGTGCGGGTGTTGGCCCTCTTCTCGGCCTCTGCGGCGGGCGGTTCTTCCCGTGCTTCCCTCAGCAGCCTATGCAAGGGCTGCTGAGGACTGCCAGCATCTAGTCCTGGTCCTTCTGGTGAAGGAGAGGCAGCTCCTGCTCCTCTCCTCGTGGCGTGGGGAAGTGATACCAGCAGGCATTCATCCTCTGCTGGTGGGGAAATGATACCAGCAGGCATTCATCCTCTGCTGGTGGGGAAGTGATACCAGCAGACATTCCTCCTCTGCTGGTGGGGTTGGCGGAGGCAGAGGCAGCTCCTGCTGCTCTGCTCCTGCCGGTGGAGGTGGCGGAGGCAGAGGCAGCTCCTGCTGCTCTGCTCCTGCCGGTGGAGGAGGCAGAGGCAGCTCCTGCTGCTCTGCTCCTGCCAGTGGAGGTGGGAGCGGCGTGTAGTCTCCTGGCGGCGGAGGTGGGAGCGGCGTGTAGTCTACCCTTGTTTCAGGGGACTGGTGCGGCCCTCCCTCTCTTGCAGGGGACTGGTGCGGCTCTGCCTCGGAAGGGGAGACCAGCAGGCATTTTTCCTCTGCTGGTGGGGGACCCAGCAGGCCTTCACCCTCTGCTGGTGGACAGGGACCCAGCAGGCATTCACCCTCTGCTGGTGGACAGGGACCCAGCAGAATTTCACCCTCTGCTGGTGGACAGGAACCCAGCAGGCATTCACCCTCTGCTGGTGGACAGGGACCCAGCAGGCATTCACCCTCTGCTGGTGGAGGAGGCAGAGGCAGCTCCTGCTGCTCTGCTCCTGGCGGTGGAGGTGGCGGAGGCAGAGACAGCTCCTGCTGCTCTGCTCCTGCCGATGGAGGTGGCGAAGGCGGGACCAGCAGGAATTCACCCTCTGCTGGTGGAGGTGGGAGCTGCAAGCAGTCCTCCTATGGCAATGGAGGTGGAACCAGCAGGAATTCACCCTCTGCTGGTGGAGACTGGGGCTGTGGATGCTCTACCTTCCCCTTTTTGGGCCGTGGACGCACCGACTCCTCCCTCTTGGGCTGTGGACACACCGACTCCTCCCTTTTGGGCTGTGGACACACCGACTCCTCCCTCTTGGGCTGTGGACGCACCGACTCCTCCCATTCAGGCGTAGGACGTTCGGGCTCCTCCCACTCAGGCGTAGGACGTTCGGGCTCCTCCCACTCAGGTGTAGGACGTTCGGGCTCCTCCCACTCAGGCGTAGGACGTTCGGGCTCCTCCCACTCAGGCGTAGGACGTTCGGGCTCCTCCCTCTTGGGTGCTGGAGATGGCCGGGTCTGGTCCACTGCCCAGAACCACTCTGCAGCATCCCCCACTCGACCCTGGTTCCACGCCTCTTCAAACTGGGGATCCCCGTAAGGGCAGTCCTCCCTGATGTGCCCAAACTTCGAGACAGGCGCCGCACATGGGAGCCCCCTCCTTCCTCCACTGCTCCTGTTCAGCTGCCCAGTCCGGGGTCCAAACTTAGTTGGCACCCGGGACCACCTCCTCTTGTTCAGCTGCTGTGGTTGCTGTTGTTGCCGCTGTTGTTGGGGCGGTGGGAGCAGCAGTCTACCTCCCCTGCTGGTGGTGGAGACTGAAGCGACCCCTGCTCCTCCCTCTCCTGGACAGGGCAGCGGGCCACGTAGTGCTTACCTCCGCAGATGGGGCATAGCTGGGGTAGCTGTCCGAGGGGGTACCAGGGGCAGTTGGTGCTGGAATGCCCAGGCTTAGCACAGCAGTAACACCGGGCTGCTGTTCCTCCGGCTGATGTTGGGACTGCTGCCTTCTCATCCTCCTCTTTCTTCCCATCCTTCTTCCTCCTCACTCCTTTTCTCCACACAATGAGAAGAAAAAACCACGAAAAAAAACTGCTGTACCCTACTTCTGCCTGAGTCCAGGGGCTGGTGATCCCTCTTCTGGACACCACGTGTGACAAGATGACTGGGCGGTGGCGTCACGGCAGAAGCAGGAACAATAAGCGACAGAGAGAGGTGGAGTTTGGTGGAGCTGAGTGAATGCTTTCGCTCAGCATTTAATGAATAAACAGACAGAAAATAAACAGTTGTAACACAAAACCACAGGACCACGGCACTTGCGTCCAAAATAAATAGACAAACAAAAGCGAACTACACAGACAAACACGGTGATCTTCTACTTTAACTTTACAATTAACAATTACCTCCGTCTCCACACCCGTTCTCCACTCACCGAACACACAACCCCGAGTGAGTGAAAACATGCTGTTTTATGCAGTTGTACCGAGACTTCGATTGCTAGTCAATCATTCAATTGGAATCTCGGTACAACTGCACGTGAATTAATTAAGTGCACTCCCGTGACCACACATTACATTTTAACCAGCACGTGAAGTGATTTGTGCCCTCCTCGTGCCTAAATACAAATCTACATTTTTAAATCACACGTGAAACACAGACCCGTTTATATCCCGTGTACCGATGACTATACACCAACATTTACACACAACACGTAACATATAATACACAGGGGGGGCACTTTGCCACAGAGCCCTATCAAGCATTAGATTTGTACATACGTTTAAGGAATGAAATAAATGCATCCCTGTAAAGTAGCACATGCTATAAAGAATTCAACTCGTAACTGAAAGAAACCGACTCGTAAATTGAGAGTTATGCGTTTGCTAAATTGTTGCCTAATTACCACAAGGCAGCCTGAAGCTCAAGTCTTATGAAATCCCAAAAATGCAATGCATCTTAGAATATATATTTTGTAATTTTCGTTATTAATTTTAATTTCCCAATATTTTAAAGTTCCTTTTCATCTTCTAATAATTAATCATATGTCACCCTAATGTGCAGTGACTTGCTCAAATAAGCAGTATTGATCAGATGTTCACTCTTCCTGCTACCGATCCGAGAGTGAACAGCTGATCAGTGTTGACTGATTTGATCTGGAGTCTGAGCAAATGTAAGTTGTTAACAGATATGTTGTTAACAGAAAATATTGGCAATATTGGCAACAAAAACAAATAAATAATATTAATAAAATAAAAATAACAAATGATATATATTTATATATTTATTTTTGATAAACCTTCACATAGATTTGTGTTGTACACTTATGCGTATACAGCCCAATGCACTTGCATTGCTTTCTGCAATTGAAAGGAGTTACTACTATTGTTACATCTGAAACAACGTGTTGGGTGGATTTCCAGAGCATGTTTGAAACTGGAAATGAAGCACTCCACTAAATAGCTTGTGAAATGAGTTAAAGAAAACTACCATCTCTGAATCTCCTTTTCATTCTTTTAAGGAATGTGTGAATGTATTAGGAATACTTTTAGTAATTTAAATTTTCTAACTAATTAATATGTAGGAATTGAAACCTCTGTGGGGGAAAAAAACATTTAACATGGGGAAATATGTGCTTTATATTATTCAGGGGTAACAGTGTTTTTGTGTGTTAATGTGTGAATAAATTTGCATGTGGGTGCTTTTTCACCACAGCCTATGTCAGACTCTCTTTTAGCCACTTTCAAACTGGGTTATAGCACACTCTGGTTACCACTGTGCTACTCCAATGCCAGAGGAACCCATGAGGATTCACCCTATAGTCAGATCAGGGGATTTCTCTTCAGATCTAGAAGAGGTTTTTGTGTTTCTGCTCAGGGCAACCTGGAGGTAAGAAATTATTAGATTTTTTAAAAGGCAGAGCCTTAGTTTTTTATGAATACATAATATTACACATCTTTATAACCTAGCATATTGTGTGACAATATATTGTAGGTTTAAGAATTACAGTACAACCCCATTATTAAGGGCATTAAGTATAAGGCTACTTCAAAGTGATGGATAAAGACTAAAAATGAAAGCAAAGTAACATTTTCTTTCTTTGTTCACAATTGTAATACAGTACCTAGCTTTGCTACAGTGACATTTTTTTTATTTTTTCCATGCAGTAGTGTATTGTTTTGTTTGGAATCGTTACACTAATACAGACTCACAATTATAATACTGTACTTTACATTGCTTAATGTAAAAACGTTTCTTTGTACTGTACTCATTCTGTTTTCAGTATTGTTATGTTTGGAATCTTTAATAAAGAGTCATACATTTCCTAGCTTTGCTTAATGTTGCTCCGATGTACAATGGCTAATGCATGCTAGATTGACTTGTTCCCTCATGCAACTGAATCCCTGTTAAACCAAATGTTTTTCATGTCCCCCAAGACTTTCAGATAAACTGGGTTGTACTGCATACAAGTACTGTGTAATTGAGTAACATGTGTATAGTCTATAAGAAATGTAATTCTATATTCCTTTTTCTTGTGGGGATCTGGCAACACTGCCAGAAAGTCTGTAGTCTGTGCCTGTAAGATTTTTGATATTCTGCTAACCTTGTCTGGAGCTCACAGAAATTAACACTTTTGAAAACAATAACCACCACATTAAAAGGAGGGTAACTTTTTATTATTATTATTATTATTATTATTATTATTATTATTATTATTATTATTATTATTATTATTATTATTATTATTATTTAAAGCAGGAAGGATTCATTATTTATTTTACATTACCGTAGCTCTGCTCTAAACATATTGGATGTGTTACCTTTTATGGGCAGTGTGTCAGACAAAAAGCTCTGTTACCATCATATGACTTCTCAAAGTGACCATGTTCTTGCACATTAAGTCAATCATGTACTGACACTGTTCCATTTAGAATGCTAGTAATAATGGAAGACAATGGTTAATAACTGTCCATTTCTTCAAAAAAAAGTCATATTCATATTCACAAAAGTCTTTGTTGCCCCAGAGGTATTCCAAATATAAAATTACGGGCCATATTCACAGCTTTAACTTATGAGCCATTTAACAACCATCTAGAACATTTTTAGGAATGCCAAAGATTTTATTATATATAATGCCATAATAATAACTACAGCATGAGCCTAGTCTGTACACCAAGTTTCCCATCTTGGCAATATGCAGTTTTGGAGAACAGAAATTTGTGAAATATCCACTATGACTGCCAAACCATGTGACCTATGAAGTTTCATGAGTTTTAGTGCCACACTGTTGATATTATAAGCATTTGAAAATTTGGTAGAACAACAATAACCAGCAACTTTGTTGCTTGGCCCCCTAATAACTTGGTGTGGACCACAGTATATACCTTGTAAAGCAGTCACCAAAAGGAGCATTTTAAAAATACAAATAATTCAAAGTACAAATAATTCAAAGTATACACAGTTCAAGCAGAGCTCCATGTGCCACAGGCCTGCATTCCATAGCAGACTTTCCATTAACTATTTACCATAAAATATTACACTTAGACAATACTATTAGCACTCTTAAACATATCATGAAGTGATTTAATGCGTTCAATAAGGACAAACTTTAAATTTTAAAGATTTTAAAACAAAAATGTGCCAACTTGTCATGTACAGGTATTTTTTTTACCTACGGTAATTCAATTGTTACTTAGAATGAAAATGACCTCTTTGCCCTTCCAAAGAGGATAAACAAATGTAACTATCAATTTCTTTTGTGGTTTTCTGCTGTAAACATATTTAAAACTATGAAATGATGGGTCCTTTTTTATAAAGCTTTAACTTAAAACAATATTGTAAGGAAAGTATAAAAAAAAACACAACATTACTTAAATACCTCAAGTTAAAGTTTTTAAATTGTTTGTTGCATTTCTCTTCTTTTGAAAGTCTGGACTACAGTATGTCCATTGCAAAGCAATCACCAGAAAGAACATTGTCAAACTCTGGGTACGAATTATATGTATATGGTAGCTCAAGAACAGCTGCACATGTATGTGCCACTGGCCTGCGACTTAGACCAGACAAAGCATTAAAGATTAGATCAATTTTGTCCTTGCACATCACAGTCGAACCTGTACAGAAGCGCAAGAAAGTTTCTAACTTTCTAGGGTCTGCATTTTTCACGTAACGCTGCATGTAATTAAAGGCCATCTGCTCCTGTTGGTTTAGAAATTCTTTTGATGTCTGGATCATACATGCAACTTTCTTGTTTGTGGGTTTCTTCGATTCATACAGTTCCACTATGCTTTGCTTGGTTGGCAGATTCAGTTGCACACTAGTAATACTTGAAGAAAAACAATCAATTATGAATTTCGACTCTTGAAGAATAACTTTGTGGGCCATTATTTGAATGACAGCATGCATGTTTTCTTTGGGAGGCAGGTGGTGTGATCCCATCCTTGAAAAAAGATCAAGTAACTCCTCATCATCATTTTCATCCATATTGCCCAGCAGTGCCTTTTCAACAGCTGATTGCTCACCAGCAGAAAGATATTTCATAAAAGATGACATCAGGAGTTCTTCATTCACTGCAGTAACTCCATGATTACATGCAAGGATAAATGCTGGTGAAAGCCTGACAGGTATCAACCCATGGTCCATATATCCTTTAACCCAAATTCTGCCGATTGCTTGCCATTCCCTCTCAGAATAATCAGGCTGTAGTCTCGGAACTCGTTCATCTTCCCCTTCACAATGTTCTAGGAATTCTTCCCAAAATGCAGTGTATACATCTCTTGATACTCCATCATCATCAAGAGCCTTTTCATTTGCAAACTCCATTCGCAGGGTTAAATTTAGTACCTTACAATCCATGAAAATTTCCAAAAGATCCTTGATAACCATTTCCCGTCGTATTTTTACATATCGTGACTCTTTCACATTTGCTGCTTGCTCAGATGGTCCTGGTGGAAGACAATCATTTCTTGACAATGATGCCACAAATTCTATAGGTTATTCACTCAATATTGAATCCTGCCAAATTAAAATATAAGAATATACCAGTGAACAAAAGAAAACCACAATTGAGTATACACCAACAGCCAAGTCACCGTACTTCTCATTTTATTATTTATTTATACTTA
Source organism: Acipenser oxyrinchus oxyrinchus (assembly GCA_030684275.1). Taxonomy (NCBI): domain Eukaryota; kingdom Metazoa; phylum Chordata; class Actinopteri; order Acipenseriformes; family Acipenseridae; genus Acipenser; species Acipenser oxyrinchus. The sequence continues at coordinate 19,250,628 of CM060253.1, forward strand.
GTCTTTTATCACCATAGACTATAATAGATTTTTAAATTTTTTTTTAAAAATCATGTATTGTGCTGTCATCACATTTTTGAAGCTAGAGAACACTGAAGCTCCTGACATTTAACATGCTGAAAGTGTTCTTCAGCATCACAAAATTGGTGACAGCACACCGAATGGTCTAGCTACAAAATACAAAACAATAATTAGGAAGAAAGCATCCATTAACGTGACATTAATAAGCCAATTGTATTTCAGCAGATTTATATAATATGAGATGTACACTATAGTCTCTAATTTACAAATAACTTTAGTTGGGTATTAATAAAGTAGGCATATAACCATCTTAATAAAAAAAGGTCCCTAAGGTGCAAGAAGAATTACTTTAAAATCCTGGTCAGATAGCTCATGTGCATTAAATGTCACAGGGACTGTTGAATCAAGGTCACCATCTTTGTCATCAACAAAAGGTCCAAATTGGACCTCCAAGTCTTCCAGTGATGCGTGGATGGCACAGTCGAGAAAGGGGTCTGGTTCCTCATTTAGATATCCCATATTTTCAGCATCTGACTGACTAGAACTAGTCTCATGGTTTTGAATATCAAGAGCTTGGCTAGTAATAGGCTGACATGTAATATTTGTGCCATTATCTTGATTGGGTGTTGAATGCTGAATATGCACATGATCAGTTTTCTTGTGTTTATTGCCTTTTGATTGTCTGCATTTTTTTCTGACCTGTTAAGAAAATCAAAATTTAAATGTATTTAGGACTCAAACGAACATCCTTAGAGTACAATTAGGCTACACTTTACAAGTTCATGTTGTTTTCTTATTAGTTATAAACAGGTGTAAACTTATGTTGGTGGTAAATGTTTTATAAATATTGCCCATAATATCAAGTGGAAACAATAAAAAAGAATAACTACCAACATAGGCCTTGAAGATTCATTCTTTGGGCAAAATCTATATTACTAGGATTGGGCACATATTTTGAAATCGTAAAATACATTTGCATAGGTTTGTATTATTATTACTGTCAAGTTATTTTTCAAAAGGATACATATGTCCTTGTAAATTGAATTCATCCCACACCTGATATTGGCTTAATATGGTTCTCAAAGAAGGGAATAGCTAATAGACAAAACACAACAAACCACAGAAATGTATGTGAACATGAATGCTTTATACCAGATTTTGATAAAATTTACATAGTTTTAAAAAAATACAGTATTTGCATCTCTACATTATCAAAACGATTTGTAGCCTAAAAAAATATGTAGCTTACAAAACCTAAAACTGATCAAACTGATATGTCTTTCCATCATTCGTGAAAACAATCATACTGGTACCTAACTTACTCAGCTTTTCCATCATCTGCTCATCAGGAAGAAAATCAGAACAGGAGTCTGAAGAGGGGTCACGTTGTGGGCAAATTGTGTGTATTTCTGTAGCACAAATATACAGATGTAATATTCGCAGTTTAGTCTGATCATAGAGTTCACATACAGTGCATTCTGGAGAAACAATGTTTTGACTGAAGTCTCGTATTTCAAAAGTAAATTTTTCTGCATGTCCTTTTGGGGAGAGCCCATGTGGAATTTTGTCTGCTTTCTTTTGCTGCATGTTTATTGCCCACCTGTTTATTGGACAAACCATCACCATTGCCACGATCTTTACGCTTTCGCCTTAGTTTGTCCCTTAATCTTTGTAAAACAGTTGTTTTCTCCATTGCGCAGGAAGTACTTGGGCCAGCCATTATTTGGTGGCAAAAGGCTCTGAGTGCCAGTCGATCCCCGAAACTATTAATATACTTCTCTAGTTCTTCATCCGTCATAATATTTATGACACTTGAGTCGATCTGCAAAGATAAATGTTTGCATGTCTCAATTCATCCTTACATGAATACCTTAATTTCAAAGTACACAATTTCATGTGTATAGTAACGGGATGGATTTTGCACTTTGAATTCTTAATTATCATCATTTATTTTATTTAACAAATAATTGGACTATGTGTAAATTGTATTTAACACTACGTGTGTATTTAGTTGAATAGTTTAAAGCCTTGTGAAGAAAATCTTCTTTAATTAAGTCAGTTTTAAGAGTCTTGGGAGTTCATGGATGAGAAAGACAACCCCTATGCACAAGGAGGTATAGCGGGAGAGGTGCAGTTGATATTTGTGAATTAAAGTGTGTGAGGTAATGAGTTCTGTGCTAGAGTTGCTCTGTGATCTCTCAGTGTGCTTATTTTATTTTCGTTTCCATGTTAAAGTTAACTCAGATTTCATGCTGTGCTCTGGGGCGCACCGCACCCTTGTGTTTTCCAAAATCAGCCAGAACTCGGCAGGTAGGTTGGCCCAAACATCTTGGAGAACTAACCACAGTTCTTCTGTGGATTTAGGCAGCCTCAGTTGCTTCTCTCTCTTCATGTAATCCCAGACAGACTCGATGATGTTGAGATCAGGGCTCTGTGGGGGCCATACCATCACTTCCAGGACTCCTTGTTCTTCTTTACGCTGAAGATAGTTCTTAATGACTTTCGCTGTATGTTTGGGGTCGTTGTCATGCTGCAGAATAAATTTGGGGTCAATCAGATGCCTCCCTGATGGTATTGCATGATGGATAAGTATCTGCCTGTACTTCTCAGCATTGAGGAGACCATTAATTCTGACCAAATCCCCAACTCCATTTGCAGAAATGCAGCCCCAAACTTGCAAGGAACCTCCTCCATGCTTCACTGTTGCCTGCAGACACTCATTGTGTACACTCTCCAGCCCTTCGGCGAACAAACTGCCTTCTGCTACAGCCAAATATTTCAAATTTTGACTCATCAGTCCAGAGCACCTGCTGCCATTTTCTGCACCTCTGTTCCTGTGTTTTCGTGCATAGTTGAGTCGCTTGGCCTTGTTTCCACGTCAGAGGTATGGCTTTTGGCATAAGTCTTCCATGAAGGCCACTTCTGACCAGACTTCTCCGGATAGTAGATGGGTGTACCAGGGTCCCACTGTTTTCTGCGAATTCTGAGCTGATGGCACTGCTGGACATCTTCCGATTGTGAAGGGAAGTAAACATGATGTGTCTTTCATCTGCTGCAGTAAGTTTCCTTGGCCGATTAATATTGGAGCAACCCTTGCTGGTTTTTTAAGGAGGAGACGAGGACATGGTGTTGTTGCAAGTAAAAATGTATTTATTATTCAAATAATAAAACAGGCTCCCTGTCCGGTCGGCACCATGCAACACAATAATAACGATTAAAAAAAAAAAATAGCCATATAGGTTGCTTTGTGAGGAATAGATAACTTTATTAGTTTTTTTCTTTGATTTGTGCAATGTGCGGAGTGATAATTTAACACGCTGTCATATTCAGCAATCACAGAAAGCAATTCATAATTCGCCTTGCAAGGTAAACAACATAATCAATTATTAGTATGTAGTGTCCATACAAATGCCTACAAATTCAGTGACGACAGAGAATGTCATGTTATTGACTGGCTCTTGTTTTTACTGATTAAGCACTAGAAGCAAATTTAAACTACGTGTTGTACTCTCAAGTGAACAAAATTAAGCAAAAAGGGTTCTATGTCTTAGATGTGGAACCTTTCATCTAGTGCTGTTTGAAACCACTTGTAAGATTCAGTATTTTTACTTTCTAATAACCAGTTTAATAGTTAATGTGGTATGCTGAGAACTCTGTACTCATTTCTCCAAAATGTCACGACTTGTGTAAACTGCTGAATGTGCTTAGCGTTGACCATTGAAGGTTGTGCTGATAAGTTTGTGGTACACTGGATGTTGTTGTAGACTGAATGATGAGACTATAGGGGTTAGAGAACATCAGCTTGCTCCTGGGTTCCCATGCGCTGCTTCTTGGCAAATAAAGGTGGGTTCTGTGGGTTTTTTTCCATTAGTGTTATGTTGTCCTCACTTAGTTATTATTATTATTATTATTTATTTATTAGCAGACACCCTTATCCAGGGCGGCTTACAATTGTTACAAGATATCACATTATTTTTACATGCAATTATCTGCCATTTTTCTGCACCTCAGTTCCTGTGTTTTCGTGCATAGTTGAGTCGCTTGGCCTTGTTTCCACGTCAGAGGTATGGCTTTTTGGCCGCAAGTCTTCCATGAAGGCCACTACTGACCAGACTTCTCCGGATAGTAGATGGGTGTACCATCGTCCCACTGTTTTCTGCCAATTCTGAGCTGATGGCACTGCTGGACATCTTCCGATTGTGAAGGGAAGTAAGCATGATGTGTCTTTCATCTGCTGCAGTAAGTTTCCTTGGCCGATTAATATTGGAGCAACCCTTGCTGGTTTTTAAAGGAGGAGACGGGGACATGGTGTTGTTGCAAGTAAAATGTATTTATTATTCAAATAATAAAACAGGCTCCCTGTCCGGTCGGCACCATGCAACACAATAATAGCGATTAAAAAAAAAAATAGCCATATAGGTTGCTTTGTGAGGAATAGATAACTTTATTAGTTTTTCTTTGATTTGTGCAATGTGCGGAGTGATAATTTAACACGCTGTCATATTCAGCAATCACAGAAAGCAATTCATAATTCGCCTTGCAAGGTAAACAACATAATCAATTATTAGTATGTAGTGTCCATACAAATGCCTACAAATTCAGTGACGACAGAGAATGTCATGTTATTGACTGGCTCTTGTTTTACTGATTAAGCACTAGAAGCAAATTTAAACTACGTGTTGTACTCTCAAGTGAACAAAATTAAGCAAAAGGGTTCTATGTCTTAGATGTGGAACCTTTCATCTAGTGCTGTTTGAAACCACTTGTAAGATTCAGTATTTTACTTTCTAATAACCAGTTTAATAGTTAATGTGGTATGCTGAGAACTCTGTACTCATTTCTCCAAAATGTCACGACTTGTGTAAACTGCTGAATGTGCTTAGCGTTGACCATTGAAGGTTGTGCTGATAAGTTTGTGGTACACTGGATGTTGTTGTAGACTGAATGATGAGACTATAGGGGTTAGAGAACATCAGCTTGCTCCTGGGTTCCCATGCGCTGCTTCTTGGCAAATAAAGGTGGGTTCTGTGGGTTTTTTTCCATTAGTGTTATGTTGTCCTCACTTAGTTATTATTATTATTATTATTTATTTATTAGCAGACACCCTTATCCAGGGCGGCTTACAATTGTTACAAGATATCACATTATTTTTACATGCAATTATCTGCCATTTTTCTGCACCTCAGTTCCTGTGTTTTCGTGCATAGTTGAGTCGCTTGGCCTTGTTTCCACGTCAGAGGTATGGCTTTTTGGCCGCAAGTCTTCCATGAAGGCCACTACTGACCAGACTTCTCCGGATAGTAGATGGGTGTACCATCGTCCCACTGTTTTCTGCCAATTCTGAGCTGATGGCACTGCTGGACATCTTCCGATTGTGAAGGGAAGTAAGCATGATGTGTCTTTCATCTGCTGCAGTAAGTTTCCTTGGCCGATTAATATTGGAGCAACCCTTGCTGGTTTTTAAAGGAGGAGACGGGGACATGGTGTTGTTGCAAGTAAAAATGTATTTATTATTCAAATAATAAAACAGGCTCCCTGTCCGGTCGGCACCATGCAACACAATAATAACGATTAAAAAAAAAAAATAGCCATATAGGTTGCTTTGTGAGGAATAGATAACTTTATTAGTTTTTTCTTTGATTTGTGCAATGTGCGGAGTGATAATTTAACACGCTGTCATATTCAGCAATCACAGAAAGCAATTCATAATTCGCCTTGCAAGGTAAACAACATAATCAATTATTAGTATGTAGTGTCCATACAAATGCCTACAAATTCAGTGACGACAGAGAATGTCATGTTATTGACTGGCTCTTGTTTTTACTGATTAAGCACTAGAAGCAAATTTAAACTACGTGTTGTACTCTCAAGTGAACAAAATTAAGCAAAAAGGGTTCTATGTCTTAGATGTGGAACCATTCATCTAGTGCTGTTTGAAACCACTTGTAAGATTCAGTATTTTTACTTTCTAATAACCAGTTTAATAGTTAATGTGGTATGCTGAGAACTCTGTACTCATTTCTCCAAAATGTCATGACTTGTGTAAACTGCTGAATGTGCTTAACGTTGACCATTGAAGGTTGTGCTGATAAGTTTGTGGTACACTGGATGTTGTTGTAGACTGAATGATGAGACTATAGGGGTTAGAGAACATCAGCTTGCTCCTGGGTTCCCATGCGCTGCTTCTTGGCAAATAAAGGTTTGTTCTGTGGGTTTTTTTCCATTAGTGTTATGTTGTCCTCACTTAGTTATTATTATTTATTTATTAGCAGACACCCTTATCCAGGGCGGCTTACAATTGTTACAAGATATCACATTATTTTTACATGCAATTATCCATTTATACAGTAGGTTTGTTTTTACTGGAGCAATCTAGGTAAAGTACCTTGCTCAAGGGTACAGCCTATTTAAAAGCCAGTAACATTCTGCGCCGGCTGCCTATTGGCTGCCTATTGGCAGCCGGCGCACAAGCTGCCCAAGGGCAGCCGGTGAAAAGATTCAGTTTGGCACCCCTAATCAAAGGGGTGCCAACAAAACCGGCCATTAACTAACCCAGTTTTTTTCCAAAATTAAATGTTCAAAACAAAGGGGGTGGTACAGAGCACGCCACCCAGAGCCCACTGGTCGACAAAAGCCGTCATGTCGCCAGTGGACTCCGCGTCGGCGTGCTCTAGCGCCACCGGGAGCGGAGGAGGGCCCTGAACATGGCCCCGCAGTCAAAGAGACCCTCCCGGTGATCTTACGCTTCCTGGTCTTGTAGATGGTAAGTTTGCCAAGAGCCAGGAGCAGATTCACCAGGAGGTCTCTCTTCTTGCTGGAGCCACGAACAGGGTGCCCAAAAATAAAAGGGTGGGGAAAAATGCAGCCAGAACTGCAGCAGGAGGTTCTTCAAGAACAAAAAGAACGGCTGCAGCCTGGCGCAAAGGAAATAAATGTGGAACACCGACTCGGACTGACCGCAGAAAGGGCATGCGGGGTCCGAGTCGGTGAAGTGACGCAGGACCTCTCCTGGCCTGGCGCTCCGTGTAGCACCCTCCATCCCAGGTCCCCAGCACCTCTGGGGACCAGCGGGAATACAGAGGCCTCCCACTGGGGACTCTCGCCCTCCGGGGGTTGGAGGGCTCCCAAGCGGTGTCTCGGCGGGAGGCGAGGCGAGAAGTGGAGGGTGTGGGCGTCATCGCGTACAGGGTCCTCCTCGACACGGAGCGAAGGGGGTCGAGGAGAACTGCGAGATCCTGCTCAGGTGATTCTCGAGGGAGGCTGAGGGGAGCCCTGTCCTTTGGTCTTATCAGCAGGACCGGAGAGCGGGGGTAGGGAGGGACGATGGCTCCCGGTCCTGAGGACCCCCTCGAGGTACCTGACAGAGTCTGGGTGCAAAGCTGCTTTGCACTCCCGGATCGCTTCGGCGGGCCGTTCTGAGGGTCCCCGAGTCGCCCTGGCGACCAGCGACTCGAGGAGTCAGCCACGCCCGGCGTTGGTGATCCAGGAGATCCCAGACTCTGGTCACCTGGGCCGAGATCAACAGGCTCCGCACCGCGAGGATTCCAACGCCTGCGCACCTAGATGGGGGTTGTGCAGCAGGGGCTCCAGAAGGAATCTCTCCCCTCGGTCGGAACAGCGTCTCGGCCGATGTCGAACATGCTCGGGTCTTGAGCAGGTCCCTGTAAAGACCGGCAGCTCGAGGAGACGGATCCCGGGAGGTTGAGCCAGAACAGCTGCGGTCGTAGCCCAAGTGGTGCAGCTGGCGCAGGAGGAGGGAGGCCAGCGCGCACCACTGCGGGGCGGGTCTGCGTACAGGTATCTCTGCAGGGTCTGGAGGCGGAAGGTGTGCACCTGAGTCCTGATGCACACCAACCCTTGTCCTCCCTCGGCCAGAGGGAGGCTCAGCACCCGCAGAGACCCAGTGCTTTCCGGCCCAGAAGAAGTCCGTCAGCTTCCTCTGGACCCTGGCCACAAACTCAGGGGCGGGCTCAGGGCGGTGAGTCGATGCCAGAGCATCGGCGCCACCAGCTGGTTGATGACCAGAGCCCTGCCCCTGAAGGAAAGCACTTTCAGCAGACCCGACCACGACCTCAGTCTCGCAGCAACCTTGTCCTCCAACTCCACCCAGTTGGCTGCGACCGAGGTCTCCAGCGGGGCTCAGGTGGACTCCCAGGTATTTGAAGCTGTCCGCTCCACTGGAATTGCTGGAGCGCGGCAGGGAGGAGTCCACCCGCCAGGGGCCTACTAACAACCCGGAGCATTTGGTCCAGTTGATCCTGGCAGAGGGCGGCAGAGTAAGCGCTCTGGCAGCTCCGCATCCTCTCCAGATCGACCGGATCGGAGGCCACTAGGAGCACGTCGTCGGCGTAAGCCGACAGGACCACCCTCGTGTCCGGCGCCGGCGCCATCCCGTGAGCCTCCTGCGAAGGAGGCAGAGGAAGGGCTCGATGCACAGCGCGTACAGTTGTCGGACAGAGGGCAGCCTTGGCGTACTCCTCTCCTGAGCGAGGGTGCGGTCAGGGACCAGTTCACCTTCAAAGGCACTTCGGCAGAGCGTACAGCATTCGGAAGAGGCCGGCGAACTTCGGCCGAATCCGAATGCTCGCAGGGTTCCAAAGAGATACTCGTGATCCACCCGGTCGAGCGCCTTCTCTTGGTCGAGAGACAAGAAGGCGACCGACCGACCGGTCCTCCTGCAGTAGTGCAGCAGGTCCCGAACCAGGAAGATGTTGTCGAAGATCGTCCGGTTCGGGACCGTGTAGAACTGGTCGGGGTGGACCACGTCTGCCAGCACGGACTTGAGCCTCAGGGAGGCGGCCTTGGCCACGATTTTGTAGTCCGTGCACAGCAGCGAGACCGGGCGCCAGTTCTTAAGGCAGCGGAGATCCCCTTTCTTGGGCAGGAGCGTGATCACCGCCCGCCTCATCGAAAGGGCATCTCCCGGTCTCGTAGGCTTCCGCCAGGACCAGCGCAAAGCGGGCCCCAGCAAGTCCCAAAACTTTCTGAAGAACTCCACGGTCAGCCCGTCGATGCCCGGCGATTTGTTGTAGGGCATCAGACTAAGAGCGTCAGAGAGCTCGGCCAGGGTCAGTCGGCCCTCGAACTCTTCCCTGGCGCCCTCGCCGACCGTGGGAAGCCCGTCCCAAAGAACCCTGCAGCGTCGGGTCGGCGGGATCCGGAGAAAGAGGTCGAGTAAAGGCTCGGGCCCTCTCGTTCACGCTCTCGGATCCGTCAGAAGGGAGCCGTCGTCCGCCAGAAGGCAGGTGATGTTCCTGCGGTCTCCCTTCTTTTTCTCCAGCGCGTAGAAGAAGTGTGAGCGCGGTCCATCTCCCGAAGGAACTGGATCCGTGGCGCCGTAGGCCCCGGGACCGCTGGAGCTGCAGGTCCCGCAGGGTGCACTTCTTCTCCTCGTGCGCGCTCTGCTCGAGTTGGCCCCAGCGAGCCAGGCGGCTCTCCAGATCGAGCAGCTCCCTTTCCAGCCGCTCGATCCGTGAGTCCCTCCGCCTGCTCGCGCCCTCGTGTACTCCTGACAGAAGATCTTGATCTGCGCTTTCCCCACGTCCCACCACTGGCGCCACGTGGGAAGCGAGATCGTCGGCCGTGCCAGACCGTCCAAAAGTCCCGGAGCGACTGCTCAAAGCGCTCGTCCTCCAACAAGGCGTTGTTAAAGTGCCAGTAGGCGGGCGTGCCCGACTGGCACCGGGGCCACCGCCACGGCCACCAGGTTGTGGTCCGTGAGCGGCGCCCGGCCTTATGTCGGAGGAGCGAGCGCGGTGGCGTGGCTCCTGGTGACGTAGAGCCTGTCGATCCGGGACTGAGACACCCGCCCCTCCCTCACCCTGGTGAAGGTGAAGGCGGGGGCGTCGAGTGATGCCAGCGCCAGATGTCGACCAGAGAGACCGGCGGTCAGCTCTCTCAGTGCTGCCGGCGAGAGAGGTAGTGCTCTCGCCCCCACCCTGTCCGCGGCCTCGAGGGTGCAGTTGAAATCACCCCGAGGACCACGCACTCGTCGGCGCTGATGTTGTTCATATAGGTCGACATCTGGCGAAAGAACTGGACCCTCGCCCGGACCCGTGGGCGGCGCGTACCGTTCACCAGGTGAGCGATACTGTCGCCGTCCGGATCGGTGGTGTAACAGGCGGCCCGGCACGGCGTCTACCACATCGAGTACCGTGGGAAGAAAGGACCGGAGAAGGCGTCGCCACCCACAAGAGGTGGCGGTGAGATGGCTGAGCGACACTCTCCCCCACTCCAGAAGCCAGTTGGCTTCCGCCTCTGGGGTCGTGTGGGTTTCCTGCAGGAAGCACACAGAGTAACCCCTTTTCAGGTAGGAGATTACCTGGGCCCTGCGGAAAGGGTCCCTACACCCGTTGGCGTTCACAGTACCGATGTGATACATGATCCTCTGTCAGGAGTTGTTGGCGGCGCTCACGGGAGATCCTGAGTTCTCCGAAGCTCACCAACTGGTCGTGTAACTTGCGGGCCCGAATGTGCGTTCGAGCCCGAAGTTTTACTGGCGTGGCTGGCCCTGAGGAAGGACCTCACAGACTGTAAGATCCTCTGGAAGTCCCCCATTTGTCCAGGGCCAGCATTACCTTGTCCCTGCGGTGGACAGTGGCCTCCAAGAATTCGTGGAGCTCCACCACAGGGATGTCTGGGAGAGAGGCGGACGGAACCTCCGAGCCCACGCTGCCCGTGGACTCGGTATCCTCCTCCCTCTCCCTCAGCTCTCCATCGCCCCCTCGCGATGGTAAAGCTGCTTGCACTCCCGTTGGTGGGTGGCGCGTTGCGCCTTATCTTGAGCTTCACCGGTCCTCCCTGCGCCCCACCCCAGGGGCGGCGGGAGAGACGGCGGAGGACCCTGGCGGGGACCGTCTGCACCCTGGACTTTGGGGTGCAGGCGGGCGCTCGGCGTACACCGCCGAGCCCGATGGTTTGGTCCCGCTCTGGGTCCCTCCTTTGAGGTCGAGGCACGGTCTCAGGCCCGTCCTCTTTCCTCGAAGGAAGGGGATCCACCCTCTCGGGTCCTTCCCTCCCTCCCCTAGAAAGGGGATACACCCTTCGGGTCCTTCCCCTCCCTCCGCATCAGTCACGGGACCGCCTCGGGCGGCGTTTCCCCGGCGGCGGCGCAAGGGCGGAGCCCTCGTCGCCGCCCGGAAGGGAAGCCCGAGGCGGTTGTTCTTCGGGGGCTCCTCCGAGCCCCTCGGTGACTGGAACTTGGCCCGTTGCGCCGGGGAGGGATCTACCTCGAGGCACCACCTTCTGCCCTCTCTGGTTCTTCCCCTCCCTCTGCGCTCCGGAGACCATTGTAGCGTGGGCTCCGCAGAGCCACGTCTGCCTCAGGGGTGTTTTCTCGTCCCCCTCAGCGGCAGCACGAGGGCGGAACCCCGTCGCCGCGAGAGAGGAAGCCTGAGGCAGCTCTTTTTCTGGGTGGGGGCTCTTCTCCCCCTCCGGCCCCTCGGCGGGGTCGCCTGCATGGGCTCCGCGTTGTCCGCGGAGCCACGCCAGCCTCGGGGCGAGTCCGCCTCCTCCCGGAGGCGGGAGCCAGAGGCAGCTCTTTTTCTGGGAGGGTTGTTCTTCCTCCCCTCCGGCCCCTCGGCGGGGTCGCCTGCATGGGCTCCGCTTTATCTGCGGAGCCCATGCCTGCCTCGGGAGCTGGTTCCGCCGCCCCTCCTCGGCAACACAGGTTTCAGGACCCGTGTGGCTGTCGGAGGAAGGCGGTGCCGAGGCAGCTGCTCTTCGGGGGCCCCTCCTGCGCCCCTCGGCGACCTCCTCTGCGGCCGGCCCCTCGATGGTAGAGTCGGGGCGGTTTCGAGGTCTCTTTATTGGCGGGGAGGGATCTACCGAAGGGCTCCTCCCTCTGCCCTCTCGGGTTCCTCCCTCCCCATTTGCCTCTCGGTGGGGGCCTCTTCCATGGGCTCCGCTTCTTCTGCGGAGCCCGGACCGCCTCGGGGATGGATCCTTCTCCCCTCTGTGGCATTACGAGGGCGGAGCCCTCGTTGCCGGTAGAGGGGCGCCGGCGGTCGCTTTGGTTTTGGGGGCCTTCTTTCGCCCCGGGGACCCTCACCAGAGGCGGGGCGTGTGCACTTGCGTGCACCGTGGGAAGCGCTTGCGCCTTCCTCTTCCCCTGATGCTGCGGAGGCTGCCCCTGCCCTGTCACGGCGACGGGAGCTCGCCTCCGGCAGCGCCTCTCTCCTCACCCTCTGTGGGGATGAGGTGCTTTGGTTTTCGGGCGGCTTTGCCGCCCTGCCTCGCGAGGGGTGCCGTCGAGGAGTCCCTTTCAGGGCCTCCCCTGACCCGCCGCCAGATGGTGCGGCGGTGGGCTTCGTCACCCCTGCTTGGCCTCCCGGTGGACCTGGCCGCCGCCTTCTTTGCGGCGGGCGACCACGGTCCACTCGGCGGCCTTCTCCCCAGCGCTTTCGGGAGGCGCGGAGGGTCCGGCCGCCTCGGGGCCTTCTCTCCCTTTCCCCGGATGTTACTGGGAGGGGGCGGGTGCTTTGCCCCCTCTGCGGGCCTCTTGGAGGGCCCGAGGCGAGGTGGACTCGGAGGCGCGGTGCTGGCGCGGGTGGCTTTGCGCCCTGCTGGAGCTTGGGGCACCTCCTTTTCTGGTGCCCCAGCTCCTTGCAGTGGTAGCACCGCACCTCCTCCGAGGAATAAAAATGGCGTAGTTGGTCCCCTCGAAGGGGACCACAAAACTACCCTCCACGGTGTCCCTCCCGCCAGGTGGATGGTCACCTGGCGTCGGAAGGACAGCACGTGGCGGAGGGGCTGGTCCTTGCACCCTAGGGGATGGGGTGGATCCCGTTTTAACTCCCCTAGGGCCTGAAGATGGGGCTTCAGGAGGTCGTCCTTCAAGAAAGGTGGGGCGTTTGAAAGGGCGACCCTGCTGCCCAACCCCTCCAAGGGTTCTATGGGGATGTATAATCCCCGACGCGAGACCCCTCTCGATAGCGTGTGCGTGGCGGCCTCAGATTTTAGAAGAAGGCGGCCTTGCCGTACATCTTTGAGGCCGCCACGATGGTCGATGGCCCCACCACCTTGGCCATGGCTTTCACCATGGCCTCTATTGAGAGGAGTCCTTCAGGAGGCACCTGACCCCGTGCCTCCTGGTCATGTTTTTAAAGGGGCTGCAGCCTCCCCTGCAGCCACCTGTGCCCACTTTTGGGGGCCTGTGGAGCTTGCCCACTCATTATTTATTTATTTATTTATTTATTTATTTAAAAAACAAATAATTCAAAATAAAACAAACACAAATTGCACACCCTGCACTCCAATAGTGCAGGGGCACACAGAACACAAAGGTTTTTTTTTTATTTTTTAAAACAAAACAAAAATTAGTTTATTTTTAATAATAAAAAATGAAAAATAACCACCCTGCACTCCAATAGTGCAGGAGTAGTAAAATTAAAAATAAAACAAACAAACAAAAATTATTTATTTATTTTTAAAACAACAAAATAAAAATAAAACAATCAAAAACACAAAGGTTTTTTTTTTTTTTAATACAAACAAACGTATTTATTTATTTTTTAAATAAATAAATAAATACAAATTCACACACCCTGCACTCCAATAGTGCAGGGGTAAAAAAAATTCAAAAATAAATCAAAGTTTAAAACTAAAAAATAGTTTTAAACTAAAAAGAAAATCAAAAAATCAAAACAAGGGCAAACAAAGGAGCACACGGCCTGTGCTCCTGCCTGCCCTTCCCCACTCTGCACAAGGCAGAAGCAGGGGATTTTTAAAACAAAACGATTTTTAAAACTAAAACTAAAACAGTGTCGTGATTTAAAATAATTTTAAAATAAACTAAAGAATGTGCTCTTTAATAAAAAATTAAAAAGCAAAGAAACGAAACTAGTTTAAATGAAGTAAAAATTAAAAGAAAAAACAAAGGAAAAACCAAGCCAAAATGGCTGCCCTCCTACACTTGCAAACAATGCAAGTGTAGGAGAAACAAAAGAAAAAGTATGTTTTAAAACACTAAATAAAAGGTTTAATTAACAAAAAGGTGCCCTGCTGCTTTAGAAATAAAATAAAGTAAAAGATTTTGAAAATAAAAAGTTTAAAACACTGTTTTTTAACTCTGAGCAGGAGCTCTCCTCACACACGTCTGCTCTTGCTCAAGGGTGCAGCCTATTTAAAAGCCTAGTGGCTGGACTACACCGACTGCCCAGTGGCAGCCGGTGCACCGATCGCCAAAGGCGGCCGGAGAAAAATTCAATTTAGCACCCCTAAAATAGGGGTGCCAACAAAACTAGGCCTTAATTAATTAAACAAAAACCGGTTCAAAAAGGACTGTAAATTAAATATTCAAAACGAAAGGGAGGTGGTACAGAGCACGCCCCCAGAGCCCACTGGTCGACAAACGATGGCATGTCGCCAGCGGACTCAGCGTGGGCGTGCTCTAAATTAACCCTTGATCGGACAAGGGCCCTGAACATGGCCCCACAGTCAAAGAGACCCTCCCGATCATCTTACGCTTCCTGGTCTTGTAGATGGCGAGTTTGCCAAGAGCCAGGAGCAGATTCTGAGGAGGTCCCTCTTCCTGCTGGAGCCACGAACAGGGTGCCCGAAAATGAGGAGGGTGGGTGAAAAATGCAGCCAGAACTGCAGCAGGAGGTTCTTCAAGAAAAGAAAAACGGCTGCAGCCTGGCGCAAAGAAAATAAATGTGACTTACCGACTCGGACTGACCGCAGAAAGGGCATGCGGCGTCGAGTCGGTAAAGTGACGCAGGATCTCTCCTGGCCTTGGCGCTCCGTGCAGGACCCTCCACCCCAAGTCCCGGCTCCCCTGGAGACCAGCGGGGAGTACAGGGCCTCCCACTGGGGACTCTCGCCCTCCGGTGGTCGGAGGGTCTCCCATAGCGGTGTCTCGGCGGGAGGCGAGGCGAGGAAGTGGAGGTGTGGGCGTCATCGCGTACAGGGTCCTCCTCGGCAGCGGATCGGAGGGGTCGAGGAGAACTGCGAGATCCTGCTCAGGTTGTTCTCGAGGGAGGCCGAGGGGGCTCGGGCCTTGGGTTCTATCAGCAGGACCGGAGAGCTGGGGGTAGGGGGGTAGATGGCTCCCGGTCCTGAGAACTCCCTCGAGATACCTGACAGAGTCTGGGTGCAACGCTGCTTTGCACTCCCGGATCACTCGGCCGGCCGTCCTGGCGGTCCCCGAGCCGCCCTGGCGACGGCGACTCGGGCGTCAGCCACTCCGACCGCTTCGCGATCCAGGAGATCCCAGACTCTGGTCACCTTGGCGAGATCAGCGCGCCGCACCGAGGGACTCCAGCGCCTGCGCACCCAGGTGGGGTTGTGCAGCAGGGGCTCCAGCAGGAGTCCTTCAGCCCTCGGTCGGAGCGGCGTCTCGGCCGACAGAAAACATGCTCGGGTCCTGAGCAGGTCCTGGTAGAAGACCGGCAGCTCGGGAGGCGGATTCCCGGAGGTCGATCCAGAAGAGCTGCGGTCGTAGCCCAGGTCGTGCAGCTGGCGCAAAGGAGGGGCGCCAGCGTGCACCACTGCGGGGCGGGTCTGCGTGCAGGAATCTCTGCAGGGTCTGGAGGCGGAAGGTGTGCACCTGGCTCCTGATGCACACCAACCCTTGCCCTCCCTCGGCCAGAGGGAGGCTCAGAACCGCCGCAGAGACCCAGTGCTTTCCGGCCCAGAAGAAGTCCGTCAGCTTCCTCTGGACCCTGGCCACAAACTCAGGGGCGGGCTCAGGGCGGTGAGTCGATGCCAAAGCATCGGCGCCACCAGTTGGTTAATCACTAAAGCCCGTCCCCTGAAGGAAAGCAGTTTCAGCAGACCCGACCACGACCTCAGCCTAGCAGCCACTTTGTCCTCCAACTCCACCCAGTTGGCTGCGACCGAGGTCTCCAGCGGGGCTCAGGTGGACTCCCAGATATTTAAAGCTGTCCGCTCCACTGGAACTGCTGGGCGCGGCGGGAAGGAATCCACCCGCCAGGGACCCACCAGTAACCCGGAGCATTTGTCCCAGTTGATCCTGGCAGAGGGCGGCAGAGTAGGCGCTCTGGCAGCTCCGCATCCTCTCCAGGTCAGCGGGTCGGAGGCCACCAGGAGCACGTCGTCGGCGTAGGCCGACAGGACCACCCTCGTGTCCGGCGCGCGGCGCCAACCCGTGAGCCTCCCGCGAAGGAGGCAGAGGAAGGGCTCGATGCACAGCGCGTACAGTTGTCGGACAGAGGGCAGCCCTGGCGTACTCCTCTCCTGAGCGAGGCGCGGTCAGGGACCAATTAACCTTCACAAGGCACTCGGCAGAAGCGTACAGCGTCGGAACAGGCCGGCGAGCGCGGCCCGAATCGAGCGCTCGCGGGGTTCGAAGAGATACTCGTGATCCACCCGGTCGAGCGCCTTCTCCTGATCCAGGGAGAGGAAGGCGACCGACCGACCGATCCTCCTGCAGTAGTGCAGGAGGTCCCGAACTCAGGGCGATGTTGTCAAAAATCGTCGGTTCGGGACCGTGTAGAACTGGTCGGGGTGGATCACGTCTGCCAGCACGGACTTGAGCCTCAGGGAGGCGGCCTTGGCCACGATTTTATAGTCCGTGCACAGCAGCGAGACCGGGCGCCAGTTCTTTAGGCAGCGGAGATCCCCTTTCTTGGGCAGGGCGTGATAATCGCCCGCCTCATCGAAAGGGCATCTCCCGGTCTCGTAGGCTTCCGCCAGGACCAGCGCAAAGCGGGCCCCAGCAAGTCCCAAAACTTTTGAAGAACTCCACGGTCAGCCCGTCGATGCCCGGCGATTTGTTATAAGGCATCTGACTGAGGCGTCGGAGAGCTTCGGCCAGGGTCAGCTGGCCCTCGAACTCGTCCCTGGCGCCCTCGCCGACCGTGGGAAGCCCGTCCCACAGAACCCTGCAGCGTCGGGTCGGCGGGATCCGGAGAAGAGGGCAGAGTAGAAGGCCCTGGCCCTCTCGTTCACGCTCTCGGATCCGTCAGAAGGAGCCGTCGTCCGCCAGGAGGCAGGTGATGTTTTACGGTCTCCCTTCTTTTTCTCCAGCAGCGTAGAAGAAGTGTGTGCGCGGTCCATCTCCCGAAGGAACTGGACCCTTGGCGCCGTAAACCCCGGGACGCTGGAGCTGCAGGTCCCGCAGGGTGCACTTCTTCTCCTCGTGCGCGCTCTGCTCGAGTTGGTCCCCTTGAGCCAGGCGGCTCTCCAGATCGAGCAGCTCCCTTTCCAGCCGCTCGATCCGCGAGTCCCTCCGCCTGCTCGCGCCCCTCGTGTACTCCTGACAGAGGATCTTGATCTGCGCTTTCCCACGTCCCACCACTGGCGCCAGGTGGGGAAGCGAGATCGCCCGGCCGTGCCAGACCGTCCAGAAGTCCCGGAAAGACCGCTCAAAGCGCTCGTCCTCCAACAGGCTGTTGTTGAAGTGCCAGTAGGCAGCGGCGTGCCTAGCTGGCACCACGGCCACCGTCCACGGCCACCAGGTTGTGGTCCGTGAGCGGCGCCCGGCCTGATGTCGGGGCGCGAGCGCAGTGGCGTGGTTCCTGGTGACACGTAGAACCTGTCGATCCGGGACTGAGACACCCGCCCCTCCCTCACCCTGGTGAAGGTGAAGGCGGGGCGTCCGGGTGTTGCCACCGCCAGATGTCGACCAGAGAGAGCGGCGATCAGCTCTCTCAGTGCTGCCGGCGAGACGGGTAGGGCTCGCGCCCCACCCGGTCCGCGGCCTCGAGGTGCAGTTGAAATCCCCGAGGACCACGAGCTCGTCGGCGCCGGCGGTGTTCAGGTGGGTCGACATCCGGCGGAAAAACTGGACCCTCGCCCGGACCCGTGGGCGGCGCGTACCGTTCACCAGGTGAGCGATACTGTCGCCGTCCGGATCGGTGGTGTAACAGGCGGCCCGGCACGGCGTCTACCACATCGAGTACCGTGGGAGCGAAGGACCGGAGAAGGCGTCGCCACCCCACAAGATGACTGGCGGTGAGGTGGCTGAGCGACACTCTCCCCCACTCCAGCAGCCAGTTGGCCTCGGCCTGCGGGTGGAGTGGGTTTCCTGCAGGAAGCACACAGAGTAACCCCCTTTTCAGGAAGGAGATTACCTGGGCCCTGCGGAAATGGTCCCTACACCCGTTGGCGTTCACGGTACCGATGCGATACATGATCCTCTGTCAGGAGTTGTTGGCGACACTCACGGGAGATCCTGAGATCTCCCGAAGTTCACCAACTGGTCGTGTAACTTTCGGGCGCGAATGTGCGCGTTCGAGCCCAAGTCTTGCTGGCGTGGCTGGCCCTGAGGAAGGATCTCACAGAGTTTAAGATCCTCTGGAAATCCCTCCATTTGTCCAGGGCCAGCTGGACCTTGTCCCTGCGGTGGATGGTGGCCTCCAAGAAATCCAGGAGCTCCGCCGCAGGGATGTCTGGGAGAGAGGCGGACAGACTCTCCGAGCCCACGCTGCAAGTGGACTCTGAGTCCTCCTCCCTCTCCTCCGGCTCTCCACCGCCCCCTCGCGGTGGAGAAGCTGCTGCACTCACGTTGGTGGGTGGCGCGTTGCGTCTTATCTTGATTTTCACCGACTCTCCCAGCGCCCCACCCCAGGGGCGGCGGGAGAGATCGGCGGAGGACCCTGGCGGGGACCGTCTGCACCCTGGACTTTGGGGGTGCAGGCGGACGCTCGGCGTACACCGCCGAGCCCGATGGTCTGGTCCCGCTCTGGGTCCCTCTTTTGAGGTCGAGGCGCGGTCTCAGGCCCGTCCTCTTTCCTCGAAGGAAGGGGATCCACCCTCTCGGGTCCTTCCCTCCCTCCCCTAGAGAAGGGATACACCCTTTCGGGTCCTTCCCCTCCCTCCGCATCAGTCACGGGACCGCCTCGGGCGACGTTTCCCCGGCGGCCGCGCAGGGCGGAGCCCTCG
>CM060253.1:19269994-19547494 GCA_030684275.1 Acipenser oxyrinchus oxyrinchus
CCAAGACCGAGACCAAACGTACCGAGACCGAGACCAAACGACCGAGACCAAACGTACCGAGACCGAGACCAAACGACCAAGTACCGAGACCAAACGTACCGAGACCAAGACCAAGACCGAGACCAAGCGTGCCGAGACCGAGACCACGAGACGCAAACGTAGACCGAGACCGAGACCAAACGTACCGAGACCAGACGCGACCGAGACCGAGACCGAAACGAAACGAGACCGAGACCAGACGACCGAAGACCAAGACGAGACCGAGACCAAGACCAAGACCGAGACCAAACGTACCGAGACCAAGACCGAGACCAAACGTGCGAGACCGAAGACCAAAACAGACCAGAGACCAAGACGTACCGAGACCAAGACCAGAGACCGAGACGTGCAAGACCGAGACCGAGACCAAACGTACCGAGACCGAGACCCGAGACCAAGACCAAACGTACGAACGAGACCAAGACCGAGACCAAACGTACCGAGACCGAGACCAAACGAGACCAAGACCGAAGACCGAACGACCGAGACCAAACGTACCGAGACCACCGAACCAAAGACCAGACCGAACCAAGCGTACGAGACCGAGACCAAGACCAAGACCGAGACCAAACGTACCGAGACCAAGACCAAACGTACCGAGACCAAGACACGAGACCAGACCAAACGACCAAGACCGAGACCAAACGTACCGAGACCGAGACCAAACAGCAAGACCGAGACCAAGACCGAGACCAAACGTACCGAGACCGAGACCAAACGTACCAAGACCGAGACCAAACGCACGTACGAGACCAAGACCGAGACCGAGACCAAACGTACCGAGACCGAGACCAAACGTACCGAGACCGAGACCAAGCAGACCAAGACCGAGACCAAACGTACCGAGACCGAGACCAAGACCAAACGACCGAGACCAAGACCGAGACCAAGACCGAGACCGAAGACCGAGACCAAGACCATACCAAGACCGAGACCAAACGTACCGAGACCGAGACCAAGACCGAGACCGAAGATCGAGACCAAGACCGAGACCAAACGACCAAGACCAAGACCAAGTACCGAGACCAAGACCAAACGTACCGAGACCAAGACCGAGACCAAACGTACCGAGACCGAGACCAAGACCGAGACCAAACGTACCGAGACCAAACGCACGAGACCGAGACCAAGACGTACCGAGACCGAGACCAAACGTACCGAGACCGAGACCAAACGCACCGAGACCGAGACCAAACGAGACCAAGACCGAGACCAAGACCGAGACACACGAGACCGAGACCGAGACCGAGACCAAACGTACGAGACCGAGACCAAGACCGAGACCAAACGACCGAAGACCAAGACCGAGAACAAACGTACCAAGACCGAGACCAAACGTACCGAGACCGAGACCAAACGATACCGAGACCGAGACCAAACGTACCGAGACCGAGACCAAGACCGAGACCAAACGTACCGAGACCGAAACCAAACGTAATGAGACCAAGACCGAGATCAAACGTACTGAGACCGAGAACAAACGTACCGAGACCAAACGTACCGAGACCGAGACCAAGACGACCGACACCAAACGTACCGAGACCAAGACCAAGACCGAGATCAAACGTACTGAGACCGAGAACAAACGTACCGAGACCGAGATCAAGACCAAACGTACCAAGACCGAGACCGAAACCAAACGTACGACGACCGAGACCAAACAGACCGAGACCAAACGTAGCGAGACCGAGACCAAACGTACCGAGACCGAGACCAAACGTACGAGACCGAGACCAAGACCAGACCGAGACCAAACGTACCGAGACCGAGACCAAAGACCGAGACCGAGACCGAGACCTAGACCAAACGTACCAAAACCGATACCAAGACCAAAAGTACCGAGACCAAGACCAAATGTACAGAGACCGAAACCAAACGTACCGAGACCGAGACCAAACGACCGAGACCGAGACCAAACGATGACCGAGACCAAGACCGACCGAGACCAGAGACCAAGACCAGAGACCAAGACCGAGACCAAACGTACCGAGACCAAGACCAAGACCGAGACCAAACGATACCGAGACCAAGACCGAGACCAAACGTACCGAGACCGAGACCAAACGTACCGAGACCGAGACCAAACGTACCGAGACCGAGACCAAACGACCGAGACCAGACGACCGAGACCGAGACCAAGACCGAGACCAAACGTACCGAGACCAAGACCAAGACCAAGACCAGAGACCGAGACCAAACGTACCGAGACCGAGACCAAACGTACCGAGACCGAGACCAAACGTACGAGACCAAGACCAAGACCGAGACCGAGACCAAACGTACCGAGACCGAGACCAAACGTACCGAGACCGAGACCAAACGTACCAAGACCGAGACCAAGACCGAGACCAAGACGACAAGACCGAGACCAAACCGAGACCGAGACCAAACGTACCGAGACCAAGACCGAGACCAAGACCGAGACCAAACGTACCGAGACCGAGACCAAACAGACCGAGACCGAGACCAAACGTACCGAGACCGAGACCAAACGTACCGAGACTGAGACCAAGACGAGACCGAGACCAAACGTACCAAGACCGACACTAAACATACCGAGACCGAGACCAAACGACCGAGACCAAGACCAAGACCGAGACCAAGACCGAGACCGAGACCGAGACCAGACCGAGACCGAGACCGAGACCAAACGACCGAGACCGAGACCAAGACGAGACCGAGACCAAACGTACGAGACCGAGACCAAGACCGAGACCGAGACCAAACGTACCGAGACCGAGACCAAACGTACCGAGACCGAGACCGAGACCAGATACGAGACCGAGACCAAACGTACCGAGACCGAGACCAAGACCGAGACCAAAGACCGAGACCGAGACCAAACGTACCGAGACCGAGACCAAACGTACCGAGACCGAGACCAAGACCGAGACCAAACGTACCGAGACCGAGACCAACGACGAGACCAAACGACCGAGACCGAGACCAAACGTACCGAGACCGAGACCAAACGTACCGAGACCGAGACCAAACGTACCGAGACCAAGACCGAGACCAACGACCGAGACCGAGACCAAACGTACCGAGACCGAGACCAAACGACCGAGACCGAGACCAAACGTACCGAGACCGAGACCAAACGTACCGAGACCAAGACCAAACGTACCGAGACCGAGACCAGACCGAGACCAAACGTACCGAGACCGAGACCAAACGACCAAGACCGAGACCAAGACCAAGACCGAGACCAAACGTACCGAGACCGAGACCAAACATACCGAGACCGAGACCAAACGTACCGAGACCAAGACCAAGACCGAGACCAAGACCGAGACCAAACGTACCGAGACCGAGACCAAACGTACCGAGACCAGACCGAGACCAAGACCGAGACCAAGACCGAGACCAAACGTACCGAGACCGAGACCAAGACCGAGACCAAACGTACCGAGACCAAACGACCGAGACCGAGACCAAACGTACCGAGACCGAGACCAAACGTACCGAGACCGAGACCAGACCAGACCAAGACCGAGACCAAAGTACCGAGACCGAGACCAAACGTACCGAGACCAAGACCGAGACCGAGACCGAGACCAAACGTACCGAGACCGAGACCAAACGTACCAGAGACCGAGACCAAACGTACCGAGACCGAGACCAAACGTACCGAGACCAAGACCGAGACCAAACGACCGAGACCAAGACCGAGACCGAGACCAAACGATACGAGACCGAGACCAAGACCGAGACCAAACGCAGACCGAGACCAAACGACCAAGACCGAGACCAAACGTACCGAGACCGAGACCAAACGTACCGAGACCAAGACCGAGACCAAACGTACCGAGACCGAGACCAAACGTACGAGACCGAGACCAAGACCGAGACCAAGACCGAGACCGAGACCGAGACCAAGACCGAGACCGAGACCAAACGACCGAGACCGAGACCAAGACCGAGACCAAGACCGAGACCAAACGAGACCGAGACCGAGACCAAGACCGAGACCAAACGTACCGAGACCGAGACCAAGACCGAGACCAAGACCGAGACCGAGACCAAACGACCGAGACCGAGACCAAACGTACCGAGACCGAGACCAAGACGAGACCGAGACCAAGACGAGACCAAACGTACCGAGACCGAGACCAAGACCGAGACCAAACGTGACCGAGACCAAGACAGACCAAACGACCGAGACCAAGACCAAACCGCAGACCGAGACCGAGACCGAGACCAAACGTACCGAGACCGAGACCAAACGTACCGAGACCGAGACCAAGACGAGACCAGACCGAGACCGAGACCAAGACCGAGACCAAGACCGAGACCGAGACCAAGACCGAGACCAAACGACCGAGAACAAACGTACCGAGACCGAGACCAAATGTACCGAGACCAAGACCAAACTTACCGAGACCGAGACCAAGACCGACACCAAACGTACCGAGACCGAGACCAAGACCGAGACCAGACGTACCGACACCGAGAACAAACATACCAAGACCGAGACCAAACATACGAGACCGAGATCAAACGTACCGAGAACAAGACCAAGAACGAGACCAAATGTACCGAGACCGAGACCAAACGAGACCGAGACCAAACGTACCGAGACCGAGACCAAACGTACCGAGACCGAGACCGAGACCAAACGTACCGAGACCGAGACTGAGACCAAACGTACCGAGACCGAGACCAAACCGAGACCGAGACCAAACGACCGAGACCAAGACCAAACCGAGACCAAGACCGAGACCAAGACCAAGACCGAGACCAAACGTACCGAGACCGAGACCGAGACCAAGACCGAGACCAAACGTACCGAGACCGAGACGACCAAACGTACCGAGACCGAGACCAAACGGACCGAGACCGAGACCAAGACCAGACCGAGACCAAACGTACCGAGACCGAGACCAAACGACCGAGACCGAGACCAAACGTACCGAGACCGAGACCAAGACCGAGACCGAGACCGAGACCAAACGTACCGAGACCGAGACCAAGACCGAGACCGAGACCAAGACCGAGACCGAGACCAAGACCAAGACCGAGACCAAACGTACCGAGACCGAGACCAAGACCGAGACCGAGACCGAGACCAAGACCGAGACCAAACGTACCGAGACCGAGACCAAACGTACGAGACCGAGACCAAACGTACCGAGACCAGAAGACCGAGACCAAGACCGAGACCAAGACCGAGACCGAGACCAAACGTACCGAGACCGAGACCAAACGAGACCGAGACCAAACGACAGAGACAAAGACCAAACGTACCGAGACAGAGACCAAATGTACCAAGACCGAGAACAAACGTACCGAGACCGAGACCAAACGACCGAGACCGAGACCGAGAACAAACGTACCGAGACCAAGACCGAGAACAAACGTACCGAGACCGAGACCAAACGTACCAAGACAGAGACCAAAACCGAGATCAAACGTACTGAGACCGAGAACAAACATAACGACACCGAGATCAAACAGACCGGGACCAAGACCGACCGAGACCAAACGTACCGAGACCGAGACCAAGACCGAGACCAAGACCAAGACAGAGAACAAACGTACCGAGACCGAGACCAAGACCGAGACCAAGACCGAGACCGAGACCAAACGTACCGAGACCGAGACCAAACGTACCGAGACCGAGACCAAACGTACCGAGACCGAGACCAAGACCGAGACCAAACGTACCGAGACCGAGACCAAACGTACCGAGACCGAGACCAAACGTACCGAGACCAAGACCGAGACCAAACGTACCGAGACCGAGACCAAGACCGAGACCAAGACCAAACGTACCGAGACCAAGACCGAGACCAAACGTACCGACACCGAGACCAAACCGAGACCGAGACCAAACGTACCGAGACCGAGACCAACACCGAGACCGAGACCGAGACCAAGACCGAGACCAAATGTACCGAGACCGAGACCAAGACCGACACCAAAGACCGAGACCGAGACCTAGACCGAGACCAAGACCGAGACCGAGACCAAATGTACCGAGACCGAGACCAAGACCGAGACCAAGACCGAGACCGAGACCAAGAGACCGAGACCAAACGTACCGAGACCGAGACCAAACGTACCGAGACCAAGACCAAGACCGAGACCGAGACCAAACGTACCGAGACCGAGACCAAGACCGAGACCAAACGTACCGAGACCGAGACCAAACGTACCGAGACCGAGACCAAACGTAGACCGAGACCAAGACCGAGACCAAACGAGACCGAGACCAAGACCGAGACCAAACGTACCGAGACCAAGACCGAGACCGAGACCAAACGACCGAGACCGAGACCGAGACCAAACGTACCGAGACCGAGACCAAGACCGAGACCAAGACCGAGACCGAGACCAAGACCGAGACCAACGTACCGAGACCGCGACCAAACGTACCGAGACCGAGACCGATACCAAGACCAAGACCAAACGTAGCGACACCGAGACCAAACATACCGAGACCGAGACCAAACGTACCGAGACCGAGACCAAATGTACCGAGACCGAGACCGAGACCAACACCGAGACCGAGACCAAGACCGAGACCAAACGTACCGAGACTGAGACCAAACGACCGAGACCAAACGTACCAAGACCGAGACCAAGACAACCGAGACCAAACGTACCGAGACCGAGACCAAGACCGAGACCGAGACCAAGACCGAGACCAAACGACCAAGACCGAGACCAAACGTACCGAGACCGAGACCAAACGTACCGAGACCGAGACCAAACGACCGAGACCAAACGTACCGAGACTGAGACCGAAACCGAGACCAAACGTACCAAGACCGACACTAAACATACCGAGACCGCGACCAAACGTAGCGAGACCGAGAACAAGACAGAGACCAAACATACCGAGACCGAGACCAAGACCGAGACCGAGACCAAGACCGAGACCGAGACCAAACATACCGAGACCGAGACCAAACGTACCGAGACCGAGACCAAATCCACCTCGACCGAGACCGAGACCGAGACCAAACGTACCGAGACCAAGACCAAGACCGAGACCGAGACCGAGACCAAACGTACCGAGACCGAGACCAAACGTACCGAGACCAGAGACCGAGACCAAGTACCGAGACCAAGACCGAGACCAAACGACCGAGACCAAGACCAAACGTACCGAGACCAAGACCAAGACCGAGACCAAACGTACCGAGACCGAGACCAAGACCGAGACCAAACGTACCGAGACCAAGACCAAGACCGAGACCAAACGTACCGAGACCGAGACCAAGACCGAGACCAAGACCGAGACCGAGACCGAGACCAAACGTACCGAGACCGAGACCAAACGTACGAGACCGAGACCAAGACCGAGACCAAACGTACCGAGACCAAGACCAAGACCGAGACCAAACGTACCGAGACCGAGACCAAACGACGAGACCGAGACCAGAGACCAAGACCAGACCAAGACCGAGACCAAACGTACCGAGACCGAGACCAAACGACCGAGACCGAGACCGAGACCAAACGTACCGAGACCGAGACCAAACGTACCGAGACCAAGACCGAGACCGAGACCGAGACCGAGACCAAACGTACCGAGACCGAGACCAAACGAGACCGAGACCGAG
Organism: Acipenser oxyrinchus oxyrinchus; assembly: GCA_030684275.1. NCBI lineage: Eukaryota > Metazoa > Chordata > Actinopteri > Acipenseriformes > Acipenseridae > Acipenser > Acipenser oxyrinchus. The sequence continues at coordinate 19,277,605 of CM060253.1, forward strand.
ACCAAGACAGACCGAGACCAAACGACCGAGACCGAGACCAAACGTACCGAGACCGAGACCAAACGTACCGAGACCGAGACCAAGACCGAGACCAAACGTACCGAGACCGAGACCAAGACCGAGACCAAACGTACTGAGACCGAGAACAAACGTACCGAGACCGAGACCAAACGCATACCAAGACCGAGACCAAATGTACCGAGACCAAGACCAAGACCGACAACAAATGTACCGAGACCAAGACCAACACCAAGCGGACCAAGACCGAGACCGAGACCAAGACCAAGACCGAGACCAAACGTACCGAGACCGAGACCAAATGTACCGAGACCAAGACCAAACGTACCGAGACCGAGACCGAGACCGAGACCAAACATACCGCGACCGAGACCGAGACCAAACGTACCGAGACCGAGACCAAACGTACCGAGACCGAGACCAAGACCGAGAACAAACGACCGAGACCAAGACCGAGAACAAACGTACCGAGACCGAGACCAAATGTACCGATACCGAGACCAAGACCGAGACCGAGACCAAGACCGAGATCAAACGTACCGAGACCGAGACCAAGACCGAGACCAAACGTACCGACACCGAGACCAAACGTACCGAGACCGAGACCAAACGTACCGAGACCGAGACCAAGACCGAGACCGAGACCAAATGTACCGAGACCGAGACCGAGACCAAGACCGAGACCAAACGTACCGACACCGAGACCAAACGTACCGAGACCGAGACCAAACGTACCGAGACCGAGACCAAACGTACCGAGACCGAGACCACACATACCGAGACCAAGACCAAGACCGAGACCAAGACCGAGACCGAGACCAAGACCGAGACCGAGACCGAGACCGAGAGCAAACGTACCGAGACCGAGACCAAACGTACCAAGACCGAGACTAAGACCGAGAACAAACGTACCGAGACCGAGACCAAGACTGAGACCAAACGTACCGAGACCGAGACCAAACGTACCGAGACCAAGACCAAACGACCGAGACCAAGACCGAGACCAGACCGAGACCAAACGTACCGAGACCGAGACCAAACGTACCGAGACCGAGACCGAGACCAAACGGACCGAGACCGAGACCAAGACCGAGAACCAAACGTACCGAGACCAAGACCGAGATCAAACGTACTGAGACCGAGAACAAACGTACCGACACCGAGACCAAACATACCGAGACCGAGACCAAACGTACCGAGACCAAGACCAAGACCGACACCAAACGTAATGAGACCAAGACCAAGACCGAGACCAAACGTACCGAGACCGAGACCAAATGTACCGAGACCAAGACCAAGACCGAAGACCGAGACCAAACGTACCGAGACCGAGACCAAACGTACCGAGACCGAGACCAAACGTACAGACCGAGACCAAGACCGAGACCAAACGTACCGAGACCGAGACCAAACGAGACCGAGACCAAGCACCGAGACCAAGACCAAATGTACCGAGACCGAGACCGAGACCAAGACTGAGTACAAATGGACCAAGACCGAGAACAAATGTACCGAGACCGAGACCAAATGCACCGAGACCAAGACCAAACGTACCAAGACCGAGACCAAGACCGAGACCGAGACCAAGACCGAGACCGAAACCAAACGTACCAAGACCGACACCAAACGTACCGAGACCGCGACCAAACGAGACCGAGACCAAACGTACCGAGACCGAGAACAAACGTACCGAGACCGAGACCAAGACCGAGACCAAACGACACGAGACCAATACCGAGACGAAACGTACCGAGACCGAGACCGAGACCGAGAACAAACGTACCGAGACCAAGACCAAGACCGAGACCAAACATACCGAGACTGAGACCAAGACCGAGACCAAACGTACCGAGACCGAGACCAAACGTACCGAGACCGAGACCAAGACGAGACCGAGACCAAGACCGAGAACAAACGTACCGAGAGCAAACGACCGAGACCGAGACCAAGACCGAGACCAAACGTACCGAGACCGAGACCAAACGTACCGAGACCGAGACCGAGACCAAACGTACCGAGACCGAGACCAAACGTACCGAGACCAAGACCAACATGCCGAGACCGAGACCAAACGTACCGAGACCGAGACCGAGACCAAACGTACCAAGACCGAGACCGAGACCAAACGTACCGAGACCGAGACCAAGACCGAGACCAAACGTACCGAGACCGAGACCAAGACCGAGACCAAACGTACCGAGACCGAGACCAAACGTACCGAGACCGAGACCAAACGTACCGAGACCGAGACCAAACGTACCGAGACCAAGACCGAGACCAAACGTACCGAGACCGAGACCAAGACCGAGACCAAACGTACCGAGACCGAGACCAAGACCGAGACCAAACGTACCGAGACCAAGACCAAGACCGAGACCAAACGTACCGAGACCGAGACCAAGACCGAGACCAAACGTACCGAGACCAAGACCAAGACCGAGACCAAACGTACCGAGACCGAGACCAAACGTACCGAGACCGAGACCGAGACCAAACGTACCGAGACCAAGACCGAGACCAAACGTACCGAGACCGAGACCAAACGTACCGAGACCGAGACCAAGACCGAGACCGAGACCAAGACCGAGACCGAGACCAAACGTACCGAGACCGAGACCGAGACCAAACCGAGACCGAGACCAAACGTACCGACACCGAGACCAAACATACCGAGACCGAGACCAAACATACCGAGACTGAGACCAAGACCGACACCAAAAGTACCGAGACCGAGACCGAGACCAAACGTACCGAGACCGAGACCAAATGTACCGAGACCGAGACCAAGACCAAGACCGAGACCGAGACCAAGACCGAGACCAAGCGCACCAAGACCGAGACCGAGACCAAACGTACCGAGACCGAGACCAAGACCGAGACCAAACGTACCGAGACCGAGACCAAACGTACCGAGACCGAGACCAAATGTACCGAGACCAAGACCAAGACCGAGACCAAACGTACCGAGACCGAGACCAAGACCGAGACCGAGACCAAGACCGAGACTAAGACCGAGACCGAGACCAAACGTACCGAGACCGAGACCAACGTACCGAGACCGAGACCAAACGTACCGAGACCGAGACCGAGACCAAGACCGAGACCAAACGTACCGAGACCGAGACCAAACATACCGAGACCGAGACCAAACGTACCGAGACCGAGACCAAATGTACCGAGACCGAGACCGAGACCAAACGTACCGAGACCGAGACCAAGACCGAGACCAAACGTACCGAGACCGAGACCAAACGTACCTAGACTGAGACCGAGACCGAGACCAAACGTACCGAGACCAAGACCGAGACCAAACGTACCGAGACCGAGACCAAACGTACCGAGACCGAGACCAAACGTACCGAGACCGAGACCAAGACCGAGACCAAGACCGAGACCGAGACCAAACGTACCGAGACCGAGACCAAACGTACCGAGACCGAGACCAAGACCGAGACCGAGACCAAACGTACCGAGACCGAGACCAAACGTACCGAGACCGAGACCAAGACCGAGACCAAGACCAAGACCGAGACCAAACGTACCGAGACCGAGACCAAACGTACCGAGACCAAGACCGAGACCAAGACCGAGACCAAACGTACCGAGACCAAGACCAAGACCGAGACCGAGACCGAGACCGAGACCAAACGTACCGAGACCGAGACCAAACGTACCGAGACCGAGACCAAGACCGAGACCGAGACCAAGACCGAGACCAAACGCGACCGAGACCAAGACCGAGACCAAACGTACCGAGACCGAGACCAAAGACCGAGACCAAACGTACCGAGACCGAGACCAAGACCGAGACCAAACGACCGAGACCAAGACCAAGACCGAGACCAAACGTACCGAGACCGAGACCAAGACCGAGACCAAGACCGAGACCGAGACCAAACGTACGAGACCGAGACCAAACGTACCGAGACCGAGACCAAACGTACCGAGACCAAGACCGAGACCAAACGAGACCGAGACCAAGACCGAGACCAAACGTACCGAGACCGAGACCAAACGACCGAGACCAGAGACCAAGACCGAGACCAAACGCACCGAGACCGAGACCAAACGTACCGAGACCGAGACCAAGACCGAGACCAAACGTACCGAGACCGAGACCAAACGACCGAGACCAAGACCGAGACCGAGACCAAGACCGAGACCAAACGTACCGAGACCGAGACCAAGACCGAGACCGAATGGACCAACACCGAGATCAAACATACCGAGACCGAGACCAAATGTACCGAGACCGAGACCAAGACCGACACCAAACGTACCGAGACCGAGACCAAGAACGAGACCAACGTACCGAGACCGAGACCAAACGTACCGAGACCGAGACCAAGACCGAGACCAAACGTACCGAGACCGAGACCAAGACCGAGACCAAACGTACCGAGACCGAGACCAAACGTACCGAGACCGAGACCAAACGTACCGAGACCAAGACCGAGACCGAGACCGAGACCAAGACCGAGACCAAACGTACCGAGACCAAACGTACCGAGACCAAACGTACCGAGACCAAGACCGAGACCAAGACCGAGACCAAGACCGAGACCAAACGTACCGAGACCGAGACCAAACGTACCGAGACCGAGACCGAGACCAAACGTACCGAGACCAAGACCGAGACCAAACGTACCGAGACCAAGACCAAACGTACCGAGACCGAGACCGAGACCAAACGTACCGAGACCGAGACCAAACGTACCGAGACCGAGACCAAACGTACCGAGACCGAGACCAAGACCGAGACCAAACGTACCGAGACCGAGACCAAACGTACCGAGACCGAGACCAAGACCGAGACCGAGACCAAGACCGAGACCAAACGTACCGAGACCGAGACCAAACGTACCGAGACCGAGACCAAACGTACCGAGACCAAGACCAAGACCGAGACCAAACGTACCGAGACCGAGACCAAACGTACCGAGACCGAGACCAAACGTACCGAGACCAAGACCGAGACCAAGACCAAGACCGAGACCAAACGTACCGAGACCGAGACCAAGACCGAGACCAAACGTACCGAGACCGAGACCAAGACCGAGACCAAACGTACCGAGACCGAGACCAAGACCGAGACCGAGACCGAGACCAAACGTACCGAGACCGAGACCAAACGTACCGAGACCGAGACCAAACGTACCGAGACCGAGACCAAGACCGAGACCGAGACCAAACGTACCGAGACCGAGACCAAACGTACCGAGACCAAGACGTACCGAGACCGAGACCAAACGTACCGAGACCAAGACCGAGACCGAGACCGAGACCGAGACCAAACGTACCGAGACCGAGACCAAACGACCGAGACCAAGACCAAACGTACCGAGACCAAGACCAAGACCAAGACCAGACCGAGACCAAACGACCAAGACCGAGAACAAACGTACCGAGAGCAAACGTACCGAGACCGAGACAAAGACCGACACCAAACGTACCGAGACTGAGACCAAACGTACCGAGACCGAGACCGAGACCAAACGACCGAGACCAAGACCGAGACCAAACGTACCGAGACCGAGACCAAATGTACCGAGACCGAGACCAAACGTACCGAGACCGAGACCAAGCATACCGAGACCGAGGCCAAGACCGAGACCAAGACCAAACGTACCGAGACCGAGACCAAATGTACCGAGACCAAGACCGAGACCGAGACCAAGACCGAGAACAAACGTACCGAGACCGAGACCAAACCGAGACCGAGACCAAACGGACCGAGACTGAGACCAAATGTACCGAGACCAAGACCAAACGTACCGAGAACGAGACCAAGACCGAGACCGAGACCAAGACCGAGACCGAGACCAAGACCGAGACCGAGACCGAGACCGAGACCAAAAGTACCGAGACCGAGAACAAATGTACCGAGACCGAGACCAAACGTACCGAGACCGAGACCGAGACCAAACGGACCGAGACCAAGACCGAGAACAAACGTACCGAGACCGAGACCAAACGTACCGAGACCGAGACCGAGACCAAATGTACCGAGACCAAGACCGAGACCAAACGTACCGAGACCGAGACCAAACGTACCGAGACCGAGACCAAACGTACCGAGACCGAGACCGAGACCGAGACCAAACATACCGACACCGAGACCAACACGCCGAGACCGTGACCAAACGTACCGAGACCTAGACCAAGACCAAGAACAAACGTACAGAGACCGAGACCAAGACCAAGACCAAACGTAGCGACACCGAGACCAAACATACCGAGACCGAGACCAACATACCGAGACCGAGACCAAACGTACCGAGACCGAGACCAAGACCAAGAACAAACGTACAGAGACCGAGACCAAGACCGAGACCAAGACCAAGACCGAGACCAAACGAGACCGAGACCAAGACCGAGACCAGACCAAGACCGAGACCAAGACCGAGACCAAACGTACCGAGACCGAGACCAAACGTACCGAGACCGAGACCAAACGTACCGAGACCGAGACCAAGACCGAGACCAAACGTACCGAGACCGAGACCAAGACCGAGACCAAACGTACCGAGACCGAGACCAAACGACCGAGACCGAGACCAAACGTACCGAGACCGAGACCAAGACCGAGACCAAGACCGAGACCAAACGACCGAGACCGAGACCAAACGTACCGAGACCGAGACCAAGACCGAGACCAACGTACCGAGACCGAGACCAAATGTACCGAGACCGAGACCAAACGTACCGAGACCGAGACCAAGACCGACCCCAAACGTACCGAGACCAAGACCAAACGAGACCAAACGTACCGAGACCGAGACCAAACGTACCGAGACCGAGACCAAACGTACCGAGACCGAGACCGAGACCGAGACCAAGACCGAGACCAAACGTACCGAGACCGAGACCAAGACCGAGACCAAGACCGAGACCGAGACCAAGACCGAGACCAAACGTACCGAGACCGAGACCAAACGTACCGAGACCGAGACCAAACGTACCGAGACCGAGACCAAGACCGAGACCGAGACCAAACGTACCGAGACCGAGACCGAGACCAAACGTACCGAGACCGAGACCGAGACCAAACGTACCGAGACCGAGACCAAGACCGAGACCAAGACCGAGACCGAGACCGAGACCAAACGTACCGAGACCGAGACCAAACGTACCGAGACCGAGACCAAACGTACCGAGACCGAGACCAAGACCGAGACCGAGACCAAGACCGAGACCAAACGTACCGACACCGAGACCAAACGTACCGAGACCGAGACCAAACGTACCGAGACCGAGACCGAGACCAAACGTACCGAGACCGAGACCAAACGTACCGAGACCAAACGCACTGAGACCGAGACCAAACGTACCGAGACCGAGACCAAACGTACCGAGACCGAGACCAAACGTACCGAGACCGAGACCAAGACCGAGACCAAACGTACCGAGACCGAGACCAAACGACCGAGACCAAACGTACCGAGACCGAGACCAAGACCGAGACCAAGACCGAGACCGAGACCGAGACCAAACGTACCGAGACCGAGACCAAACGTACCGAGACCGAGACCAAACGTACCGAGACCAGAGACCGAGACCGAGACCAAGACCGAGACCAAGACCGAGACCAAGACCGAGACCAAACGTACCGAGACCGAGACCAAGACCGAGACCAAGACCAAGTACCGAGACCGAGACCAAGACCGAGACCAAGACCGAGACCAAGACCGAGACCAAACGTACCGAGACCGAGACCAAACGTACCGAGACCGAGACCAAACGTACCGAGACCGAGACCAAGACCAAGACCGAGACCAAACGAGACCGAGACCAAGACCGAGACCAAACGTACCGAGACCGAGACCAAACCGAGACCAAGACCGAGACCAAACGTACCGAGACCGAGACCAAGACCGAGACCAAACGTACCGAGACCAGAGACCAAGACCGAGACCAAGACCGAGACCAAGACCGAGACCGAGACCAAACGTACCGAGACCGAGACCAAGACCGAGACCAAACGTACCGAGACCGAGACCGAGACCAAACGTACCGAGACCGAGACCAAACGTACCGAGACCGAGACCAAACGACCGAGACCGAGACCAAACGTAGACCAAGACCGAGACCAAACGTACGAGACCGAGACCGAGACCGAGACCAAACGTACCGAGACCGAGACCAAGACCGAGACCGAGACCAAGACCGAGACCGAGACCAAACGTACCGAGACCGAGACCAAACGTACCGAGACCGAGACCAAACGTACCGAGACCAAGACCGAGACCAAACGTACCGAGACCGAGACCAAACGTACCGAGACCAAGACCGAGACCGAGACCAAACGTACCGAGACCGAGACCAAACCGACCGAGACCGAGACCAAACGTACCGAGACCGAGACCGAGACCAAACGTACCGAGACCGAGACCGAGACCAAACGTACCGAGACCAAGACCGAGACCAAACGTACCGAGACCGAGACCAAACGTACCGAGACCGAGACCAAGACCGAGACCAAACGACCGAGACCGAGACCAAACGTACCGAGACTGAGACCAAACGTACTGAGACCAAGACCGAGAACAAGACAGAGACCGAGAACAAGACCAAGACCGAGACCAAACGTACCGAGACCGAGACCAAGACCGAGACCAAACGTACCGAGACCAAGACCAAGACCGAGAACAAACGTACCGAGACCGAGACCAAGACCGAGACCAAACGTACCGAGACCGAGACCAAGACCGAGATCAAACGTACCGAGACCGAGACCAAACGTACCGAGACCGAGACCAAACGACCGATACCGAGACCAAGACCGAGACCAAGACCGACACCGAGATCAAACATACCGAGACCAAGACCAAATGTACCGAGACCGAGACCAAGACCGAGACCGAGACCGAGACCAAGACCGAGACCAAACGTACCGAGACCGAGACCAAGACGAGACCGAGACCAAGACCGAGACCGAGACCAAACGTACCGAGACCGAGACCAAACGTACCGAGACCGAGACCGAGACCAAACATAACGAGACCGAGACCAAACGTACCGAGACCGAGACCAAACGTACCGAGACCGAGACCAAACGAGACCGAGACCGAAACCAAGACCGAGACCAAACGTACCGAGACCGAGACCAAACGACCGAGACCGAGACCAAACGTACCGAGACCGATACCAAACGACCGAGACCGAGACCAAGACCGAGACCAAACGTACCGAGACCGAGACAAAGACCGAGACCAAACGTACCGAGACCGAGACAAAACATACCGAGACCGAGACCAAACGTACCGAGACCGAGACCAAACGTACCGAGACCGAGACCAAGACCGAGACCAAACGTACCGAGACCGAGACCAAACGTACCGAGACCGAGACCAAACGTACCGAGACCGAGACCAAACGTACCGAGACCGAGACCAAGACCGAGACCAAGACCGAGACCGAGACCAAGACCGAGACCAAACGACCGAGACCGAGACCAAACGTACCGAGACCGAGACCAAACGACCGAAACCGAGACCAAGACCGAGACCAAGACCGAGACCAAACGTACCGAGACCGAGACCAAACGTACCGAGACCAAGACCGAGACCAAACGTACCGAGACCGAGACCAAGACCAAACGTACCGAGACCGAGACCAAGACCGAGACCAAACGACCGAGACCAAGACCGAGACCAAACGACCGAGACCGAGACCAAACGTACCGAGACCGAGACCAAACGTACCGAGACCGAGACCAAACGTACCGAGACCGAGACCAAGACCGAGACCAAACGACCGAGACCGAGACCAAACGTACCGAGACCGAGACCAAACGTACCGAGACCGAGACCAAACGTACCGAGACCGAGACCAAACGACCGAGACCAAACGACCGAGACCAAGACCGAGACCAAACGTACCGAGACCGAGACCAAGACCGAGACCGAGACCAAACGTACCGAGACCGAGACCAAACGTACCGAGACCGAGACCAAACGACCGAGACCGAGACCAAGACCAACGAGACCGAGACCAAGACCGAGACCGAGACCAAACGTACCGAGACCGAGACCAAGACCGAGACCGAGACCAAGACCGAGACCAAACGTACCGAGACCGAGACCAAGACCGAGACCGAGACCAACGAGACCAAGACCGAGACCAAACGTACCGAGACCAAGACCAAACGTACCGAGACCGAGACCAAGACCGAGACCAAACGACCGAGACCGAGACCAAACGTACCGAGACCGAGACCAAACGTACCGAGACCAAGACCAAGACCGAGACCAAGACCGAGACCAAACGTACCGAGACCGAGACCAAACGTACCGAGACCGAGACCAAACGACCGAGACCGAAGACCAAGACCGAGACCGAGACCAAGACCGAGACCAAACGTACCGAGACCGAGACCAAGACCGAGACCGAGACCAAACGTACCGAGACCGAGACCAAGACCGAGACCAAACGTACCGAGACCGAGACCAAACGACCGAGACCAAGACCGAGACCAAACGTACCGAGACCGAGACCGAGACCAAACGTACCGAGACCGAGACCAAACGACCGAGACCGAGACCAAACGATCGAGACCGAGACCAAGACCGAGACCAAACGTACCGAGACCGAGACCAAAGACCGAGACCGAGACCAAACGAGACCGAGACCAAGACCGAGACCGAGACCAAACGACCGAGACCAAGACCGAGACCGAGACCAAACGTACCGAAACCGAGACCAAGACCGAGACCAAGACCGAGACCAAGACCGACACCGAGATCAAGACCGAGACCAAGACCAAACGTACCGAGACCGAGACCAAGACCGAGACCAAACGTACCGAGACCGAGACCAAGACCGAGACCAAACGTACCGAGACCGAGACCAAGACCGAGACCAAACGTACCGAGAACGAGACCGAGACCAAACGTACCGAGACCGAGACCAACACCGAGAACAAAGCGTACCGAGACCGAGACCAAGACCGAGATCAAACGTACTGAGACCGAGACCAAACGTACCGAGACCAAGACCAAACGTACCGAGACCGAGACCGAGACCAAACGTACTGAGACCACATGTACCAAGACCGAGACCAAATGTACCGAGACCAAGACCAAACGTACCGAGACCAAGACCGAGACCAAGACCGAGACCGAGACCAAACGTACCAAGACCGACACTAAACATACCGAGACCGCGACCAAACGTAGCGAGACCGAGACCAAACGACCGAGACCGAGACCAAGACCGAGACCGAGACCAAACGACCAAGACCGAGACCAAACGTACCGAGACCGAGACCGAGACCAAGACCGAGACCGAGACCAAGACCGAGACCGAGACCAAGACCGAGACCGAGACCAAACGTACCGAGACCGAGACCAAGACCGAGACCAAGACCGAGACCGAGACCAAGACCAAACATACCGAGACCGAGACCAAGTCCGAGACCGAGACCAAGACCGAGACCAAACGTACCGAGACCGAGACCAACGACCGAGACCGAGACCAAACGTACCGAGACCGAGACCAATACCGACCCCAAACGTACCGAGACCAAGACCAAGACCGAGACCAAACGTACCGAGACCGAGACCAAGACCGAGACCGAGACCAAACGTACCGAGACCGAGACCAAACGTACCGAGACCGAGACCAAACGTACCGAGACCAAGACCGAGACCAAGACCAAGACCGAGACCAAACGTACCGAGACCGAGACCAAACGTACCGAGACCGAGACCAAACGTACCGAGACCGAGACCAAGACCAAACGTACCGAGAACGAGACCAAACGTACCGAGACCGAGACCGAGACCAAACGTACCGAGACCGAGACCAAACGTACCGAGACCGAGACCAAACGTACCGAGACCGAGACCAAGACCGAGACCGAGGCCAAGACCGAGACCAAGACAGAGACCGAGACCAAACGAGACCGAGACCGAGACCAAGACCAAGACCGAGACCAAACGTACCGAGACCGAGACCAAGACCGAGACCAAAAGTACCGACACCGAGACCAAACATACCGAGACCGAGACCAAACGTACCGAGACCGAGACCAAACGTACCGAGACCGAGACCAAATGTACCGAGACCAAACGTACCAAGACCGAGACCAAGACCGAGACCAAACGACCGAGACCAAGACCAAGACCGAGACCAAACGTACCGAGACCGAGACCAAACGTACCGAGACCAAGACCAAGACCGAGACCAAGACCAAACGGACCGAGACCAAACGTACCGAGACCAAGACCAAAGACCGAGACCAAGACCAAACGTACCGAGACCGAGACCAAGACCGAGACCAAGACCGAGACCGAGACCAAGACCGAGACCAAACGTACCGAGACCGAGACCAAACGAGACCGAGACCGAGACCAAGACCAGACCGAGACCAGAGACCAAGACCGAGACCAAACGTACCGAGACCAAGACCGAGACCAAACGTACCGAGACCAAGACCAAACGACCAAGACCGAGACCGAGACCAAACGACCGAGACCGAGACCGAGAACAAACGTACCGAGACCGAGACCAAGACTGAGACCAAGACCGAGACCGAGATCAAACGTACTGAAACCGAGAACAAACGTACACACACAGAGACCAAACGACCGAGACGAAACGTACCGAGACCGAGACCAAGACCGATACCAAACGTGACCGAGACCAAGACCAAACGTACCGAGACCGAGAACAAACATACCAAGACCGAGACCAAGACCGAGACCGAGACCAAGACCGAGACCAAACGTACCGAGACCGAGACCAAACGTACCGAGACCGAGACCGAGACCAAACGTACCGAGACCGAGACCAAACGTACCGAGACCGAGACCAAACATACCGAGACCAAGACCGAGACCAAACGTACCGAGACCGAGACCAAACGTACCGAGACCGAGACCGAGACCAAACGTACCGAGACCGAGACCAAACGTACCGAGACCGAGACCAAACGTACCGAGACCAAGACCGAGACCGAGACCAAACGTACCGAGACCGAGACCAAACATACCGAGACCGAGACCAAGACCGAGACCGAGACCGAGACCAAACGTACCGAGACCGAGACCAAACGTACCGAGACCGAGACCAAACGTACCGAGACCGAGACCAAGACCGAGACCGAGACCGAGACCAAACGAGACCGAGACCAAGACCGAGACCAAACGACCAAGACCGAGACCAAACGTACCGAGACCGAGACCAAACGACCGAGACCAAGACCGAGACCGAAGACCGAGACCGAGACCAAACGTACCGAGACCGAGACCAAGACCGAGACCAAGACCGAGACCAAGACCGAGACCAAGACCGAGACCGAGACCAAACGTACCGAGACCGAGACCAAACGTACCGAGACCGAGACCAAACGTACCGAGACCGAGACCAAGACCGAGACCAAACGACCGAGACCGAGACCAAACGTACCGAGACCGAGACCAAGACCAAGACCGAGACAAAACGTACCGAGACCGAGACCAAGACCGAGACCAAGACCGAGTCCGAGACCAAAAGGTACCGACACCGAGACCAAACATACCGAGACGAGACCAAACATACCGAGACCGAGACCAAGACCAAACGTACCGAGACCGAGACCAAACGTACCGAGACCGAGACCAAACGTACCGAGACCGAGACCAAACGTACCGAGACCGAGACCGAGACCAAACGTACCGAGACCGAGACCAAGACCGAGATCAAACGTACTGAGACCGAGAACAAACGTACCGACACCGAGACCAAACATACCGAGACCAAGACCGAGACCAAACGTACCGAGACCAAGACCGAGACCAAACATACCGAGACCGAGACCAAACGACCGAGACCGAGACCAAACGTACCAAGACCGAGACCAAATGTACCGAGACCAAGACCAAGACCGACAACAAATGTACCGAGACCAAGACCAACACCAAGCGTACCGAGACCGAGACCGAGACCAAGACCAAGACCAAACGACCAAGACCGAGACCAAACGTACCGAGACCGAGACCAAGACCGAGACCGAGACCAAACGGACCGAGACCAAGACCGAGACCGAGACCAAACGTACCGAGACCGAGACCAAACGGACCGAGACCGAGACCGAGACCAAACATACCGACACCGAGACCAAACGACCGAGACCAAGACCAAGACCGAGACCGAGACCAAGACCGAGACCAAACGTACCGAGACCGAGACCAAACGTACCGAGACCGAGACCGAGACCAAACGTACCGAGACCGAGACCAAGACCGAGACCAAACGTACCGAGACCGAGACCAAACGTACCGAGACCGAGACCAAGACCGAGACCGAGACCAAGACCGAGACCGAGACCAAACGAGACCGAGACCGAGACCAAACGTACCGAGACCGAGACCAATACCGAGACCGAGACCAAGACCGAGACCGAGACCAAGACCGAGACCAAACGTACCGAGACCGAGACCAAGACCGAGACCAAACGTACCGAGACCGAGACCAAACGTACCGAGAACGAGACCAAATGTACCGAGACCGAGACCGAGACCAAACGTACCGAGACCGAGACCAAGACCAAGACTGAGACCAAACGTACCGAGACCGAGACCAAGACCGAGACCAAAAGGACCGACACCGAGACCAAGACCGAGACCAAACGACCGAGACCGAGACCAAACGACCGAGACCGAGACCAAACGTACCGAGACCGAGACCAAGACCGAGACCAAACGTACCGAGACCGAGACCAAACGTACCGAGACCGAGACCAAACGTACCGAGACCGAGACCAAGACCGAGACCAAACGTACCGAGACCGAGACCGAGACCAAACGTACCGAGACCGAGACCAAGACCGAGACCAAGACCGAGACCGAGACCAGACCGAGACCGAGACCAAGACCGAGACCAAACGTACCGAGACCAAACGTACCAAGACCGAGACCAAACGTACCGAGACCGAGACCAAACGTACCGAGACCGAGACCAAGACCGAGACCGAGACCGAGACCGAGACCAAACGTACCGAGACCGAGACCAAGACCGAGACCAAACGTACCGAGACCGAGACCAAGACCGAGACCAAACGTACCGAGACCGAGACCGAGACCAAACGTACCGAGACCGAGACCAAGACCAAGACCGAGACCGAGACCGAGACCGAGACCAAGACCGAGACCAAACGTACCGAGACCGAGACCAAGACCGAGACCGAGACCGAGACCAAGACCAGACCGAGACCAAGACCGAGATCAAACGTACTGACACCGAGAACAAACGTACAGACACCGAGACCAAACATACCGAGACCGAGACCAAGACCGAGACCGAGACCGAGACCGAGACCAAACGTACCGAGACCGAGACCAAGACCGAGAACAAACATACCGAGACCAAGACCAAGACCGAGACCAAACATACCGAGACTGAGACCAAGACCGAGACCAAGACCGAGACCAAAAGTACCGACACCGAGACCAAACATACCGAGACCGAGACCAACATACCGAGACCGAGACCAAACGTACCGAGACCGAGACCAAACGTACCGAGACCGAGACCAAGACCAAGACCGAGATCAAACGTACCGAGACCGAGACCAAACGTACCGAGACCGAGACCAAGACCGACACCAAACGTACCGAGACCGAGACCAAGACCGAGACCAAACGTACCGACACCGAGACCAAACATACCGAGACCGAGACCAAACGTACCGAGACCGAGACCAAGACCGAGAACAAACGTACCGAGACCGAGACCAAACATACCGAGACCAAACGTACCGAGACCGAGACCAAACGTACCGAGACCGAGACCAAACGTACCAAGACCAAGACTGAGACCGAGACCAGACGACCGAGACCAAGACCGAGACCAAACGTACCGAGACCGAGACCAAGACCAAGACCAAGACCGAGACCAGAGACCGAGACCAAGACCGAGACCAAACGTACCGACACCGAGACCAAACATACCGAGACCGAGACCAAGACCGAGACCGAGACCAAGACCGACACCAAGACCGAGACCTAGACCGAGACCAAGACCGAGACCAAACGTACCGAGACCGAGACCAAACGTACCGAGACCAAGACCGAGACCAAACGTACCGAGACCGAGACCAAGACCGAGACCAAACGTACCGAGACCGAGACCAAACGTACCGAGACCAAACGTACCGAGACCGAGACCAAAACCGAGACCAAACGTACCGAGACTGAGACCAAACGTACCGAGACCGAGACCAAGACCGAGACCGAGACCAAGACCAAGACCAAACGTACCGAGACCAAGACCAAGACCGAGACCAAACGTACCGAGACCGAGACCAAACGTACCGAGACCGAGACCAAGACCGAGACCGAGACCGAGACCAAACGTACCGAGACCGAGACCAAGACCGAGACCGAGACCAAGACCGAGACCAAGACCGAGACCGAGACCAAGACCGAGACCAAACGTACCGAGACCGAGACCAAACGTACCGAGACCGAGACCAAACGAGACCGAGACCAAGACCGAGACCAAGACCGAGACCGAGACCAAGACCGAGACCAAACGTACCGAGACCGAGACCAAACGTACCGAGACCAAGACCAAGACCGAGACCAAACGTACCGAGACCGAGACCAAGACCGAGACCAAACGTACCGAGACCGAGACCAAGACCGAGACCAAACGTACCGAGACCGAGACCAAGACCGAGACCAAACGTACCGAGACCAAGACCAAGACCGAGACCGAGACCAAACGTACCGAGACCGAGACCAAGACCGAGACCAAGACCGAGACCGAGACCAAGACCAAGACCGAGACCAAACGTACCGAGACCGAGACCAAACGTACCGAGACCGAGACCAAGACCGAGACCGAGACCAAGACCGAGACCAAACGTACCGAGACCGAGACCAAGACCGAGACCAAGACCGAGACCAAGACCGAGACCAAGACCGAGACCAAACGTACCGAGACCAAGACCGAGACCAAACGTTCCGAGACCGAGACCAAGACCGAGATCAAGACCGAGACCGAGACCAAGACCGAGAACAAACGTATCGACACCGAGAACAAACGTACCGAGACCGAGACCAAGATCAAGACTGAGACCAAGACCAAGACTGAGACCAAACGTACCGAGACCGAGACCAAGACCGAGACCAAAAGTACCGACACCGAGACCAAGACCGAGACCGAGACCAAGACCGAGACCAAACGTACCGAGACCGAGACCAAGACCGAGAGCAAACGTACTGAGACCGAGAACTAACGTACCGACACCGAGACCAAACATACCGAGACCAAGACCGAGACCAAATGGACCAACACCGAGATCAAACATACCGAGACCGAGACCAAGACCGAGACCAAGACCGAGACCGAGACCGAGACCAAGACCGAGACCAAATGTACCGACACCGAGACCAAACATACCGAGACCGAGACCAAATGTACCGAGACCGAGACCAGACCGAGACCGAGACCAAACGTACCGAGACCGAGACCAAGACCGAGACCAAACGTACCGAGAACGAGACCAAACGTACCGAGACCGAGACCAAACGACCGAGACCAAGACCGAGACCGAGACCGAGACCAAGACCGAGACCAAACGTACCGAGACCGAGACCAAGACCGAGACCAAACGTACCGAGACCGAGACCAAGACCAAGACCGAGACCAAACGTACCGAGACCGAGACCAAGACCGAGACCGAGACCGAGACCAAGACCGAGACCGAGACCAAGACCGAGACCGAGACCAAGACCGAGACCAAACGTACCGAGACCGAGACCAAATGTACCGAGACCGAGACCAAGACCGAGACCGAGACCAAGACCGAGACCAAGACCGAGACCAAGACCGAGACTGAGACCAAGACCGAGAACAAATGTACCGAGACCGGGACCAAACGACAGAGACCGAGACCAAGACCGAGACCGAGACCAAGACCGAGACCAAACGTACCGAGACCGAGACCAAACGTACCGAGACCGAGACCAAACGTACCGAGACCGAGACCAAGACCAAATGTACCGAGACCGAGACCGAGACCAAACGTACCGAGACCGAGACCAAGACCGAGACCAAACGTACCGAGACCGAGACCAAACGTACCGAGACCGAGACCAAGACCGAGACCGAGACCGAGACCAAACGTACCGAGACCGAGACCAAACGTACCGAGACCAAGACCGAGACCAAACGTACCGAGACCAAGACCGAGACCAAACGTACCGAGACCGAGACCAAGACCGAGACCAAACGTACCGAGACCGAGACCAAACGTACCGAGACCAAGACCGAGACCGAGACCAAGACCAAGACCGAGACCAAACGTACCGAGACCAAGACCGAGACCAAACGTACCGAGACCGAGACCGAGACCAAACGTACCGAGACCGAGACCAAGACCGAGACCAAGACCGAGACCGAGACCAAGACCGAGACCAAACGTACCGAGACCGAGACCGAGACCAAACGTACCGAGACCGAGACCAAGACCGAGACCAAACGTACCGAGACCAAGACCGAGACCAAACGTACCGAGACCGAGACCAAGACCGAGACCAAACGTTCCGAGACCGAGACCGAGACCAAACGTACCGAGACCAAGACCGAGACCAAACGTACCGAGACCGAGACCAAACGTACCGAGACCGAGACCAAACGTACCGAGACCGAGACCAAGACCGAGACCAAACGACCGAGACCGAGACCGAGACCAAACGTACCGAGACCGAGACCAAACGTACCGAGACCGAGACCAAGACCGAGACCAAGACCGAGACCGAGACCAAACGTACCGAGACCGAGACCAAGACCGAGACCAAAACGTACCGAGACCAAGACCGAGACCAAGACCGAGACCGAGACCGAGACCGAGACCGAGACCAAACGTACCGAGACCAAGACCAAGACCGAGACCAAACGTACCGAGACCGAGACCAAGACCGAGACCAAACGTACCGAGACCGAGACCAAACGTACCGAGACCGAGACCAAGACCGAGACCAAACGTACCGAGACCGAGACCAAGACCGAGACCAAACGTAC
The DNA here is from genome assembly GCA_030684275.1 of Acipenser oxyrinchus oxyrinchus. Taxonomy (NCBI): domain Eukaryota; kingdom Metazoa; phylum Chordata; class Actinopteri; order Acipenseriformes; family Acipenseridae; genus Acipenser; species Acipenser oxyrinchus. The sequence continues at coordinate 19,296,634 of CM060253.1, forward strand.
CGAGACCGAGACCAAACATACCGAGACCAAACGTACCAAGACCGAGACCGAGACCGAGACCAAACGTACCAAGACAGAGAACAAACGTACCGAAATCGAGACCAAGACCAAGACCGAGAACAAACGTACCGAGACCGAGACCGAAACCAAACGTACCGAGACCGAGACCAAATGTACCGAGACCGAGACCAAACGTACCGAGACCGAGACCAAACGTACCGAGACCGAGACCAAGACCGACACCAAACGTACCGAGACCAAGACCGAGACCAAACGTACCGAGACCGAGACCAAACGTACCGAGACCAAGACCAAGCGTACCAAGACCGAGACCGAGACCAAGACCAAGACCGAGAACAAATGTACCGAGACCGAGACCAAGACGGAGAACAAACCTACCGAGACCGAGACCGAGACCGACCGAGACCAAACGTACCGAGACCAAGACCAAGACCGAGACCAAACGTACCGAGACCGAGACCAAGACCGAGACCAAACATACCGAGACCGAGACCAAACGTACCGAGACCGAGACCAAGACCGAGACCAAACGTACCGAGACCGAGACCAAGACCGAGACCAAACGTACCGAGACCGAGACCGAGACCAAACGTACCGAGACCGAGACCAAGACCGAGACCAAACGTACCGAGACCGAGACCAAACGTACCGAGACCAAGACCAAACATACCGAGACCAAGACCAAACGTACCGAGACCGAGACCAAGACCGAGACCAAACGTACCGAGACCAAGACCGAGACCAAACATACCGAGACCAAGACCGAGAACAAACGTACCGAGACCGAGACCAAGACCAAGCGTACCGAGACCGAGACCGAGACAAAGGCCAAAACCGAGAACAAATGTACCGAGACCGAGACCAAGACCGACACCAAACGTACCGAGACCAACCATACCGAGACCGAGACCAAACGTACCGAGACCAAGACCAAGCATACCAAGATCAAACGTACTGAGACCGAGAACAAACGTACCGAGACCAAGACCAAGCGTACCGAGACCGAGACTGAGACCAAGGCCAAGACCGAGAACAAATGTACCGAGACCGAGACCAAGACCGAGACCAAACGTACCGAGACCGAGACCAAGACCGAGAACAAACGTACCGAGACCGAGACCGAGACAGACCGAGACCAAACGTACCGAGACCAAGACCAAGACCGAGACCAAACGTACCGAGACCGAGACCAAGACCGAGACCAAACGTACCGAGACCGAGACCGAGACCAAACGTACCGAGACCGAGACCAAGACCGAGACCAAACGTACCGAGACCGAGACCAAGACCGAGACCAAACATACCGAGACCGAGACCAAATGTACCGAGACCAAGACCAAACGTACCGAGACCAAGACCAAACATAATGAGACCGAGACCGAGACCAAACGTACCGATACCGAGACCAAGACCGAGACCAAACGTACCGAAACCAAGACCGAGAACAAACGTACCGAGACCGAGACCGAAACCAAACGTACCAAGACCGAGACCAAACGTACCGAGACCGAGACCGAGACCAAGACCGAGACAAAGACCAAACGTACCGAGACCGAGACCAAGACCGAGACCGAGACCAAACGTACCGAGACCGAGACCGAGACCAAACGACGAGACCGAGACCAAACGTACCGAGACCGAGACCAAGACCGAGACCGAGACCGAGACCGAGACCAAACATACCGAGACCGAGAATAAATGTACCGAGACCAAGACCAAACGTACCAAGACCGAGACCAAGACCAAACGTACCGAGACCGAGACCGAGACCAAACGTACCGAGACCGAGACCAAACGTACCAAAACCGAGGCCAAACGTACCGAGACCAAGACCGAAACCAAACGTACCAAGACCGAGAACAAACGTACCGAGACCAAACGTACCGAGACCGAGACCAAGACCATGACCGAGAACAAACGTACAGAGACCGAGACCGACCGAGACCAAACATACCGAGACGAAGACCGAGACCAAACGTACTGAGACCGAGACCAAACGTCCCGAGACCAAACATGCCGAGACCAAGACCAATACCGAGAACAAACGTACCGAGACCGAGAACAAACGCACCCCTAGACCAAGACCAAACATATCGAGACCAAGGCTGAGAATAAATGTACCGAGACCGAGACCAAACGTACCGAGACTAAACGTACTGATACCAAGACCAATACCAAGAACAAAAGTAGTGAGACCAAGACCAAGACTGAGAAGAAACGTACCGAGACCAAGACTGAGACCAAGACCGAGACCAAACGTACCAAGACCAACCATACCGAGACCGAGACCAAACGTACCGAGACCAAGACCAAGCATACCGAGACCGAGACTGAGACCAAGGCCAAGACCGAGAACAAATGTACCGAGACCGAGACCAAGACCGAGAACAAACGTACCGAGACCGAGACCGAGACCGACCGAGACCAAACGTACCGAGACCAGGACCAAGACTGAGACCAAACGTACCGAGACCGAGACCAAGACCGAGAACAAACGTACCGAGACCGAGACCGAGACCGACCGAGACCAAACGTACCGAGACCAGGACCAAGACTGAGACCAAACGTACCGAGACCGAGACCAAGACCGAGACCAAACATACCGAGACCGAGACCAAATGTACCGAGACCAAGACCAAACGTACCGAGACCAAGACCAAATATACTGAGACCGAGACCGAGACCAAACGTACCGACACCGAGACCAAGACCAATACCAAACATACCGAAACCAAGACCGAGACCAAGACCGAGAACAAACGTACCAAGACCGAGACCGAAACCAAACGTACCGAGACTGAGACCAAACGTACCGAGACCGAGACCGAGACCGAGACCAAGACAAAGACCAAACGTACTGAGACCGAGACCGAACCCAAGACCGAGACAGAGATCAAACGTGTTGAGACCGAGACCGAGTCCAAACGTACCGAAACCGAGACCAAGACCAAACGTACCGAGACCGAGACCAAACGTACCGAGACCGAGAATAAATGTACCGAGACCAAGACCAAACGTACCAAGACCGAGACCAAGACCAAACGTACCGAGACCGAGACCGAGACCAAACGTACCGAGACCGAGACCAAACGTACCGAGACCGAGACCGAGACCAAACGTACCGAGACCGAGACCAAACGTACCAAAACCTAGACCAAACGTACCGAGACCGAGACCAAGACCATGACTGAGACCAAACGTACCGAGACCGAGACTGTGACCGACCGAGACCAAACATACCGAGACGAAGACCGAGACCAAACGTACCGAGACCGAGACCAAACGTCCCGAGACCAAGACCGAGACCTAACGTTCCGAGACCGAGACCAAACATACCGAGACCGAGACCAAACGCGTGCGAGACCAAACATACCGAGACCAAGACCAATACCGAGAACAAACGTACCGAGACCGAGACCAAACGTCCCGAGACCAAGACCGAGACCAAACGTTCCGAGACCGAGACCAAACGTACCGAGACCAAACATACCGAGACCAAGACCGAGAACAAATGCAGCGAGACCGAGACCAAACGTACCGAGACCAAGACCGAGACAAAACATACCGAGACCGAGACCAAACATACCGAGACCAAAACCAGTACCAAGAACAAACGTACCGAGACCAAGACCGAGAACAAATGTACCGAGACCGAGACCAAACATACCAAGACCGAGACTGTGACCAAGACCGAGACCAAACGTATCGAGACCGAGACCAAACGTACCGAGACCGAGACTGAGAACAAACGTACCGAGACTGAGACCAAACATACCGAGACCAAGACCAATACCGAGAACAAACGTACCCCTAGACCAAGACCAAACATATCGATACCAAGGCTGATAATAAATGTACCGAGACCGAGACCAAACGTACCGAGACTAAACGTACTGAGACTAAGACCAATACCAAGAACAAAAGTAGTGAGACCAAGACCAAGACTGAGAAGAAACGTACCGAGGCCAAGACTGAGACCAAGACCGAGACCAAACGTACCGAGACCGAGACTAAGGCTGAGACCAGTATATTTTTGTTGTGACCAACCAGACTAAATTAATTTTTGCTAGAAGAACAACAACAACGATAACAACAACTATTTATTTTTTTAAAGCTATTTTTCTTTTGATAAACCAAATAAACCCCCAACATGCAACAACTGAAAAATGTGTTCTATTGACTTTTGCCAGTTACAATCAATTCACTTAGGAATACACACCCTGAAAAGGTGTATAAAAACATTTACATGAAATATTTACATATAATTGGAAAACATCTTAAGACAATTTTGAAACTTGCATATGCAATTATTTTACACCCTTTTATACCCCAATTAGGAAATTGGTAATTATTCAACCTAGCTCACTGCTGTAACCCCTGTACTGATTCGGAAGAGATTAAGTATATTGCTGGGACATGTGGAAGCCAAGAGATGCTAGGTTTCTTCTGAACTGAGCTTGACACTTGATACAATCACAAGTGTTTGTTGCATCTCAGAAACACCAGAGATGAGAGAAGCTGCGGTGACAGTTTTGCTCGATGTGGTGTTATGATCAGGCCTCCCTGGCTGAAGATGGTTTCGCTAGATATAACAGCTATACACATGTAAAACAATTGGCTTACCTAGAAAAAGAAGTTCCCTGCACTTCTGTCACCTTTGTATTACAGTGCTTGCACTTTGCCGTCCATTTATTATTATGTTCATCAATTTCAGAATTGATGTAGGCAAACTGAATGACGGCGGCTGCTTCGATGCCATTTCAGCTCTTTGAGAAAAGAAACTTGTGAGGTCTGACACATGCACACGCACATATATTTGCAATTGTGTGTGTACATATATATATATATATATATATATATACACACATACACACACGTGGAAATAAGATCACAAGCAAAGTAGCCTACATTATTCTGTGAATGCACCAGCGGGCATCATTAACAACCCCCCCCACACACACACCTTTTTAATTTTTGATTGATTAAATCCCTGGTAATTGTGGTGTGCTTTTTAGAAGTAGAATATGAATATGTGGTACAGTCCTCATTTGTAAATCAATAGCCTACTGCAGTGCTGCCCAAACACGGTTCTGGTGAGCCCCTATCCAGTAAGTTTTGTAGGTCACCCTAAATCGCTAATTTCTAAAGACTGGGAACACATGGAAATTATTGATCAATTAAGCAAATAACTTGTTCAATTAAGGGAACTCTGGTCATTGGGTCAGTTTACATGCTGGGAAAATGTCATGACTTGTTTACTGTCATGACTTATTTAAGGTGGTACGGTCTGGATTACAATTTTAGTTAGTTTTGGTTTATGTTTAGTTTATGTATGAATACAAATATAATACATTATACAACAATCAAATACAACATGACGTTTCAAAGCAGGAATTGTTAAATTAAACAAACCAAAATTATCTATAATTATAATTCAGCCGTACCACCTTAAATAAGTCATGACAGTAGACAGATAAGTCATGACATTTTCCCAGCATGTAATCCAGGCCATATAGGGCTGAAAAGGGTAGTTCATTTTTTGTACAAAATTATCTCTAAATTACTTCATTTAATAAATCACCTGCTTAATTGATCACAATGAAATTGCTCCAGGTGTTGATGATTAAAGGTTACCTATAAAACCTGCTGGATAGGGGCTCTCCAGGACCGGGTTTGGGCAGCACAGGCCTACTGTAATCTTTTTTAAGTTGGTGTATGCTTACGCTGTAGCCTGTTGAAATAAATTGTTATCAGGACTTTTAAAATGTACTTGTAACTTCATAAATTATTACAGTGGGGGGTGGGGGTGATGATAATAATAATAATAATAATAATAATAATAATAATAATAATAATAATAATAATAATAATAATAATAATACAATAAATAAATAAATACATAAATAAATAAGAACATAAGAAGAACATAAGAAAGTTTACAAACAAGAGGAGGCCATTCAGCCCATCTTGCTTGTTTGGTTGTTAGTAGTTTATTGATCCCAGAATCTCATCAAGCAGCTTCTTGAAGGATCCCAGGGTGTCAGCTTCAACAACATTACTGGGGAGTTGGTTCCAGACCCTCACAATTCTCTGTGTAAAAAAGTGCCTCTTATTTTCTGTTCTGAATGCCCCTTTATCTAATCTCCATTTGTGACCCCTGGTCCTTGTTTCTTTTTTCAGGTCAAAAAAGTCCCCGGGTCGACATTGTCTATACCTTTTAGGATTTTGAATGTTTGAATCAGATTGCCGCATAGTCTTCTTTGTTCAAGACTGAATAGATTCAATTATTTTAGCCTGCCTGCATACGACATGCTTTTGAACCCGGGATAATTCTGGTTGCTCTTCTTTGCACTCTTTCAAGAGCAGCAATATCCTTTTTGTAACGAGGTGACCAGAACTGAACACAATATTCTAGGTGAGGTCTTACTAATGCATTGTAAAGTTTTAACATTACTTTCCTTGATTTAAATTCAACACTTCTCACAATATATCCGAACATCTTGTTGGCCTTTTTTATAGCTTCCCCACATTGTCTAGATGAAGACATTTCTGAGTCAACATAAACTCCTAGGTCTTTTTCATAGTTCCCTTCTTCAATTTCAGTATCTCCCATATTATATTTATAATGCACATTTTCATTGCCTGCATGCAATACTTTACACTTTTCTCTATTAAATGTCATTTGCCATGTGTCTGCCCAGTTCTGAATGCTGTCTTGATCATTTTGAATGACCTTTGCTGCTGCAACAGTGTTTGCCACTCCTCTTATTTTTGTGTCGTCTGCAAATTTAACAAGTTTGCTTACTATACCAGAATCTAAATCATTAATGTAGATTAGGAATAGCAGAGGACCTAATACTGATCCCTGTGGTACACCACTGGTTACCTCGCTCCATTTTGAGGTTTCTCCTCTAATCAGTACTTTCTGTTTTCTACATGTTAACCACTCCCTAATCCATCTACATGCATTTCCTTGAATATCTACTGCATTCAGTTTGAGAATTAATCTTTTATGCAGGACTTTGTCAAAAGCTTTCTGGAACTCTAAATAAACCATGTTGTATGCTTTGCAATTATCCATTGTCAATGTTGCATCCTCAAAAAGTTAGACACGATCTCCCTTTTCTAAAACCATGCTGATTGTCTCCCAGGATATTGTTACCATATAGGTAATTTTCCATTTTAGATCTTATTGTAGTTTCCATAAGTTTACATATAATAGAAGTCAGGCTTATTGGTCTATAGTTACCTGGTTCGGTTTTGTCTCCCTTTTTGTGGATCGGTATTACGTTTGCTATTTTCCAGTCTGTCGGTACAACCCCTGTGTCAAGAGACTGTTGCATGATCTTGGTTAGCAGTTTGTAAATAACTTCTTTCATTTCTTTGACAACTATTGGGAGGATCTCATCCGGCCCAGGGGATTTGTTTAATTTTCCTAGTCCCTTTAACACTTCTGCCTCTGTTATGCTAAAGTTATTTAAAACTGGATAGGAACAGGTCGACATGTGGGGCATGTTGTCAGTGTCCTCCTTTGTAAAAACCTGTGAAAAGTAATCATTTAATATATTTGCTATTTTTTTTTCTTCATCTATGATTTTGCCATTTGTGTCTCTTAGACATTTAACCTCCTCTTTGAATGTTCTCTTGCTGTTATAATATTGGAAAAACATTTTGGAATTGTTTTTAGCCCCCTTAGCAATATTGATTTCTATCTCTCTCTTGGCCTTTCTAACTTCCTTTTTGACTTGTGTTTGCAGTTCAAAGTACTCTTTCTGTGTACTCTGTTTTTGGTCCCTTTTAAATGCTCTGTAAAGTGCCTTTTTTTGCTGAATATTGTTTTTAATTGATCTATTTAAACCATTTTGGACATTTTGTTTTAGATTTAGATTTGTCTACTTTTGGGATGTAATTGTTTTGCGCCTCTAGTACTACATTTTTCTGTGGATGTTTTCTCTATTTTACTCCAATATACTTCTGTTAGTCTCTCTTTCATACCTTCATAGTTTGCTTTTCTAAAATTGTAAACCTTAGCTTTAGTCATTACCTTTGGGGTTTTAAAAAATACTTCAAATGAGACCATGTTGTGGTCTGAGTTTGCCAATGGCTCTTTGACTTCTGTTTTAGTTATTCTGTCTTCATTATTTGAAAAGACTAAATCAAGGCATGCCTCCCCTCTAGTTGGTGCCTTAACAAATTGTGTTAGGAAGCAGTCATTTGTCATTTCCACCATTTCAATTTCGTCCGTCGTGCTCCCCACCGGGTTCTCCCATTTTATACAGGGGGAAGTTGAAATCCCCTATTAATATGGCTTCTCCTTTTCTACACACATTTCGAATGTCATTGTATAACAGATTATTTTGCTCAGCATCTGAATTTGGCGGTCTGTAGCATGCTCCTATTATTATGCCCTTTGAATTTTTGTCCATTATTCTGACCCATATTGATTCAGCGTTGCTTTCTCTATCCAGATTTAACACCTGGGCTTCAAGACTATTTCTTATAGCGCTAACCCTCCGCCTCTTCTGTCCTGCCTGTCTTTCCGATACAGTGTGTACCCACTAATATTATATTTGTCTCCATCACTTTCAGACTACCAAGTTTCTGTAACACCTATCACATCGTAGTTACTTGTTAGTGCAATAGCTTCAAGTTCTAACATTTTGTTTCTGAGACTTTAAGACATTAAGATAAATACATTTAATAGTTGTCTTACCTGAGTTGTTGCCCTTGTTTTGATGTGGTCTTCCTTCTGTTTTTTTTTGTTTTCTCCCCCCTTCCTTTCTAGTTTAAATGCTTCTGGACCTCCTCAAGGATCCTTTCTCTGAGTAGATTGGTTTCCTTTCTGTTTAAGTGCAGTCCGTCCCACCTATATAGATAGTCCTTATTGTAGAATGTGCTCCAATGTTCAAGAAAGGTGAAGCCTTCCTGAGTGCATCACGATTTCAGCCATGCATTTTGATTTTGTATTCCCAGCTGTCCATATGGTCCTTTGCAAGGTGCTGGCAGTATCCCAGAAAATACCACAGTTTTGGTCTTGTCTTTTAATTTCCTTCCTAGCTCTCTGACTTTGTTGTGCAGGGCTCTTGGTCTGTCTCTTCCAATGTTGTTTGTAATGATGTGGACGACTACTACCGGGTCGTCTCCTGTTCTCTAGGAGCCTGTCCACGTTCTCAGTGATGTGCTTGACAGAGGCTCCTGGAAGGCAGCACACTGTTGTAGTAAGGGGGTCCAAACTGCATGAACTTGCTGTGTTTTTCAATACGGAGTCCCCAACAATCATGACCTCCCTTCTTTTTGCTGCCTGGCCAGCACTGTTTATAGGGTCCTGGATGTTGTTTCTTTCATTCTCTTGATGTTGGTTTTGGTCATCTAAATGTTGAAGTGGCTCAAATTTGTTGGATGTTTGGATTTCTGGTGGTTGTGTTTGACGAAGTTTCTTTTTTTCCCTGCTTCTGCCTATCTGAACCCAGCTGTTTCGACTCTCTTCCCTCCCTGGTGGCTTTCAGTCTGCTAGGGGTGCAGACTTCCATGAATTGTGGGTGTGTCAGCTCCTCAATCTCCTGTTGCTGTCTCATTTCCTCCAGCTCCATTTCTAACAGATTTACTCATTGAAGCAAGTCCTGGATCGTGCAGAAAAAGACACGCAGCTGTTAGACTTTAAGCTGCAATGTTTTCTGATTAAAGCAATTCAAGATGTAATTCACAGATGTAATTCCTCCTTTCTGCTTCTAACTGTGATGTACTTGTCCACAACTGTACTTCTCCCATGCTGTCACTTCCACACGATGTTGCTGTGATCTCTGGCTGCCTTTTATTTGTTTCTGCTCCGCCCCTCCCCTGTGTCTCAGAACGGCGCAGAATTTGAATCAGCTGCTCCAAGTTTCAGCTTGTTATCAGAAAAAGACACGCAGCTGTTAAACTTTAAGGTGCAATTTTTTCTGATTAAGCAATTCAAGATGTAATTTACAGTTGTAATTCCTCCTTTCGGCTTCTAACTGACTCCATACCTTGCCATACTCTACTACTGCTCTTAATTATAACTACTTCCTGTGTCTTGTACTTGATTTTACTCTTCTATGTATCTGTATTCACGTTTTTTGTAATTGCTCTCATTTGAAATCATTCTCATCCATTTATCGTACTTACTACGTGCTCTTACGCGACTTTACTCGTATAAGCAAATATTTTTTACTATATGCTAACTGCTCTTAGTCAATGTCACTCTTACATGTAATTATTTATTGTATTCCTTATCTGTAGGGGTCTACTTTAAATTGCGATTTCGCGAAAATCTGGAAATTGAGGGGTCACCGCGAAATTCACCTCTTTTAGGGGCCAATGCATACCAGACAAGCACGGAAAGAAAAAATAAATAAACCTTGTTTAAATGAACTACTGAACAATGCAAGTGACGCAAACTACGTATCTTCCTTTTGTAGATAGGCTTTTTTTTATTCCTTCTCATCCATTTATTGTACTTACTACGTGTTCTTACGCGACTTTACTCGTATAAGCAAATATTTTTTACTATATGCTAACTGCTCTTAGTCAATTTCACTCTTACATGTAATTATTTATTGTATTCCTTATCTGTAGGGGTCAACTTTAAATTGCGATTTCGCGAAAATCTGGAAATTGAGGGGTCACCGCGAAATTCACCTGTTTTAGGGGCCAATGCATACCAGACAAGCCCGGAGAGAAAAAATAAATGAACCTTGTTTAAATGAACTACTGAACAATGCAAGTGATGCAAACTACGTATCTTCCTTTTGTAGATAGGCTTTTTTTTTTATTCCTTCGCAGGACAAAAAATTACTCCAAAGTGTTTAACGTTCTTCTTTACTGTTCAAATGACAACAATGTTTTAATCAGCCTATCAGTGCGTCTCTACTGGCTTTTCTGTGACCTGTACTGTACAATAGGGGGTGGGACAAAGTCAGGGCTGCATTGTTTTGCAATCTAGTTTTCAGCATTGGAGGTAAAATATCAGAAATGGACTACAAAGCAAAAAAAGCAAAGTATATTTTGGCTGATGATCGTGTTGAGATATTTCCCAAAGAAACTGTACATGCAGATGAAGGTAATTGTTTTGAACATTTTGTTATGTGTCTGGAGAAAATACAATCGATCGCTACTTAACTTCAGAATCACACATTAAATGAAAGGCTACTACAGAGGCTGCTGAACAGAACGTAAAATAAACAGCTTTCAGAAAACAAGCTGGAAAGTCAGCACAGATAAAAAGTATTCCTGTCAGTTGTAGCCAAGTTAAATCAGTACTACAGGTACGATCTAGCACAGCCACCTCGCTTCAAGCAACCTGCTGCTTACTTTTTAAACACAGTTAGAATTTTAGACCCGAATAGGCACGTTTTCTTTGTTTTGACCCCGTACAAATAAAATAAAATATTGGATGGGACAAATAACATGACAACGAATGTGCTGCATATATTACCTTTATTAAAGTATGCCAGATGCCCTTGGGTAACTGAGTTTTGGGACTGTTTCTAGACAGAGAATGTTGGCAGCAACTGCCGGGGGATGTTGCATGCTTGCCTTTAACAAATGACAGCACTCTGATTTATTAAGGAAGCAAGTACCACTATTTTTAGGCTTTTATAGTGCTCTGAAATATTGTCTACTTAGGTTTATTTGATGTCTAAACAGGTCTGTAAAATCCTAATTTTACTCTGTAACCTACTGTGAACAAGTCGCTGAGTGGATACAGGTGTAGGAGTGATGGAGTGCGTGAATGAGACAGACAGATTTGTAATCCGTATGGAAAAAGGTTTATTTATATTTTCCAGGTCTGGTGACCAAATAATAATCCCCCGGCAATACACACCAATGTGTACTGCACGGGGTAAATAAGAAGGGGATTGCAGTCCCAAATAATAAACAATAACCACCTGTGACAGAGAGAGAAAGAATTCGAACTGTAAATCTCCCTCCCAACCAAAAAAGGCGTTGGGTAAGGCTGATCGTATGCTTCCTCCTAGATGGACTGCCTTGACGGTAGGCGGAAACCGGAAGGTGACCATATTACGGGAAGCGCGTAGTTGCCGTACCTGGAAGGATTCCATTGCAATCAGCTGTGTGGTGGGCCCCTATTAGAGAAACCATGGCAACGGGTTGCTTGCAAGGAGGAGGTTCTGGGTACAAAGGGGAAGCAGCTACGTTAGTACGGCCCCTTGCGCTGATGATGATATCCAGCCGGAGCCTGCGTGTTTGTTATTTTGAGTTTTGTCTTTAGCAGAGGAGGAGTGAGAGTCGGGAGCTGCAGCCGCGGAGCCAGCACTAAGACCCGGAGCACGTCCCTCACACCACAACACAGCACAGCACCAGCACTTACCACAACCCCGGAGAAAGAGCACAGTTTTGTGCACGGAGGATTGTGGTTTAGGAGTGTTATTATTGTTTGTCAGGACTGTAAACCTGCCGTGTTCCCCCCGATACCATCGCTGGTAGTGGGGTGGTTAATTATTATTATTTGTGTTTTTCTAAATAAACACAAACGTTTTGGGAGAGAACTCTGGTCTGGACCTTCACTTGTATATACACCACTCACATCCTGTTCACAAGTGGTGTCAGAAACGGGATTTTACAATGGACCCTGCAGTACTGAACATCATGATGGAGGCTCAGGCACGGAGGCATGAGGAAACCCTGGCAGCGGTGATGGAGAGGATGAATGCCATGTTCCTCGCGGCCAACCAGAGGATGGAACCGGTGGCCGAACCAACAATGGCTCCTCCAAAACCCAAAGTGGTGAAGATGTCGCTGGAGGATGATCCCGAGGCCTATTTAACATCTTTTGAAAGACAGGCGACAGCAGCCCTATGGCCTCGGGAGTGGTGGGCTACCCAGCTGGGACCCAATCTGATCAGGGAAGCCCAGGCAGCCTACCATGATTTAACCCATGAACAAGCTATGGATTATGATGTGGTAAAGAAAGCCACCCTTCAGCGACTGGACATAACGGAGGAGACGCACCGCCGCCTGTTCTGGGAGTACCAACGCACAGAAGGAGTCCGACCCCGAATAATGGCCCAGCAGTTGGTGGACCAGGTGACCCAGTGGCTCTGCCCTGGCAAGCGGACAGCTGAAGAGGTGACCGAACTGGTCACCTTTGAACAGTTTATACAATTGCCAGGGCCAGAGGCCAGCAATTGGGTCAGCCGGCACCAGCCCACCATGCTGGATGCAGCGGTCAGGTTGGCCGAGGGATATGAGGACTCTATGCCCACACCACTGCCCACCCCGATACATCCAATGCCTCCCTTCATCAGACCCAGGATGGCGGGCCCAAGGCCGGGGCCCTTCACCCACGCACACCCTTCCCTACCGGACCAGCACCTTCTCGGTCCCCAACGGGTTGCCTCGCTCCACAACACTGGAGGCCGAGGTCAACCCCCAGCTGGGGTAGAACAGGGGCCCCCTCCCCGCTGTCAGGTCGGCAGCGGGACAATCAGGCTCTGTGGGCGCCTTTTCCTCTGGAATGTTACCGGTGCCATGGGGTGCGACCCCTTGCCCGGAATTGCCCCTCAGCAATGGAGTGTGGTGCGGCTTCGCATTATTTGGTACCGGCGACAGGTAAGTCCAGGGGTAATGATTGGGAGGGACCTTGTATTGTTGATGTGCGGGTTGGTAATGTGAGCACCCATGCATTAGTGGACTCAGGGTGTGGGCAGACCTTGATTTCGGAAACTCTCTTAGAAGGGGTACCTTGGTGGTCACATGGGTTAGTGGTCATCTCTTGTATCCATTGAGATAACAAGGACTACCCCCTCACTAAATTAGATGTGACAACTGGTAGTCACACCCGTCGTGTAATTGTGGCGGTGGCAAAAAGTTTGCCATACCCGGTTATTTTAGGTCGAGACTGGCCATGTTTTGAAATAATTATAAACCAAAAGGTAGAGCCAGTCTCCGGTAAGACCATAGGAGCAGCGGGGGAAACTATTGGGGATATTTTTCTGCTGCATACTGATCTGTTCCTGTGACAGTCTGGCTTGCAGTGGTGACGTCACGGACCAGGAAGTAACTGAAACCACAACAATGGATGGGCGGGTGAAGCTGAACGCTATGGCACTCAGCGTTTTAATAAACAAATAAACAAAACAAAAGATTTAAACAAAACACAAACCAAAGGGCACGAGGGCCAAACGAATAAACAGACCAACAAGTAAGTGGCGTGCTGGCTAAACCAGCACGTTTTAGCAATTGTTTTATGTTGTCTATGCACTCTCTCTCTCTCCGCTCTCCCGTACTCTCTACTCCAAAACTCCACCCCGCAGCACAGACAGCTGTCGGTTCTTATACTCTGGCCGAGGGGTTAACTAGCTGTTAATTATCTTATTACCCCTCGGCCACAGTCTGCACGCGTTTGGTAAGGATGCATGACTGTCAGCTAGTTAAATAATCAGTAGCTGATCAGTCATGCATCCTCTGGGTTTTAAATATAAATATAAAGACGCGGCGCTTTTACCCGCGCCGCAAACAAAAATACAAATAATAATACATAGGGACACTCCGCCACAGTTCCCCTCTCGGTTCCTCCCAAAAAAAACTAAACGAGAGAGAAGGGTGGAAAAATGGGAGGGCGTATCAATGAAACAAGGTTGGGGTTTGGTAGGAGACTCCTCCACGCCTGATAAATGCAAGGGAAAGGGGATTGGGATCCAGTGTGACCGACCGGGCCGGGTTACTGAGACCCCTAGTGCTGAGGCTACCATATCCCTGCGCGATATACCGAAGGTCTGGGACCGAGATGTTGATCTAGCATACGAGCAAAAAAATGATCCTATGCTGGCTAACCTCTGTGTGTTTGTTATTTTTTGTGTTTTGTGTTTGAGGAGGAGTGAGAGTCGGGAGCTGCAGCCGCAGAGCCAGCACTAAGACCCGGAGCACGTCCCTCACAGCACAACACAGCACAGCACCAGCACTCACCACGACCCCGGAGAAAGAGCACAGTTTTGTGCACGGAGGATTGTGGTCACAGGAATGTTATTATTATTGTTTGTCAGGACTGTAAACCTGCCGTGTTTCCCCTGATACCATCGCTGGTAGAGGGGTGGTTAATTCTTATTATTTGTGTTTTTCTAAATAAACACAGACTTTTTGGGAGAGAACTCTGGTCTGGACCTGTTCACACCACTCCACAATAATACATACACGATCACCAGTCCTGGGTGTGTGCAGTAGTGATCGTGGTGGATGATACAAGTTTTTATATTTGTGACAATGGTGAAGTGTTGTTCTGGCTTTGTGCTGGCCCATGGCGACAGCTCTGGAATGTGCTAGCTGTCTGGCAATTGACAAATTACGTACAGACAAACAAACAAAACACTCATGGTACTGGTTTACAGTTTAACAACTGGGGCCTCTCCCTGTCCTAGGTTCAATGCATAAACCAAACCGAAGGAACAGATTGCGATTCTCCGCCTCTCCAATCTGCGGCTGCCATGTTGTTTCCCTTCCGGGTCAATGTGTTAATGCAACGGAGTCCCACCCCCTTTCTAGCTGGCCGACTTCCCTTCAACCCTGGGAAAGAACTGTCAGGCCAGCCTGTCCAGGGAACTCTGTTCTTGCTGCTTAGCGCCCTCACAGGTCGGGAGGGAGATTTACAACCAAGAATCATTGCATTTCTGTCACATATCCCATCACTCAGAGTGGAACCGAAGGAACACTTGGCTAAATCTATCTTTCCCATTACTTCCCCCTCCTGGGAAAAACAAGCAGATTTTTGATGGTCTTTCCCCGCATGGTGTACCATGTGGTACATAAAGGGTTGCAACACCAGATACCACAGAGTTATCCGGGCATTACTATCCATCATTGTGCTTAACCACTTGAGAGGGGCGTGGTCTGTGACAATATCAAATGAATGTCCCAGCAGGTAATATCGTAAAGAGTGAGTAGCCCATTTAATGGTCAAACCCTCCTTTTCGACTATGGAGTAGTTGCGCTCCCGAGGCATCTTTTTACTGAGATACAATATCGGGTGTTCTACTCTGTCTACCTTTTGGGACAAGACAGCACCCAAACCCACATCTGACACATCAGTGTGGAGGATGAATCTCTTGGTGAAATCAGGTGTGATAAGGGTGGGGGCCTGGCAAAGTTTACGCTTAACTCTTTGCAGTCCTACAGTATGTCAGACCAGGTCCGACATTACAATTTTCCCTTTCCGGTCCGATGTCGGACTCTGTCCGACATCATCAAAAAGATGTAAAACACAGGTCTCTAGTTGTTTTTTCTCCAGAAAAAGCTGAGAAAACCATTCAATGGCCGAGTGAGACCAATAGGAGCAGAGAGAAGCTGAAAAAAGGGGCGTATCTGAGGAATACAGATAGCCCCGGCACCAAAGAGAAAATATGGACATAAACAAACAAGATAGCTGCTTCTGCATCCAGCGCTCAAAGAATATCACAGACATTTGCAGAGCTTTTTTAGATGTTATAGTAATAAAATAATGACTTGGATCACATTATTGAGGAGTTTAGTAATAAAACGAGTGATCAGGAGATGATTTATCAGTATGCACTACTATGAAGAGGTATGTGAAAAATACAGCGAACAAGGGGTGGGGCAGAGCTGAAGATGCAATACTGAGTGTCCTGTTGATTTGCAGTGAAATGCGCGTGTGAAAATAAATTGGACCTGATGCCTGGAGGCGCTGAATAAATGGATCGCAAAGGGTTAATAGTATCAAACGTCCCCTGACACTCAGTTGACCACTTAATTAAATTTGGAGTACTGACCTCACCTGAGTCTTGGTTTTGGGGATCGCTGCGTCGATCAAAGCCTGGATTTTCGTGAGATTGGGTTTCACCCTTCCATTCCCCATTAAATATCGCAAATATTGTGTTTCTGTCTAGGCAAACGCACATTTTCTCAAGTTACCTGTCAGCTGGGCTACCCTTAAAGACTGGAGGATGGCTGTAACCCTAGCCAAATGCTCTGCCCAGGTGGAGCGGTAAATAACCACGTCATCAATATACGCTGCTGCATATTCATGATGTGGGTGTAAAAACCTGGTCCATCAGTCTCTGAAAGGCAGCGGGCGCACCATGTAGCCCAAACAGCATGGTTTTATAGTGGAACAGCCCTTCTGGTGTTAAATGTGTTTTCTCTCTAGAACTTTGTCAGGTCCAGAGTAGAGATAAACTTCGACTTAACCAGTCTATCTAGAAGTTAGTCGACCAGAGGCTTAGGGTACGCATCGAACTTGGCAATAGCGTTTTCCTTCTGGAAATCCACACAGAAGCATTTGGTGCCGTCTTTCTTGGCCACTATGACAATTGGACTGCACCACTTGCTCCTGGAAGGCTCAATCACCCCAAGTTCGAGCATATTCCATACCTCTTTGCGAACGCCACTTCGTTGACTTTTCGGGATCCGGTAAGGTCTCTCTCGTACTGTGACACCTGAGGGAAAAATAATGTTCAACCAAGTTAGTTCTGCTGGGCAAGTCAGAAAAAACATAGCTGAACTCCATAGTAAGGTTACACAGTTCCTGTTGCTGATCTGGAACCAATTGTTCCCCCATCGAAATTATTTTAGTGCTAGGAGTCTCTGGACAGGGGCTTAAATCATCCTCTACATTGCCCGGGGCTATAAATAAGACCTCCCTTGTCTGCCAGGGCTTTAATAAATTTATATGATAAATTCAACGCTCATTCCGGCGATCAGGGTGTCTAGTTTCGTAATTCACCTTTCCTATAGCCCGAATCACTTCATGTGGCCCCTGCCATTTAGCACATAATTTCGATTCTGAGGAGGGATGCAGCAGCATTACCTTGTGTCTAGGTGGAAAGGTTTGAATTCTTGCATTTCTATTGTAACGCTGCTGTTGCCAGTGCTGAGACGATTTGAGGTTGTCCTGGGCCAAACGACTGACCAAATCCAGGAGTAGGAGCACATGCTTCACTACATTTTTGGACAAGCCTTTGTGCTCTTCCCACCCCTCTCTCAACAGATCGAGGATGCCGCGAGGCTGTCGGCCGTACAAGAGCTCGAAGGGGGAGAACCCTGTTGAACTCTGCGACACCTCTCTCACAGCAAAAAGGAAGTAGGGAAGAAGCGATGCCCAATGTTTTTGCTCTTGTGTTACAAAATGTCTCAGCATCTGCTTCAAGGTCTGATTAAATCGTTCCACCAAACCATCCGTGGATGATAAACAGATGTCCTGATGGGATGTATTTTGATATTTTACATAACTGCTGTAACGTTTTAGACAAAGTTCCTGACTTCCTTTGAACCCTGGGAAAGAAATGTTAGGTCAGCCTGTCCAGGGAACTCTGTTCTCGCTGCATAGCACCCTCACAAGCCGGGAGAGGGATTTACAACCAAGAATCATTGTATTTCTGTCACACCTACCTGCGAAAAAAACTTAAATTTACCGCGATTTAAGTAGACCCCTACTTCTCTGTAATATGATACTCTGTAATAGCAGCGAAACATTGGGAGTAAAAACATGGCGAATAAACGCTATAGTGTGAATAGCCCTTAAATGACCATGTTTCTACCTTCAGCCAAAGCCTTTCCTGAAAATGCTGCAACACACCCTACTTGGTATACCTACAAACCACTGGGAAAAAAAAACATGCTTGGCAATTTAATGGCTACCATCAGTGAAAAAGCCAGTCTCAACAAAAGGCACACAAATTATTATTATTTGTTTATTTATCTGACGCCTTTATCCAATCAACAAACAAAGCAAAAAGGCGTGTTGGCCAAACAAATAATCAAACAAATAAGCGGGCTGGTTTTTAATCTATCTCTCTCCTCGCTCTCTCCGCTCCCCGTACTCTCCTCTCTACACTCAACCCCGCAGCACGGACAGCTGCAGGTTCTTATACTCTGGCCGATCTTATTACTCCTCGGCCACAGTCTGCACGCGTTTGGTAAGGATGCGTGACTGTCAGCTAGTTAAATAATCAGTAGCTGATCAGTCACGCATCCTCACAGGGTTTTTAAATTATAAATAATAACAAAAGACGCAGCGCTTTTATCCGCGCCGCAAAACAAATACAAATAATAATAAATAAATACATAGGGGCGGAACACTCCGCCACAGTATGTCATCCTTGTTTTTCTATTTAAAAAATGTTTGGGTACAGTACCTTTGACCAGTGCCAAAAAGGTCATGTGACTTTTTGGTTTCTGTATATTAAAGACCTAATAATGATTAAGGTATTGGCTTCATTTCGGTACACAAATATATTCTCTAGGTCAGGGTTTCTCAACTGGGGGCCTCGACAAGGTTTCTGGGGGCCTGCCAAGAAAGTTTCAAATATTATGTGAAATGAAACGTTAACCTAACTGGAAAGACCATATGACATTATTTGTCAAATATATATTTATATGGCTTTGTGACAGGGTGGCTGAGTCGGTGACGTCAGGCAGAAGCAGAAAGGGAAACACACACCAGGCAAGTACTGCCGTTTTATTTTAATACAAAAATAAATCAAAGGTTTAAAAAAAACTGTGCTCACAGAGCCAAATAAAAGGTGTAAACAAAAACAAATCACGAACACTACAACCGGTCAGGCTGGGCAATCGCCTTCACTGACGCTAGCCTTGGTTAGTTTCGTTTTCTCCTCGCTGTCTCCAGTCATACACTCCTAACACCCACCACGAGTGCCGAGAACTGCCGGCTTTTATAACAGGTGACCATCTCCCGATTAGCAACAAATTAAATCACCTAATTAATTCGGAAGATGGCCACCTTCTGCACGAGTTTTTAAATTATTCCTGGCAGAGGACGAGCACCAATCTCGCCTCTGCGAGAACACGTTTTTAAAAAAAAAAAATAAACAAAACAATAACACGGCAGTACGCCGTCATATAAATACATAAATAAAACAAAATACGCGCCGCTTCGCCGTCACAAATATAATAAATAAACCATAATACGACTACTAATAATAATAATAAAAAAATACAAAATAGCACGAAGGCGGAGGGGGAAAACCCCGTTCTAAAAATAAATAAACAAAACAATGTACAGGGCACCTCGCCCTGTTACAGGCTTCAACATTAAACTTGAGGTTATTTAAATAAAATATATATTTTGGATTTACAGTAGCTAAAACTAAGAGGATGCTACCTTAATATGTACTGTACTAAAATAGAGAAAACATGTTAACTTTTGCGCATGCGTAGGAATAATGATGCGATTCTGCATTCCACAAGTGCAATTCGTATGGAGCAAATTACAGCGCAAAGCACACATCATTTGTTTTACATGCATACAGTAAATACCAAATATGGATATATTTTTAATTCAACCTTCTACTTAAAAAAGACAAAACATACAAAGCGATGATACTGAACTGTCCACAAGATGGCAGGCTTGTACTGGAAATGAAAACACCCCTCAACCAGTGTGTAATTTCTGCAAAAGAACTATTGAATGAATGCCTGAAACCCTTGAAATTACAGAGACAATTACCTGCCAAGAGATATATAACAACAAACAACGCTGGAGAAATTTTGGTGCGAGTGCTCTAACGGGGAATGTTCCGGACATGGGTTGTCACTGAGCCAGACACAGTGCAGTGGTGTTAACACGCGGCACAGGCACGCAGATTTAATAACGCACAAGTGCCGACACTAGGGTACCAACAATGGTAGCCTGTGGCAAAGTGGTGAGTGAATACAGGTGCGTGCAGTGCAGAGTGGACACACAACAGACAGACAATGATTTCCAGGTGCAAGGGTGTTTATTGGTTTATTAACAATGTCCAGAGCCTTATGGCAAACACCTGTAAATAATAATGATGGAGTGATACAGCGGCGTGTATCACTCGGTATTTGTAAATCCTTGGGTTTGGCCCGTAACCAAAAGTCCAGTTTTATACACCAATACAAACACAGTTTCTAGTGATAGTGAATAAGTGCAAGTGGTGTATTACAGTTCTCTGTGAAAGTGATGTCCAGGTTTATGCTGGCTGTCGCGACAGCTCTGGATTGTGCTACTGGTAGTCTGTTAAAAAACAGATGACAGTTAACAAACACAAGACAAAACTCACGGTTCACCATACTGCAACACAGACTCCTTGTAGGTTTAAAGCACTAACCATTTGCCAAGGAACAGATCACTTACACTATGTCCCCTATTTATACCCTCGCTCATGACCCGTAGGTTAAAGAGCGCATCCGCTCCTCCTCAGATGACACGCTGTTTACCGTCTGGGTCATTGAGTTTGGGTACTGTAGCTCCGTCCCTTTCCTAAATGACCGACTTCCACCTACCCTAAGGAATAAATTGTTGTGCCATTTAGTTAAGGGTACTCCTTTTACACAGTGCCCTCACAGGTCGAGAGGGAGATCTAACACCAAGAATCTCTGTCACATAGCCCTAGAGCAGGATTTAATCAATATAAAAAGCAAAGCTAATAAATAAAAGTTTGTCCACAGACGGCGAGCGCTACTCCTACTAAAAAAGAGGCCCCACTCCAGGAACTTACTACACACCCTCACTATACTTGTGGGATTATAATCCCCTAAATTTGACCTATTTCTGGTGCTCCTGGAGTCCTGGCATCCACCTGGCGACACTTTCTGACGGTCCCAGCTGGACAGCCTTCACAGCACCGTCTGGGAGTTGAAGGATTCCAGGCAATAATCATTTTATTCTGGCGCGGACGCTGTCCTCCTCAGTGTAAACACAGAAGCATTAGCTGAGCGCACGTCTGTGGGTCTATGGCCTAACAGCTACCGGGATCTGTGGTGCAGCTGCTTTTTGAACTCACCGTATGCTTCCCGGGTACTCCCTCAGCCAATCAAGAACTCCCCGCTGGGAAAGACTACTGTTCAATTGGTGGCCACGCAGATGAACCTGCAACAGGGTCTGCAGCACTGAAAATACTGATTCCATTTTGTACAACCTACTTATGCGAAACCGGTTTTTCAGCCATGACATCGATGAAAACAAAGTACAGAGCTAGGGTGAGCATTGACCATGACATACGTGTGTGCTTGGCAAAGATACTTCCACGTTTTGGCAGAATGCTTGCACAGCATCAGCAGCAAATTTTATACCAGTACCAGTAAGTTAAAATGTATTTGTATGTTTAATTCTATACACAAATAATTTATATAACTTTTTTGAAAACGTGTGTTAATGTTATCTGTACAGGGTACACAGAAAAAAAAACTATTTTCTTGTGGCACTGGTGGGCCTTGGAATTTTCCGTAGCACTTGGTGGGGCCTCAGCAGTAAAAAGGTTGAGAACCCCTGCTCTTGGTTATGTTCGATTGTGGGTATTTGTGGCAAAGTAGCTGCTGATTAAGAACAGATGCAGAGGTGATGCAGTGCAGAAATAATCACAAGTGAAAACTGTAATCCAATTTGGAAATGTTATTTTTTTTATTATTACACAAATCCTGGTCTG
Source organism: Acipenser oxyrinchus oxyrinchus (assembly GCA_030684275.1). Lineage (NCBI taxonomy): Eukaryota > Metazoa > Chordata > Actinopteri > Acipenseriformes > Acipenseridae > Acipenser > Acipenser oxyrinchus. Next base: position 19,319,058 of record CM060253.1, read on the forward strand.
GCGACCAAACAATAATCCTCTGGCAATACACCCCTGGTGTAAAGCTCGGCAGGAAAATAATAATGATTTGTAAACAAAACAAATAAAACGTTATCCGCTCCCACAATACTACTAACACAAATCACAAGTCCAGGTGCATGCAATAGTGCTCAAGGTGGGTGATAACAAATAACAGTGACTGTGGTGTTGTTGTTCCAGGTAGTGCTGGCCCAAGGTGACAGCTCCGGAGACGTGTTAGCCGTCTAGTGCATTTACAAACAAAAGACAATTACTAACAGTGGTACAAACAAACAAAACACTCACAAATACTTTTTATTTTCTTTTTGGGAACTCTTCCGGTCCTTCCAGTTCCGTGAGTCTCTGAACCCAAGCGAAGGAAAAGATTTACAATTCTCCGGCCCCCTTTATGCAATCATCCTTGGTAAACGATTACAGCTGACTATTGCCTGCAGCTGCTACTTTGTTTACCTTCCGGGTCAATACGTTCCTGCAACGGAGCCTTGCCTTTTTCCAGGCTGACTGACTTTCCGACCCAGGAAATGAACTGTCAGGCCAACCCGTCCAAAGCCTTTCCCTTTCGCTACTTAGCGCCATCACAGGTCGGGAGGGAGATTTACATCCAGAACTCCGTCACAGTATTGTACAAGAAAAATGAACACCTTTATGCCACCATTGCAGTGTCAAACCTCCTATCTTAGTGACCTTTTAGTCGTCACTTCAAGGGTTATATACAGTTGTAGACAAAAGTATTGGCACCCTACATTTAATATTAGATAATTAAAATACCCAATTTCTGGTAGTTTAACCAACAATTTTTATGTAAAAAAGAGAAGCAATTAAGCAATTTCAAATATTTGTTCATGACAAAAGTATTGGCCCCTTTACATTAAAAGTCTGTAAAAATGTTATAGAACTAATTATAAAATATATATTCATTGATTGAAAGCCATTACACAGTAACTAAACTGCATTATAAAGTCAATAGCCAGAAAAAGAAGTAACTATTCCCTACATCTTTTAAAGAAGAATGTTATGGCAACACAGCAGATGATAGTCAAGACAAAGGACTTGGATTCACGTTTGCGAAAAGCAGTCGTAGCAAGCTACAACAAAGGAAATAACTACAGAACAGTATCAAATAAATATGGAATACCAACATCCACACTCAGACCAATAATCAAGAAGAATATGTTCAGTAGGTAAGAGAATTGTCTGAGCAGCTAAAACAAATCCAAGATTAAAAGCCAGACTTAGAAAGATTTAGAAGCATCAGGCATAAGAGTGCATGAAAGAGCTGTGGAAATAACACAGAGAAGTTGTGTGTTCCAGTGGTTAAAGAATAGGGTTTGTAACCAGGAGATCCCAGTTCAAATCCCGGTTCAACCACTGACTCATTGTGTGACCCTGAGCAAGTCATTGTGACCCTGAGCAAGTTGTTGTTATAAGTGACTCTGCAGCTGAAGCATAGTTCACACACCCTAGTCTCTGTAAGTTGCCTTGGATAAAGGTGTCTGCTAAATAAACAAATATTAATACACGTAGACCTCACTGCAAATCACTTTTAAAGAAAATTCATAAAACAAACCATCTTACATAAACCAAGAAATATGAACAGGAATCGAAGCATTCTTCAAAAAAATGCTCTGGTCCCATGAATCAAAAATTAAACTTTTCCCCAAAAATGAACCATAGTATGTTTGTAGAAAAAAGGGGAAAGTCTTCACCAAAGAAAACCTTGTTCCTACAGTTGAAGATGGAGGTGGTTCAATCATGATATGGGGTGTTTTAGCAGTTCACAGACTGGGGCAGTTTCCATGGAAAAAGAAAAATAAGTCTCACCCTTTATTCGCTCTATTTTTGTAGTACTTTCGGGTTGTGTGTATATGTAGCAGGGCGAGGTCTGTGCTGGCTATCTGACGCATGCATGATCCTGCAGGGGGGGGAGGTCGGGAACCTTGTGGGACCCGTCTGTCAATCATGGCAATAACACGGAGAGGTGGGTGAGGGTGTGTTGTCTCTCCCTCTCTGAGTGGTCGGGATATGGGCCTTGGGGGTCGCTCGACCTATAAAAATAACTCTTTGTTATTCCATCACTCTTTCCCTTGTAGGAGAAACACAGTGAAGCTGGGTTCGAAAAAGCCGGAGTAGACAAATCCGAGAAAGAACGCCAGGGTCTGGAGCAAGAGACTGAAAAGGCAAGCACGGCTGAGGAAGACAGCCGCTATAAATATTATTGATTTTACATACCCGAGTGGGACGTGCGTAGATAGCTGGGGAAGGTTGGGCAACCCTGAATGTACAGTGAGGGAATAGCAAAGTATAGCTGAAACCGAGCTACATCGGATAGCTACAGTTGAGGGAAGCTGCAGGATGCAGCCACTTTCATTTGTAGTTTTGTTAAGTGTTGTGTTTTTTTTTCCTTTGTGCATTTCTGTTTTGATTATTATTTCTGCACCTGCGAGTGCGCTGGAAAGGAATATAATGAATGAACGGTTTACCATCGCTGGTAGCGTTGCTACGTAGTGCAACAGTGCCATCTGCTGGACTAAATAAATCAGTGTACCCCAGTGGTGTGTTCAATTACATTTCTGTCTCCTGTCAGTGAATACCCCACACCCTCTCACAGTGCCTTTCCATCTAGCTTTCTTTCAGCCAGAGAATATCTCCTTCCAAATGCAAGTAACCTAATTAATATTAAAATATATGAGGGTATATTTAAATATGCAGCTTTCTTAAACTGAGCTTCTTAAACTGGGGTTTTGTTGAAGCACTGCAAGTGCGCCTGCCTCATTTGGCCACCAAAAAATGAGACAGCATTAGACAAATACAAACAAAACTAAATAAAAATAATTTGTGTTTGTGTATGTCTTGTGTTTGACTTTTGCAGTGCAGGTGGTTTTGTCTTGTGTTGCGTATGTGTACACCTGCACTAATGATTTTTGAAGTGCAGGGGGGGTGTCTGTCTTTTTTGTTTTGTGCTTATTATAATAAATAAATAAACATTTTGTGGTGAGAACGCCACAGAATTAAATGTGTTCCATCACTAGTACCCAACCTCCAATAAAAAGGGGCATTGTATTCTAAGCCGGTGTGGTGTTATTTTGTGGTACGTGTTAAAACGTGGTTGTAACAGGACAGCGTCACTGGCAAGCTGTTTCAAACAGGAAGGGAGACTCAGACACAGAAAGCTTGCAGTTTCAATGTGCTAATGCTCTTTTTAATAAACAAATAAACAAAATAAAAATGGTACAAACACTTAACAAAACACTCTTGACAAAATAAAAGGTAGAAGGGCCAAAACAAAAGGTTCTACAAAACTTACGAAAACGTAATACGGGAAGGGACACGGAACACGGAACACAAAACACGCACCTCCACCCTTATAAAAGTTTACCATAGTAAAAGCATAGCAAAACGTAATAAAGCATAGGAAAGCAATGTAAATAACAGTGAGGTATGGTAAAGCATATTAATAAACAAGGTAAACGAGGGTAAATTATGGTTAATACATGGCATTACCATGGATAAAGCATGGTAAAAGTGCACATTCCCACATGTTTTTGCAGGGAGAATTTTAACTCCCTCCCTGCCACCCAATATTCCTCACATATACCTGTATACCGACAGGGCTTTCGCCCTGTGTGACAAGGATGGCTTGAGCGGTGACGTCAGACCAGGAAGAAGCAGCTCGCACACAGACAGACTGGGGTATCAAAGGCGTTGCAGTGCGCTTATTAATAAATGAACAAAATAAACTTTAAACAAAACCAAGCACTCAAAACAAACAGCACGTTGACCAAAACAAATAGACAAGAAAATAACTAAAACAAGTATCGTGCTGGTTCAGAACCCGCATGTGTAGCAATTGTTTCTTTTAATTATTATTTTACCTCCTCTTACTCCCGTTCTCCACTCCTGAACACTCCACCCTGTGCAGCCAAAGCTACAGGTTATTATAGTGGTGACCGAGGGATTAACTAGCTATCAATTATCCTATTAACCCCTCGGTCACATTTTGCATGGGTTTAATAATTCTGCATGACTGTCAGCTAATTAAATAATCAGTAGCTGACAGTCACACATTCTCTCAAGGTATTTTAAAAACAATAACAAATAATGGCAGACAGCACCTCGCTCGTCCTGCCAAACATAATAAAAATACAACAAAACAAAATACAAATCATAATATGCACAGGGGCGGGGAGTACCCCATCACACTGTGCCACACTGCTACAGTGGTACACCATGTACTGCGCTTGCCCGGACATGCGCAAATGACTCAGAAAACAAGGAAACGCCCATCTGAATGGGGTACGATGTACTGAGTTTGGCCCTTAAAGTTATCTTTAATATAATTTTCTTTTTCACAATTCAGCAAATTTATGTGACTTTAATGATGAACAACAAATTGGATTATCTAAAATTGTAAACATATCCGATGTTGTGGGTGAACTACAGTTTGTCTTGTTCGTATTGATTTGTGCAGTAGTCAATCATAGCATTGACAGCGTACCATTTTTTGGTTTTAAATGTGTACGCGTACCACATTCTGACGATGTACCGCTTTCTGGCCCTGCACCGGTGTAATTTAATGTATTCAATTGGGTCTGTATTTAAGGTTAACTAGTTGCATTAGACCAAGGCTGTAAGGAGCTGGTTTCCATTACATGAGAGTTGGTGTTAAAACTTCATGCTGATACTGGGCTCAGCTCTCGCCAAGATAAGCACCAACTGAGACATAGCTTCTTTTACTGTAAACTAATGTGTACATCTGCTTTTCCTTCCATCTGATGATGTAGATCTCTTTCTGCCTAGTGTTGATGGCTGAAGTGTAATGCTGGCTCCAGAGATCAGCCTATTTTGCTTCCCTAGCGCATCAGCACACACAATGGCTGTAAGGAGGCTATGTGGTCCAGTGGTTAAAGAAAAGGGCTTGTAACCAGGAGGTCCCCGGTTCAAATCCCACCTCAGCCACTGACTCATTGTGTGACCCTGAGCAAGTCACTTAACCACCTTCTGCTCCGTCTTTGGGGTGAGACGTAATTGTAAGTGACTGCAGCTGATGCATAGTTCACACACTCTAGTCTCTGTAAGTCGCCTTGGATAAAGGCGTCTGCTAAATAAACAAATAATAATAATAATAATAATAATAATCTGGACTGAGCTGAGTAGGGTACTTCTGTGGGGTCTTCAAGTGGGCACCTTCTATCCTTGGTGTTTCGTCGACTAACCCACGACACCTTAAGAGGTCTCGACAGTGATTCTGGCATCCCAGCACCACCCCTCTTCCATCCTCCACTCAGCTAAGCCTAGCTTACTTACCTTCCTTTACATCAACATTTTTATATTTCTTCTAGAATATTTCCGTCTCAACCACAGCCAGTTGCTGCTCCTCTCTGCTGCTTCAGTTCTTCCCTATGCGTCACATCCAAATCCTATGTCTCTGAGAAACCGGGTTGTGGAGTGTGTCACAAATCCTCGACAACCCACCTCCACTGGGTAAACCTGGATTCTCCATCCTTGCTGTTCCGCTTCAGTGGCTAGTTGAGCGTACCAAAGTTTCTTCCTTTTGTACGCCTCATCCACAGCATCCTCCCATGGCATTGTTAACTCTACCAGGTGAACAAGGCGTGCTGATCCAGACCACAAGACAATATCTGGTCGAAGGTTAATGGTGGCAATCTCAGGTGGAAAAATAAGCCATTGACCAACATCTGCCAGCAATTTCCAGTCTCTAGCAGCTTCCAGTTGTCCTAGACAAGTTTTGGTTTTAATACCTTTTCTTGGCTAAGACCCACCTTACATCCTGTCAAAATGTGTCTTAATGTAGCTGGTGATGAACACAAAGGACACCACGGATCTTCTACCCGTATATTAAGGTTCTGTGGTGATGGGAGAACATCATACGTCGACCTGATGAGGAAACTGATCCTGCTCTGTTCAATTGTCCATAGTTTCGCCAGCCGATCTTGCATTGTTCCACACTCTCCCATCTCGTCCATTCTCCCTGCTTGGCCTGGGAAACTGCCTTTACGCACCTCATCCTCTCCTCCTGCTTTTGCACCTCGTTGACTACCAGCTTCCTCTGTTGAGCTGGGGCTGCTTTGTGCCATGTATGAGGAGCTGAACTGAGACCAAGACCTCTTTTTCCATGCTGTACTTGTCCCATTATATCACTGTTACGAAGGGCAGCCTTTGCATCTTGCACAGCTTCCTTTGCTGCCCACTTTCTTCCAGTTTTCAACACAGGTGCTGCCTCCTTCACACATTCGTTGTGTGACTCTACCAATGTAATTTCCAATCGAACTTCGGCACACTTAAAGTTAATTTCAGTGGATTGCAACTGTATGTATTTTTTGTTTTATTGTTAATGTGTGTTAGACTAGTCCAGGGAGGGGCTAGGGTGGGCAGGAATATAAATAACTTGGGTCATTCAATGTAGAGAGGTTGTAGATTCTGGTTGTTGAGTCTACTGTGTAGTTGCGTACTCTAAGGGTTCTGCCTTTGACAGTCCTGTGCATCCTGTTTTTTTATTAGTTTATATCAAAGCCTGGATTACGTTTGAACTGTTATTTTTTAAATCTTTTTGGCTGGGCCGAAAATTATATTTATTTTGCATAACTGTTGCTTCTCCTGACTATTTTCTGCACAACATCAGCCACTTGATCACCCTATCTTACAAACATCATCAAGCTCCGCAACCCCCAAAGAGGTGGGCACACGTTGCTGCAGAGATTGCAGCCCCCTTCAAGACCATTACCAGGAGACACAGGGCCACATGCCTCTTGAGAGCTATCCTCTCAATCGAGGCCTTTGTAAAGGCCATGGCAAAAGTGGTGGGACCATCAGACATTGTGGCAGCCTCCAAAATGCTGGGATTTTTCTCAAATTAGTATTATCTTTTATTTCTTCCAGAGGAAGTGCGGTGCTAACACTGCAAAGAACTGGGGCACCAGAAAAAGAGGTGCCCCAAGCTAAAGCAGGGGACAAAACCACATGCCATAGCACTGGACACCACTGGGACAGAGGAGAGGCCGGTCAAATAAAACATAAAGTGCAATGCGCTCACACAACAGCTTGAGTGCGTTGTGCTTCTTCATTGAGAGGATGGCGATGGAGACCTAGGGAAGAAGGAGGATGACACAGAGTCCATGTGTAGTGTGGACTCTGAGAAGTTGTCCACCTCTTCTCCAGACATCCCTGCAGTGGAGCTCCTGGAATTTCTGGAGGCCACTATCCACTGCAGGGAGAAGGTAGAGCTGACCCTGGACAAATGGAGGGATTTCCAGAAGATCTTACAATCAGTGAGATCCTTCCTCGGGGCCAGCCATGCCGAGAAAACTTTGGGCTCAAACGTACACATTCAAGCCCAAAAGTTTCATAACCAATTGGTAAGCTACGGGAGAACTCAGTCTCCATTGAAGGTCACCAACAAATTCCTGCAGGAAACACACACCACTCCAGAGGCCGAAGCCAACTGGCAACTGGAGTGGGGGGAAGAGTGTCTTTCAGCCACCTCACTAAAACATCTTGTGGGGTCCTTTCGTCCCAAGGTACTTAATGTGAACAATGTGACTTCTGGATGGTCTGGCACAGCAGACAATCTCGCTTCCCCATGTGGAGCCAGTGGTGGAATGTGGGGAAAGCGCAGATCAAGATCTTCTGTCAGGATTACACAAGAGGCTCACGGATCAAGCAGGTGGAAAGGGAGCTGGAGAGCCACTTAGTGCTCGGGGACCAACTTTTGCAGAGCGTGTATGAGAAGAAGAGCACCTTGTGGGACCTGCAGTGCCAGTGGCCCCATGGGGCGTTTCTGCGCTCGTGGGTCTAGGTCCTTCAGGAGATGGACAGTGGCACACACTTCTTCCATGCATTGGAGACATTTTAAAAATTATAAATGGTTCATTTTACTCCGGTATAGTTCCCTAAGCACTTAAGGTAGATGTGGTAAATCCTATGCTTCAGAAACACAATTTGGACCCTAAAGTCCTCAATAACTATAGGCTAATCTCCAACTTACCATTATTGGATAAGGTTCTAGAGAGAGTTGTTGCAATTCAATTACAAAAATTAAACTCTTAATGTTGCATTCGAGAAGTTTCAGTCTGGTTTTCGTGCTGCACATAGCACTGAGACAGCCCTTGTCAGAGTTGTGAATGATCTGCTGATAAGCTCTGACTTAGGCTTTCCATCAGTTTTAATTCTTTTAGATCTAAGTGCTGCCTTTGATACTATAGACCATTCCATCCTACTGAATCGTCTTGAAAGCCCAGTAGGACTGTCTGGCCTTGTCCTATTCTGGTTCAAATCTTGTCTTTCTGATAGGTTTCAATTCATCTCTATTAGGGAGGTAAAATTGGCATTATTGGAAGTAGTCTGTGGTGTTCCACAGGGCTCCATTCTAGGTCCCTTGTTGTTTTCATTATATTTGCTACCATTAGGTGATATTATCTGCAGACACGGAGTGTCTAAAGCCAGGAATTTCTTCTGCCTGGGTGTTATTAGCAACTTGCCATCAAGCATTGGATGTCACATAATTTTCTAATGTTGAATTCAGATAAAACAGAGGTTATGCTAATGGGCTCACAGAACCAACTAAAAGGAAATGTGGGATTACATGAACTTGACCCCAAAACTTAAAACTAGAAATCAAGAGTTTGGGGGTCATCTTTAATCCTGATCCATCATTTGAGGCTCATATTAGGAAAAAAAAGTATCTTTTTACCATTTGAGAAATATAGGCCAACTTAGACCAATTATTTCCATATCTGATGCCGAGAGACTAATGCATGTCTTTGTTTCATCTAGAATTGATTATTGTAATGCACTTTTTTTCTGGTGTCCCAAAACGTGTGGTATCCCCGCTTGCAGCTTATTCAGAATACAGCCGCTAGAATTCTGACTAAAACCAGAAAAAGTGAACATATTACCCCTGTTTTGGCCTCTTTACACTGGCTCCCTGTGCAGTATAGAATTGATTTAAAGATTTTCATATTTGACAACATCTTACTGATTCAGGACCTGCTGCACTACTGCAGGAGGACTGGTCAGTCGGTTGCCTTTTTGTCTCTCGACCAAGAGAAGGCATTTGACCGGGTGGACCATGATTATCTCTTTGGAACCCTGCAAGAATTCGCTTTCGGGCCACGATTTGAATGCTGTACGCCATGCTGAGTGCCTTTTGGTTAACTGGTCCCTGACAGTACCCCTCGCTTTCTGGAGAGGAGTGCGTCAATGATACCCTCTATCTGGTCAGTTATACACGCTGTGCATCAAGCCCTTCCTCTAGCTCCTGCGAAGGAGACTCACGGGGATGGTGCTCTGTGGCCTGGACCCGAGGGTAGTCCCTCCGCTTACGCCGACGACGTGTTTACTCTGCCACATCCTCTGCCAGGATCAACTGGAACAGATGCTCTGGGTTGTTAATAGGTCCCTGGCAGGCAGACTTCCTTCCTGTTGAGCTCTAATATGTCCAATGGAGCATGAGCAGTATCAAATACCTGGGGGTCCATCTTAGGCCAGCGGAGACCTCGCTCGCAGTCAACTGGGTGGAGTTGAAGGACAAAGTTGCTGCGGGACTGAGATCCTGGTCGGGTTTGCTGAAATTGCTTACTTTCAGGGGTATGGCTCTGGTGATCAACCAGATAATAGCATCGATGCTTTGCCATCAGCTGATCGCCCTGAGCCAGTCCCCTTAGCTTATTACCAGGGTCCAGAGGAAGACGACAGACTTCTGGGCCAGAAAGCACTGGGTCGCTGTTGGGGTTCCGTGCCTCCCTCTGGAAACTGAATATGAAACTGAATTATCCAATTTCCATTTCACTCATAATCAAGCAACAGCAACAGTGCTTCAGCAGGGTGCAAGCGGGTATGAGTTGCGCCTCCAATTAAAAACAGGGCTCAGACTACGTCACCTGTCATTGCTAGTACTGTGGTTATAGAGATAGGAGTTTATAATGGAGGCTTGTCTCCTCTGATGAAAAAACTCTCTGGGCTCCTCCAATTAAACCCCATGCTCAGATAATGTGATCTGCTACTGCTAGTATTGTGGTTAATAGCAGATAGGAGTTTATAACGGAGACTTGCCTCCTATGAGGAGCCAGAACTGCTGTTACTATAGGAATGTTGAATCTAGGGTTTTGGTTAATATGTAATTTTTTCTTGCATTTTAGACAATCTTTTTGTTTTTGTTTTATTGAACATTATATATATAAAATAATAGATGGGCTTCAGTGAGTTACAGAAAAATAATTTCATCTAAGGTTTCTGTGACGTCATAAATTATGAGACCAAAGTGAGTTACAGGAATTGTTTTCCTGTAACTCACTGAAGAGGCCCATCTATTATTTTTTATAATACATGGATACCCTTGTGATGTTAATATTAAAGAAGACGAGGTTCAGCAGTATAATTGGGTTTTTTTAAACATAGTGTTTCAATGCTGTACAGGCGTTCTATGTCGTTATCCATTAGTGCTTCAGCTTTATTTGAATGATTGCCCTTTACCTTGTTTTAATGAAAACGAGACATTTTGTGTTGAATTGAAAGTGATGGTCTGGAGGAGTCAAGTGGGTCAATGTTCAAGTATATTTTCCTCTAGAGGAATTATCACTTTTTGACGTCACTACTGTGGTATTATGCTTTTTTTCTTGAATGGCTCAGGATAGAAATATAGCCTTCATCCATGTATTATTATATTATAATGCTACACTACAATATTTCACTTTGAAATTTTGAGGAGGCACTGCCTCCCTTGCCTCCTCTAAGGAGCTTCCACTGATCTGCTCATAGGTTGATATGAGACAGTTTATCTTCCAACAGGACAACAACCTAAAGCAAAGATAAAACTTCTGGAATGGCCTTCGCAATCACCAAATCACAGTCAACAGAAATGCTTTGGACTGTTCTGAATAAGCTGTAGCCAAGCATTGTGTATCCAATCTGTCTGAACTGAAGGAAATATGCAGACAGAATGGGCTCATATTTCACCAACAAGATACTGGTTAAAAATTATCATAAGCATACTGGTTTAGAATTATCATAAATGTCTGAAAGCCATAATAAAAGCAAAAAGGAGGACACGTGAAATACTAAAAAAGGGGTGACAATACTTTTGTCATGAACAAATACTTGAAATTGCTTAATTGCTTTTGTTTTTTATAAAGATTGTTTGTTAACACCAACAATTTAGTATTTTGGTCTTTTTCATATACATTAGTGGCTAACGTTCACTAAATGCTTGTATTTAACAAGTTTTCTTGAATTATCTTACCTAACCTAATGCTCTTCATCTTCAATTTCAACAATCACAACATCACATGACTTGTAAGATTTACAGAGGACAATAAACCAGGTTTGCAAAACCTTGAAAAAATCTCTTTTTGTATATAATTTCAGATTTAGTACTTGAGGGTTATTTAAATATGAATGCTGAATACAATAACAGAACACAAAATTTGCCATTGACACAAATATGTTGATGTAGAAAACTACACTTCCTTATTTCTTTTATTTATTTATTTATTTTAAAGATCCCCCTAATCAGATTTAACAGGGACCTTTCTGTATAACCCCTGGGTAGACCAATCAATGTAAATTAGTTTGAGGAAAGCCAGGCTTAAAATTATATTGATATAAGCCATGAGCTTATAAACAGTTAGTTTCATAATCGCTGTCAGTCGAGATAACTTCCGATTGGTGCATATCTTTCCATGAGCGCCCATTTTGGTTAAATGTATTCTTAAAGTGTAAGAAAAAAGATTGTATGTGATTATCACATGTATTTTCTTTGTGGATTTGCAATAATAAAAAATATAATTATTTAGGAAAGTTATTGGGGTCTGTGGGATACAGATATGTCCCTGCCTGAGGACAACTCAATTTTAAAATTACATGCAGACAGAAAGACGAATTATATATATGAAATAAAGTTATAAAAATATGATACTTTAAATTATGGGATTCAATAATTTATTTTTATTCAAAGTTCATTATAAATACTTTAGTTACCTGGTTTTACAACACAATAATGTCTTTTATAACATATTTATAGATGCATATGGCAGGGAAGGGTGCAAGCACGGTATTACAGGGGGTAGCTCGGACACTCAGCGGGAGACGGATCAGATATGTCAGGCCCATCATCTAGTGGCTGCCTTTCCAGATGTTTGCTCTCCTGTCCCAGGACGTACTCACATAGCTTACTACAACATTGAAACTGAGCCTGGAGTGCACGCTTACCAAAGGTCATGCCGCATTCCTGAAACAAAAAGGAAACTATGAAAGCTGAAAAAATGCTGGGAGTAATTGAAGAGTCCCAAAGCAACTGGAATAGTCCTGTTTTATTTGTAAACAAGCCTGATGGATCAACTAATTTTTGCATTGATTTCAGGAAGATCAGTGAAAAATTGAAATCTGATTAATAGCCAATGCTCCAAATAGATGAGCTGTTGGAGCGTCTGGGCACAACTAGCTTTATGATGACACTGGACTTAACAAAACTGGTACTGTCAGATATCCCTGACGAGGAGTCTTGGGAAAATACTGTGTTTGACTCCCTTCGGGTTGCACCAGTTCAGGACACTTCCTTTTGGGTTGCATGGGGCCCTGGCCACTTTCCAGCGGATGATGCAATCCCATCAGCAGTACACTGCAGCCTACATCGATAACCTGGTTACCATAGCGTGGACTGGCATAGTCATTTGCATAGTGTGGCAGCGGTATTGCTATTCTTGCGGGCTCACTGCTACCCAAAAAAAGGGTTCAATTGGAAAGGGCGAGTTAGAGTATTTGTGGTATCAATTGGGGATGGACAAATCAGACCGCTCATTGCAAAGGTTCCGACCTTTACTGATTGTCTGGTCCTGAAGAATAAAACCCAGGTGCGATCCTTCTTGAGCTTGGCTGGCTACTATCAGAAATTCATCCCGTGACGGACCTCACCAGGAATGATGCCAGAGGGCCTTTCTGACTGAAGGCTAAACTGTGTAGCAAACCAGTGTTGCACAGTCCAGGTTTCAGCAAGGGGTTCCTCCTGCAGATGGATGCGTCCCAGATAGGTCTGGGTGCGGTGAGCCGACACTTCACCCTTATTACAGACCATGCCCCTCTGAAATGGCTCCACCGAAGGAAGGATATCAGTGATCGTATCATATAGTGGTTTTGGTTTTGCAGCCCTATGCCTTCAGGGTAGTCCACCAGGCGGGAAAGCTGCATCAAAATACAGTTGACTTTTACCAGGAAGGTGTCAGGTTGTAGGATTTCAATGGACCGATGGGGAGGGTATGTGGCAGGGACAGATTCTGTCACTAACTTCTTGGGCGCATGCACGGTACTGAAGGGGGTAGCTCAGACACTCGACGGGAGACAAGTCGCAAGCCAGTTGGAAGTGCGCTACACAGCCTTGTTCTTTGTCTAACCAGGACCATGGTTGGATCGGCTACAACTACGAAATCGCTAGGAGAGCTAGGGGAGAGTGAACTAGCCATACAGTAAGAATTCAGACTTATACGACTGTGTTAAAAGTCACTGTGTGGCAACCGGGACAACAGAAACACATACAACTAAGCCTAGCTTAGTGGCTTTTAGAATCCTGTCACAGTATAAATAGGGGTCTGTAGTGCGGCAGGTTCTATCTTTTAGTGGAGGTAGCGCTCGGCCGCCTCTAGGCCAGCTTTTATTTTGATTAGCTGTGTTTTGTTTTGACTTTTTTTTGGTATTTAATATTTCATTATTTGCACTCCAGTTTGTGTATATGCGCCTGTGTCTACACCATTGTTGGTATAGGTGGTTTCCTGTTTGTCTCACCCCACCATAGGTGCTACCATTGTACCTTGATGGTGGCACCTTGCAATTGCATTCCAAAGAACTGTGCAACAAATAAATAAATCTGTGTTCCAGAGTGGCGTGGTCAATCTCAACAACTGTGTGTCTGGACTGTCAGCGGATAACCAATAAACCGCTATTACAATTAATTAATTATTGGTTGTTTTTAACAAGCGTCTTACCCTTAAGTGTTCTGTTAAAAAAAAAATGAGGGCCTGCATTTACAGTACCAGACATTACGTTTTCAGAGTATATGGAATATTTCACTGGAGTATAAACAAAGCTAATGTGGGACAAGGCAAACTAAAATTTGCACACCACCACTCAGAAGACATGACATCAAGTGCCAGAATTGTGTCAGTCATTTTATATCATGTACAAGTACATATCAGCCAGTTTAGCAGGCTAACTTGAAATGGATGAACACACTTTTGGTTGCTTTCTTGACACACAAGCTTTTGTTTGAGGTACTTAATATTATTTAATTTAAAAAGATTGACATAAAGTAGTCCCAAGGGGGACATTTTGCAGTAATATATTGCTATCAAAACAATACACTGGAATACTATAATATATTTACTATGATATATTGCAAAATCCATATTTAATGTTTTATAGATGAAAAAAACCTTAAGGGAAAACCAAGTGACACGTGGGAAGATCTACCATGTGACACCAACAACCAACAAGTCCATTCGCTGGCTGTCTCTGTGAACCTGCCACGGTGTGCTGATCTCTTTCACATCGCTCATCTGTCCTGGAATTCCTACGGTATATTTACCTCCAGCTATCAACTGCAGATGCACTGCCTTTGCTCGCTCTGACTGCCTTATATCCGGTGTGGTGTTTATCTCCTTGTCTGCTGCTGGATTTCCTTCACTTGTCCTTTTCCCCATCTGTCTCTGGATTTGCCGCTGTGTACAACCCTGCTATTGACTGGGGGTGCCCTGCACTGGCTTTCCCCATCTGCTTGGAGCCCAGTGTGGTGTGCCCAGCTACCTCTCTGGATCATTCACTCCTGCAACTAGGGTGCTGCTGGCTGTCAGCTTTATCGTCTGCCTGGGGTCGCTGTCAGCATCTCTTCAGCTGCCGTTCCTGAGGTCAACCAGTGGGTTAAGAAGATCAGCTGAGGCTCCCAGGTTTAATATCTGTCAATGATTACAGTGGGAAAGGTATGTCATTTGTTCAGTATTCTTTAGTGCCCTCTTGGCCTTAAGACCTTCTAGGTCCTACTTGCCTTTGCACAGCGACGTTGCTGCTTTCTACCAGTCCCTTGGCATCCTGCACCATGCTCATTGTGACTCAGGGTGGCAAGTAGTAAGAACTAAACGTACTGTGGTGCTTTGACATGCTCTCTGATCCTCTCAAGAGTTTTGTTGCATTATTGGATATGTTCAATCTCACGGCACGTTCTATTTCCAACGCCTATAAAGGGTCACACTTGGTGATCTCTTTGGGTCTATCTTTGTCCAATTTTCTCTTCTACTCGTCTTAGTTTCTCTGAACATTTTCTGATCACTTTTGACTTACCCTCCCTCATTCACCAGCAGCTTGTTCTGTAGTCTTGCTGGTTCTGGCCCTGCGTTACCTATTCCCTATAAACCGACTTCCAAATTTTTCTCCCGAATGCTGAGTCTCAGAATTTTTAAATCTAAGCTCAAAACATTCTGAAGAAAAAAAAGGTATAGAATTTATAAATGTATAAATATATTGTATAGATTATTTAATGATTTTGCCAAACCTCAATGGAATCTTTCTCACAAAATCTCAGATGAACTGGTGGGGAGGTTTTCAGACCAGGATGCCTGTCTCTTGGAGGGTCTTCATTGTAAACAAAATGACAATTGGTTTAAAAAGACCCTCACTGATGTTCTTAAATTCAAAGAGACCCTCAGCTGTGAGCACACGCTATTTCTTATTGTTTTGAGTAAACAAAATGGTCTGTGTAGACAATTAGTCTCTTTGGACGGTACTTCAAAGACTGCATACTTGTATTGTATTGAAGAGATCTGAACACACTTAACTAATTACAACATGAGTTACTTAAAAATCCTATGTCAATACTTTTAACCTACCTAACTTTGGAACATTAAAATAAACAAAAGTAATTTTACTTTTAAACTGAGTTGTTTGATTTTATTTATGAATATTAATTAAGCATTGTTAGAAATAACACCTATTAAGTAAAAATGGGGAACATTGTTTAAAAAATGAAATTAGCTATATATCATGAACATAAAAAAGAATATATTGAAGTTAGTATTTTAATTGAATTTATTTGCATTATCTGATACAAGTTAGATAATATTTTCTTTTGAGATTAATTTAGAATTAATTTATATACTAACAAATCTGGTTTACCTAATTTACCCTAGATAATCAATATGAAGTTATAAATCCCCGCCAGATGAAATCTCTTTGATTTGGCCTTTAAGCAGTTTGTGCTCTTTTGGTTTGCTGTTTATTTATTTTTTATTTTTTTGCAAAGCACCCTGGGATGCTTGCCCATGAAAGACACTATATAAATTAAATTAGAATGGTTTGGTATAGTATGGTACAGTATGGTAAAGTATGGTAGGGTTAAAAACTCTATAACCATGAATGTGGACGAACCCTGCTCTTTATATAGTTGTTAAGACGCTCACATGTGGTGTGCGAGGTTGCTGGTTCATGTCCAGCCTCTGCCCTGCTACAGATACAATATAGCAAATGTGACTATGAAACCAGGACCCCTGGCAATATACACTACCGGTCAAAAGTTTTAGAACACCCCCATTTTTCCAGTTTTTATTGAAATTTAAGCAGTTCAAGTCCAGTGAATAACCTGAAATGGTACAAAGGTAAGCGGTAAACTGCCAGAGGTTAAAAAAAAAGTTTAGGTTACCAAAAACTGAAAAATAATGTACATTTCAGAGTTATACAAAAAGGCCTTTTTCAGGGAACAAGTAATGGGTTAACAACTTACAGCTGTTCTGCAGCAATGGAAGTAAATTAAGCCTTTAAAGTTGATGCTAACAATTCCTACAGGTGTCCCAACTTTTGCTGATTACTTACAAACCCTCTGTCTGTATAAAAGCAGTGTTGGAACAGACTGTGTTACTACACCCTCTTAAGCATTATTTGGACAGTATTTCCTTTAGAGAAATTGCAAAGAAAGCCAAGGTGTCAGTGAGTACAGTTTCCTACACCATCAAAAGGCACTTGAAACTGGAGGAAACTCTGACAGGAAGAGGTCTGGCAGACCCAAAGCCACAACAGAATCAGAAGACAAGTTTCTGAGAGTCAACAGCTTGCGTGATAGGCGGCTCACAGGACACCAGCTTCAAGCACAGCTTAACACTGGTCGAAGTAAGCAAGTCTCACAGTTTCAACTGTGAAGGTCGAGTGGCAGTAAGAAAGCCATTGCTAAGATGGCAAAATAAGAAAAAGAGGCTTGCCTGGGCCATGAAGCACCGCCAGTGGACTACTGAAGACTGGAAGAAGGTCTTATGGACCGATGAATCAAAATTTGAAATCTTCGGTTCATCACGCAGGGTTTTGTGCACGCGTCGAGTAGGCGAAAGGATGGTTCCTCGGTGTGTGACACCAACTGTCAAACATGGAGGAGGAAGCGTGATGGTCTGGGGCTCTTTTGCTGGATCCAGAGTTGGCGACTTGCACAGAGTGAGTGGCACCCTGAACCAAAACGGCTACCACAGCAATTTGCATTGAGACATTAAACTGCGTAAATTTCAATAAAAACTGGAAAAATGGAGGTGTTCTAAAACTTTTGACCGGTAGTGTACTTCTGTACTATACTAAATATACTAAATATACTAAAAGAGATAGAATAAAACTTAAAATACCATTCTCTAACCAATGACTGGATCAATGTGGGATTAAAATTGGTAAGGTATGTTTTGGCCCAGTGGTCCTCCTCTGTCCTAACAAAGCTATTTAGAAGTGAGTTGAAGCTGCAGATGGACATGGTTGCAAAGGTCGCTGATGGGAGACCAAGGTTCATAAGCATCAGAGCTGAGGATTAGTGATGACGAGTTAACCATCCCTCTTCCAGCAGTGACTGAGAACTTTATTTAACCCTTTGACGCCTAGGTAGAATGACCATATTTGGGCTAGAATATGACCACTTTGTGATTAGCGCTTGTAGTTTGGCAACCTTGATGTGTTTTATTGTGAAATAATATATTTTTAAAAACTGCCAATTTCAACCCCTTTCCAAGTTAGATATAGAAAAAATTATCAGCATAACACAGATGCAAAAGGAGGATTTCAAATAAAAAAAATGAGATTTCAAATATCTTCTACTATTGAGGAGCTACAAGATTTTGTCTGAGCCATGGTCTGTATGCCAAAATTCCCCAAAACTGCCCTATTTTCTGAACTGTCAGATATTCTATGAAAGTAAGAACATAAGAAAGTTTACAAATGAGAGGAGGCCATTCGGCCCATCTTGCTCGTTTGGTTGTTAGTAGCTTATTGATCCCAGAATCTCATCAAGCAGCTTCAAGAAGGATCCCAGGGAGTCAGCATCAACAACATTACTAGGGAGTTGATTTCAGACCCTCACAATTCTCTGTGTAAAAAAGTGCCTCCTATTTTCTGTTCTGAATGCCCCTTTATCTAATCTCCATTTGTGACCCCTGGTCCTCGTTTCTTTTTTCAGGTCGAAAAAGTCCCCTGGGTCGACATTGTCTATACCTTTTATGATTTTGAATGCTTGAATCAGATCACGGCGTAGTCTCCTTTTTCAAGACTGAATAGATTCAATTCTTTTAGCCTGTCTGCATACGACATGCTTTTTAACCCTTTGCGGTCCATTTATTAATTCTGCTTCAGGCTCGCCAGGTCTAATTAATTTTCACACGCGCAGTTAATTTTTAGACGCGCTGTTTAAAAGTATTTTTTTCACAGTCAAACGGGTTTAAATGGCCCTGCATATCAACAAAGCACTCACTAGGCATCTCCAGCCCCGCCCCACCCTTTCGCTCGCTATCGCTTTCACATATGCTAACAAATAAATAATAATAATAATAATAGTCGTACATACCGATCAATCATCTCCTGATGACTCGTTTTATCACCAAACTCCTTAATAATGCAATCCAAGTCATTATTTTATTGCTATAACATCTCAAAAAAGCTATGCAAATGTCCGTGATAGTCTCTGTGCGCTGATACTGTAACACCCAGCTCGTTTCCATATGACCGCCCCATCTGATGCCAGGGGCTAGTATGACTATTCATGAGATACGCCTGTTTTTTTTTTTATCGGCTTGTCTCGGCTTCTTTCGTTCCCACTCGGCCATTGAATGGTTTTCTCGGCTTTTTCCGTTGAAAAACCGACTTTTTGCGTTTTGCGTTTTTGGATGATGTCAAAGGACAAAGGACCTGATGGGAATAATTGCAATGTCGAACCCAGTCCGACAATGGACCGCAAAGGGTTAAACCTAGGATAATTCTGGTCGCTCTTCTTTGCACTCTTTCTAGAGCAACAATATCCTTTTTGTAACACAGTGACCAGAACTGAACACAATATTCTAGGTGAGGTCTTACTAATGCATTGTAAAGTTTTAGCATTGAATCCCTACTGCGTTCAGTTTGAGAATTAATGTTTTATGTGGGACTTTGTCAAAAGCTTTCTGGAAATCAAAATAAACCATGTCGTATGCTTTGCAATTATCCATTGTCGATGTTGCACCCTCAAAAAAATCAAGCAGGTTAGTTAGACACGATCTCCCTTTCCTAAAACCATGCTGACTGTCTCCCAGGATACTGTTACCATATAGGTAATTTTCCATTTTCGATCTTATTATAGTTTCCATACGTTTACATATAATAGAAGTCAGGCTTATTGGTCTGTAGTTACCTGGTTCGGTTTTGTCTCCCTTTTTTGTGGATCTGTATTACGTTTCCATGTTTCCAGTCTGTCGTTACAACCCCTGTATCAAGAGACTGTTGCATGATCTTGGTTAGCGGTTTGTAAATAACTTCTTTCATTTCTTTGAGTACTATTGGGAGGATCTCATCCAGCCCAGGGGATTTGTTTATTTTAAGAGCTCCTAGTCCCTTTAACACTTCTGCCTCTGTTATGCTAAAGTTATTTAAAACTGGCGGTCTATAGCATGCTCCTATTATTATGCCCTTTGAATTTCTGTCCATTATTCTGACCCATATTGATTTGCTGTTGTTTTCTTTGTTGCTGTTTTCTGCTGTCGCTACCCCTCCGCCACTTCTGTCCTGCCTGTCTTTCCTATACAGTGTATACCCACTAATATTATATTCGTCTCCATCACTCTCAGACAACCAAGTTTCTGTAACACCTATCACATCGTAGTTACTTGTTAGTGCAGTAGCTTCAAGTTCTAACATTTTGTTTCTGAGACTTCTAGCATTTAGATAAATACATTTAATGGCTGTCTTACCTGAGTTGTTCCCCTTGTTTTGATGTGGTCTCCCTTCTCTTTTTTGTTTTCTCCCCCCTTACTTTCTAGTTTAAATGCTTCTGGACCTCCTCAAGGATCCTTTCTCTGAGTAGATTGGTTCCCTTTTTGTTTAAGTGCAGTCCGTCCCGCCTGTATAGATAGTCCTTGTTGTAGAATGTGCTCCAATGTTCAAGAAAGATGAAGCCTTCCTGTGTGCACCACAATTTCAGCCATGCATTTTGATTTTGTATTTCCAGCTGTCCATATGGTCCTTTGCAAGGTGCCGGCAGTATCCCAGAAAATACCACAGTTTTGGTCTTGTCTTTTAATTTCCTTCCTAGCTCTCTGAATTTGTTTTGCACGGACCTTGGCCTTTCTCTTGGAGAAACTCGGAGCAGCTGATTCAAATTCCCCTCCGTTCTGAGACACGCGGCAGGGGCGGAGCCAGCAGCACAACGCAGAAACAAACAAAAGGCAGCCAGTATTCACTGCGACAACGTGTGAGGCGACAGCATGGGAAAAGTACGAGTGGACAAGTACATCACAGTTAGAAGCAGTTTGAAAGCAGGTTGACAGCTGCAGAAGCTAATCTGTACTTCCAAATGAAAAAACGTGGTCTTCAAGCCAGTAATCTGTGACAACTGCATGATGTGGGAAATCCGAGAAAACCCAAAAGAGCTCAACCAAGTTTGTGTAAAGTGCCGCACGATCCAGGACTTGCTTCAACGAGTACGTCTGTTAGAAATGGAGCTGGAGGAAATGAGACAGTAACAGGAGCTTGAGGAGCTGACACACCCACAATTCATGGAAGTCTGCACCCCTAGCAGACTAAAAGTCACCAGGGAGATGTAAGAGAGTCAAAACAGCTGGGTTCAGAAAGGCAGAAGCAGGGAAAAAAAACAAACTTCGTCAAGCACAACCACCAGAAATCCAAACATCCAACAAATTTGAGACACTTCAACATTTAGATGACCAAAACTAACATCAAGAGAATGAAAGGAACAACATCCAGGACCCTATAAACAGTGCTGGCCAGGCAGCAAAAAGAAGGGAGGTCATGATTGTTGGAAACTTGTCACACGGCTGGCTGAGTGATTACGTCAGACCCAGGAAAGGAAACATACACAGGACGGTGAAATGATGAAGGTGCTTGCGTGCGCCGGTTTATTGCAAATAAAAAGTTTGTACAAAACAGAAAACACAGACTGAACAAACAAAATGGCGCGTTGGCCAAAGTAAATAGACAGACAAACAAAGTGGACGAACAGACAAACAAGTACCGCGCTGGTGCTTCCAGCGCGCAATAGCAATTGTTATTTCTTTCTGAATACCTCCTCTCCACACCCGTTCTCCACTCACAAACACACAACCCCGAGTGAATGAAATGTGCATCTATATATACTGTTGTGCTGGGATTCAATTACTAATTAATTATTCACTTGAATCCCAGCACGTGAATTAATTATGTGCAACCTCGTGCTCACATATTAAATACTTTAAATGCGCATGAAGTGCAATCCCGTACCGAAATACAATTATACATTTTAAATAACTCGTGCTGCGCACAGCCATTTATATCCCGTGCAGCCATCTCTATTCACCAACATTAACACACCACACGCAACATACAACACAGAAATGCACACAGGGGCGGGGCACATTGCTACAGGACTCCATATTGAGAAACACAGCAAGTTCAGTTTGCAGTTTGGACCCTCTCACTCCAACAGTGTGCTGACTTCCAGGAGCCTCTGTCAAGCACATCACTGAGAAAGTGGACAGGCTCCTAGAACGAGCAGGAGACAACCTGGTAGTAGTCGTCCACATCGGTACAAACAACATTGGAAAAGACTGGCCAATATCCCTGCAAAACAAATTCAGTGAGCTAGGTAGCAAATTAAAACAAGACCAAAACTGTGGTATATCCCTGTCTGGGATACTGCCGGCACCTTGCAAAGGACCATATGGACAGCTGGAAATACAAAATCAAAATGCATGGCTGAAATCGTGGTGCCCACAGGAAGGCTTCACCTTTCTTGAACATTGGAACACAATTCTACAACAAGGACTATCTATATAGGTGGGACGGACTGCACTTAAACAGAAAGGGAACCAATCAACTCAGAGAAAGGATCCTTGAGGAGGTCCAGAAGAATTTAAACTAGAAAGTAAGGAGAGAGAAAACAAAAAAAACAGAAGGGAAACCACATCAAAACAAGGGCAACAACTCAAGTAGGACAACTATTAAATGTATTTAAATCTTAAGTCTCAGAAACAAAATGTTAGAACTTGAAGCTACTGCACTAACAAGTAACTACGATGTGATAGGTGTTACAGAAACTTGGTTGTCTGAGAGCGATGGAGACAAATATAATATTAGTGGGTACACACTATATAGGAAAGACAGGCAGGTCAGAAGAGGTCGAGGGGTAGTGCTATACATAAGAAATAGTCTTGAAGCCCAGGTGTTAAATCTGGACAAAGAAAACAACGCCAAATCAATATGGGTCAGAATAATGGACAAGAATTCAAAGGGCATAATAATAGGAGCATGCTATAGACCGCCAAATTCAGATGCCAAGCAAAATAATCTGTTATACAATGACATTAGAAATGTGTGTAGAAAAGGAAAAGCCATACTAATGGGGGATTTCAACTTCCCTCGTATAAAATGGGAGAACCCGGTGGGGAGCACGACGGACGAAATTGAAATGGTGGAAATGACTGCTTCCTAACGCGATTTGTCAAGGCACCGACTAGAGGGGAGGCATGCCTTGATTTAGTCTCTTCAAATAACGAAGACAGGATAACTAAAACAGAGGTCAGAGAGCCATTGGCAAACTCAGACCACAACATGGTCTCATTCGAAGTGATTTTTAAAACCCAAAAAGTAATGACTAAAGCTAAGGTTTACAATTTTAGAAAAGCAAACTATGAAGGTATGAAAGAGAGACTAACAGAAGTAGATTGGAGTAAAATAGAGAAAACATCCACAGAAAAAGGATGGCTGTTTTTTAAAAATGTTATAAAACAATTACATCCCAAAAGTAGACAAATCTAAATCTAAAACAAAATGGCCAAAATGGTTTAAAAAATGCACTTTTCAGAGTATTTAAAAGGGACCAAAACAAAGTACACAGAAAGAGTACTTGGAACTGCAAACACAAGTCAAAAAGGAAGTTAGAAAGGCCAAGAGAGAGATAGAAATCAATATTGCTAAGGGGCTAAAAACAATTCCAAAATGTTTTTATAATATTATAACAGCAAGAGAACATGCAAAGAAGAGGTTAAATGTCTAAGAGACACAAATGGCAAAATCATAGACGAAGAAAAAAAATAGCAAATGTATTAAATGATTACTTTTCACAGGTTTTTACAAAGGAGGGCACGGACAACATGCCCCACATGTTGACCTGTTCCTATCCAATTTTAAATAACTTTAGCATAACAGAGGCAGAAGTGTTAAAGGGACTAGGAGCTCTTAAAATAAACAAATACCCTGGGCCGGATGGGATCCTCCCAATAGTACTCAAAGAAATGAAAGAAGTTATTTACAAACTGCTAACCAAGATCATGCAACAGTCTCTTGACACAGGGGTTGTACCGACAGACTGGAAAATTGCAAACGTAATACCGATCCACAAAAAGGGAGACAAAACCGAACCAGGTAACTACAGACCAATAAGCCTGACTTCTATTATATGTAAACTTATGGAAAATATAATAAGATCTAAAATGGAAAATTACCTATATGGTAACAATATCCTGGGAGATAATCAGCATGGTTTTAGGAAAGGGAGATCGTGTCTAACTTTTTGAGGATGCAACATTGACAATGGATAATTGCAAAGCATACGACATGGTTTATTTAGATTTCCAGAAAGCTTTTTACAAAGTCCCGCATAAAAGATTAATTCTCAAACTGAACGCAGCAGGGATTCAAGGAAATGCATGTAGATGGATTAGGGAGTGGTTAACATGTAGAAAACAGAAATTACTGATTAGAGGAGAAACCTCAAAATGGAGCGAGGTAACCAGTGGTGTACCACAGGGATCAGTATTAGGTCCTCTGCTATTCCTAATTTGCATTAATGATTTAGATTCTGGTATAGTAAGCAAACTTGTTAAATTTGCAGATGACACAAAAATAGAAGGATTGGCAAACACTGTTGCAGCAGCAAAGGTCATTCAAAATGATCTAGACAGCATTCAGAACTGGGCAGACACATGGCAAATGACATTTAATAGAGAAAAGTGTAAAGAATTGCATGCAGGCAATAAAAATGTGCATTATAAATGTCACATGGGAGATACTAAAATTGAAGAAGGAATCTATGAAAAAGACCTAGGAGTTTATGTTGAGTCGGAAATGTCTTCATCTAGACAATGTGGGGAAGCTATAAAAAAGGCCAACAAGATGCTCGGATATATTGTGAGAAGTGTTGAATTTAAATCAAGGGAAGTAATGCTAAAACTTTACAATCCATTAGTAAGTCCTCACCTAGAATATTGTGTTCAGTTCTGGTCACTGTGTTACAAAAAGGATATTGTTGCTCTAGAAAGAGTACAAAGAAGAGCGACCAGAATTATCCCAGGTTTAAAAAGCATGTCGTATGCAGGCAGGCTAAAAGGATTGAATCTATTCAGTCTTGAAAAAGGAGACTACGCGGTGATATGATTCAAGCATTCAAAATCATAAAAGGTATAGACAATGTCAACCCAGGGGACTTTTTCGACCTGAAAAAAGAAACAAGGACCAGGGGTCACAAATGGAGATTAGATAAAGGGGCATTCAGAACAGAAAATAGGATGCACTTTTTTACACAGAGAATTGTGAGGGTCTGGAACCAACTCCCCAGTAATGTTGTTGAAGCTGACACCCTGGGATCCTTCAAGAAGCTGCTTGATGAGATTCTGGGATCAATAAGCTACTAACAACCTGTAACAGGGCGAGGTGCCCTGTACATTTGATTTGTTTATTTTATTTTAGAACGGGGTCTCCCCCTCTGCCCCTGTGTTATTTTGTATTGTTTATTTGTTTATGGATTTATTTGGAAGTACAGATTAGCTTCTGCAGCTGTCAACCTGCTTTCAAACTGCTTCTAACTGTGATGTACTTATTATGTATAGAAGACGGTGAAGCGCCGCAGGTTTTGTTATTGTTTATTAATGTATTTATAGATGACGCCGTAGCCGTGTGGTTTTGTTTATTTTAAAACGTGTTCTGGCAGAGGCGAGATTGGTGCTCGTCCTCTGCCAGGAATAATTAAAAAACTTGTGCTGAAGGTGGCCATCTCCCGAATTTAAGTGATTAATTTTGTTGCTAATTGGGAGATGGTCACCTGAATATAACAGCCTGCAGCTCTCGGCACTCGGGGTGGGTGTAGAGAGGAGAGAGCGAGCAGCGAGACAGAAAATCGAAACTGCAATTAAACATAGGAACAGTGACGGCAATCTGCCCAGCCTTACCTGTGTTTTATATATTTTGTGTTTGAGACTTGTTTTGTTTGACTGTTTTGTTTGCACTGTGAGCACAGTGTTTTTGTTTGAATATTTATTTTATTTTTGTTATTTAAAAATAAAAACGGCGCACCGCGTCATTTACTTTAACTGCAGTACTTGCCTGGTGTCAGTATTTTTACAGTCCCTGCTTCTGCCGTGACGTCAACGCCCAGCCAGCCTGCCACACAACCAAACGAGCAAGATGGGCTGAATGGCCTCCTCTCATTTGTAAACTTTCTTATCTTCTTATGTTCTTCCTATGTTGTTTGTACAGATGTGGACGACTACTACCTGGTCGTCTCCTGTTCATTCTAGGAGCCTGTCCACATTATTATTATTATTTGTTTATTTCGCAGACGCCTTTATCCAAGGCGACTTACAGAGACTAGGGCGTGTCAACTATGCGTCAGCTGCAGAGTCACTTATAATTACGTCTCACCCGAAAGACGGAGCACAAGGAGGTTAAGTGACTTGCTCAGGGTCACACAATGAGTCAGTGGCTGAGGTGGGATTTGAACCAGGGACCTCCTAGTTACAAGCCTGTTTCTTTAACCAGTGGACCACACAGCCTCCTACATTCTAAGTGATGTGCGTGACAGAGGCTCCTGGAAGGCAGCACGCTGTTGTTTTAAGGGGGTCCAAACTGCAAACTGAACTTGCTCCGTTTCTCAATATGGGGTCCCCAGCAATCATGACCTCCGCTCCCTTCTTTTTTTGCTTTCTGGCCAGCACTGTTTATAGGATCCTGGTTGATGTTGGTTTTGATCATCTAAATTTTGAATTGGCTCGAATTTGTTGATTTCTGGTGGTTGTATTTGATGAAGTTCCTTTTTTTCCCATTGTTTCTGCCTACCTGAACCCAGCTGTTTTGACCATCTTCCATCTCCCTGGTGGCTTTCAGTCTGCACTTACATAGCCCCGTTTGTTGTCCATCTGCACTTACGTAGCCCCGTTTGTTCCAGATGGGCAAGTACTCAAGAAGAGAATTCACTACAAAAGCAGAATCTGAGTATATGTTCAGTGGAGTGTAGGGAAACAATGTGAGTGTCTGCAAAACTGCTATTACCTCTGCTTTTTGCGACGAAAAGGCTGGAGGGCATTTGTACAAATAATCTCCGTCCGGAGAATGTATAGCAAAACCTGTATGATACCTGTATGGACACTCCGTTAATCTTCCCTGACAAGAACATCCGCAATTGGTGTATGTGGTGTGTGTAGCACCACCTGGTTGAACCCATAAATGTACTCATAATGCATCATAGCCCAGTGGACAGATAATAAATGGTGCGTACATTGATCATACGCCTTCTCCACCAAGGTCAACAAGCGTGAAGCATAAGCAACAGGACGATGTATAGATTGTATCTCTTGTAAGAGAGCAGCTGAAATTGCCTCCTCTGTTGCAGTTGTTTAGAACACAAAAGGAGCACTGTGGTCCGCGTTACGGAGAGTAGGTGCCTGTAGAAGGGATTTTTTTAATATTTCGAAAACTGTCTGATGCTGTGTTTCCCATAACAACAAATCTTTCCCTTTTTTCTCCTTTTAGCAATTCATAAAAGGGCTTTGCCACCTTGGCAAATCCTACTATAAAATCTCTACAAAAACCCACAATGCCCAAGAAAGAGCGTAATGCTGTAATGCACGTAGGAACAGTCAAACGTTGTACCAGTGTGTCCTTATCTGGATCAATCGTACCCCCCCTGCCTCAATCTTAATTCCAAGAAAGGTGGCTTCAGTTTTGAGTAATTGGGCCTCTTTGGATTCAATTTCAACCCTGCTGCCTGTAGTAACTGAAGTAACTCTGTCAAGAGGGAGATATGCTCATCCTCCGATTTTGTTTGAAACAACAAATCATAAAACATACTGAACCAAACACTGAGGTTTTGAAAAAGCAGTCTTCTGCCAAGGCCTGATGAAGCAAGTTAGGTGCACATTTGTACCCCTGAGGGATATAATTCCACGTATACTGGTGGTTACTGAAGGTAAATGCAAACATGTATTGACAATCGGAGTGTAATGGTATGGACCAGAAACCATTTGATACATCAAATGCATTATAATACTTGGCATCGGATAACAGTGAAGCTATTATATCAGGTGTGGTAACTACCACCAGTGCACATGTGGGTTTTTGTTCAGCACGCTGTAATCAATAGTAAGGCGCCAAGAGCTGTCCGGCTTCTTGACAGGCCATATGGGTGCATTTACAGGGGATAGACATGGTCTAACCACTCCAATCGTAGTCTGCAGGTGGGGCACGGCCTCAGCCAGCGTAGTTATACTGCCACTGTGGAGGTGGATCATGGGCCTGCACGTTAACTTGCAAACCAACCCCCCCGCACCCCACCCCCATGTTTCCACAATCGTGTTTGTGGATTGCAAAAGCCTGCCTGTGCCTCTTCAATAACCCATCTAGTTCAGGGTTACCAGTAATCAATAAGGTGTCTAAATCATTGCTTTCTTCCTTTTTTTACTGCATTAACTGAGTGAACATCAGAGATAAAAATCACTTCCTTATTCTCTTCACATTACCAGATACACTGGTTGCTATAATCCACTATGTATCCTTGCTTCCGCATTATATCTCAACCCAGTATATTCCTCCCATCCAGAGTGGGGCTTAGCCAAGCCCTACCTTTAAACCTGTCCTTCCCAATCTAAAAGGACATAAGATCTGTGTTGGTTGCCCCTATCAGACGGTGAAGTTGTGTGTAAAATAGTGATCAAAGCACCGGTGTCCACTAGCCAATTGTCACAGTGGCCTCGGACTGCAACTTCAACTACCGGCTTCCCCCATTGACTCTAAGCACCCCTATGGCGGAGGCAATTTGGAGTCACCCAGCCCTGCCCTGTCCAATCTCTCCTTTATTTCCTTCAATTGCAGCTGAACGTCATGGTATGGAGATTTTACTGTCCATGCCTTTACAGCCTCTGCTTTTTTATGACAAAACTTACCCTTGCAGTAATAACACATAAACATACCGTTTACCATCCTTATGCAAGGGATCTCTCACCCTCTCCTGCTTTACATCCCTCTGTCTTCCAGACTTGTTTTGTCTGTGCAGTTGCTACAGGTTTCTTTTTCCCTCCCCCTTGTTTGGAGGCAATTGTTTTAGGCAATTGTGCAGTCAGCACTGGTTCGTATGGGCCTGACTGATTTATATAGCAATGCTGCATAGGCCTCATCAGTATCTGCCGGGTTAGCAATACCACTGTATGACTTATAGGCCCCCATTAACCGGGCCGCATAGGCTGCCGGATGTAATTTTTGTGTAGACCGGCACCCCATCAGCTGCAGTAGAGCATCTCCTCTAATTTTCTTAGTCCCTTTCCCGTTCTTAATGTTTTTGGGCAGACCCTCTGCAAGTGAACCCATACACACACACACACACACACACACACATCAGTATACATGCATCCCCTTCTGACAGGCGGTGCTGCCTCACTATCCTGTTCAGTGTATTCAGAAAATCATGAGAGTCCCTAGTAGATGGCTCAAAAACTCAAACTAGTTTTTTTAATGCCTCTATCTCACTGGCTGAGTGCAGGGAGTCGACTACAGTCACAACCTCGGCCCCTCTGAATCTGTCTTAACCTTATTAACAACCAGGGCCAAGGTAGCTCCCACGCCAATGCTGTCCTGATACTCCCACTCCTCTTCAGACAAGTTAGGATCTATATTGTGACTGTCCTCGTCTGCCTCTGAATCTGAACCCAACACAAACGGCGTATCTAGCCCCACTGCGACCACATGCCCCTTTAACATCTCTAGCTTCTTTTTCAGTTTGGATATCATACCCTGGTCATCTCTTACTTCACAACTCCTGGTTGTATTTTTTCCCCACTTTCTGACCAAACAATCATATGCGACCTGAACCTTCTGCAATTGTTCGGACATTTTCTTGCTTGTCCCATGCTCTCTTTTCTGTAGCTAAGCTGTACATCAGCGTTGAGTGCAATGTCAGACCTACTTTTATTTATCGCATCAGACATCTCCTTTATTGTCTCCTCCTGTTTTTAACTACCTCCTTAAGTTTTCGAGCGTTACCCTGTACCAGTTCACCTTTCTTTTGATATAGTGAATTGCTTGTCTGCAAGCCCAATAGTAGTAATATTACTATAGCTTATGTCAAAAGTCTGATTTATGATCCTTTTGACCTTTTTTTGACCTTATATGTATGAATTTATGAATATATAATGAGGGGCGTGGATTTATGAATATATAATGAGGGGGCGTGGATTTATGAATGTATGAATATATAATGAGGGGGCATGGATTTTATGGTTGTTACAAGACATATATGCTTATTGAATATAGGCATATATAAGCCTATAAACTTATTGAATGTCTTTTATAAGATATGTACAAAAATCATTGTTTAATATGTTATTTATGTAATCAGGGGACAGTGGGTTACCCAAGTTTTATAAATGCTTATGTTAACTTATGCTTGGTGTATACAACATTAAAGTCTTAGTATTTTTACATGACACTTAATGAAAAGAGAACGTTTAAAAAGAGGGTATTAAAAGAAAAAAGAAAAAAGAAAACAACTTATTCGACATTTAAAAGCATTTAAATATTACACACAGAAATCATAGTAAAACTTTGAGTGTTTTGTCGTTATATATATGTGCATATACACTTACTGCATTTGTCCATATTTACAAAAATCATTGTTTAATAAGACGCATGAGGATGTTCAAAGGTTTGAGGCGCTGTGATTTTACATTTTATAGGTTCGGTGTATACATATTTTTTACCAGGCAACGTGAAAAGCAAAAGATATTTTCACATATAAAAACCAATAGCGTATCACAAAAACAATAGAAAAATGCAGAAAACAACTTATTCGACATTTAAAATGTGTTTTAAACAAGTATTACACACATAAATAACAGTACAACTTGAGCGTTAGTCGTTTTAAAAGTGTATCGTTAAAAACATAATAGATATCAAATTAAATATTTATAAAAGAACAAAAACAAAACAAAATCTACCAGAGTAGAATTTCTGAAAAAAGCTCTCTCTTACCATTTTCAAAAAAACAAAAAACAAAAAAAACTCCCCGAACAAACGGATGAGGCCTGCCTGAATTTCTCTCTCTCTCTCTCTCTCTCTCTCTCTCTCTCTCTCTCTCTCTCTCTCTCTCTCTCTCTCTCTCTCTCTCTCTCTCTCTCTCTCTCGAGGATTGTGGGATTGTGGGAGGAGCCAGGTGGTGAGTGGAGCGCGGGAGTTGTCATTCAGGAGAATCTAAGCTTTTGCAATTTATTTATATATATTTATATTTTTGTGTTTTATGTAAAATTTGTTTCTTGGTTTAGCGTAATAGTGTTAGTATATTTGTGAGTCATTGTTGTTTGTTTAGCTGATTGTAGATCAGCAGAAACGCCGATATGGCGTGTAGTTCGGGGGGGGGGGGGGTGCTGACTCGCCGGCACGGCTGCCGCTGTGTGTCTGATGTCGGGGTGTCGGTGGAGGAATGCCTGGTGGCGATAGGAGAGGTTGTGGGCTTCAATAAAATAAAATCAGCTTCAAGGATGAATAAAGCTCTAGTCATTTTTTTAACTGATTTGGATTTGGTAGATAAGCTAGTGGAGGAGGGGTTTAGTGTGCAGGGGTCTTTTATTGAAGTTTCACCTTTAGTGACACCCGTAACCAAAGTAATACTGTCTAATGTCCCTCCCTTCTTAAAAAACGAGTTACTGGAAAGAGAGTTAGCAAGATATGGAAAATTGATGTATCCCATTAAGACGATCCCTCTAGGATGTAAAACTCCCAGTGTTAAACATGTCTTGTCTTTTAGAAGACAAGCGTTTATTTTACAACACGATCCTAATTTAGTTATTGAAGTAGCGTGGACCTTTAATGTCGAGGGGACGAATTGTGTTGTTTTCGCTAGTTCTGATATGATGAGGTGTTTTAAATGTGGAACTCAGGGACATCAAAGAAAACAGTGTCCGAGAAACAGGGATCAGGCTGAAGCAGAGCAGGATAAGGGAGCTCCTGGCGGGGAGGAGGCTAGGGGCGATCGGGGAGAGCGGGAGGACGAGCAGCCCCCGGAGCCAGCACAGCCCGAGACGGCGGAACCAGCAGAGCCCGAGGCAGCGGTGCCTGAAGCAGCAGAGCCCGAGGAAGCGGTGCCTGAAGCCGCGGTGCCTGAAGCAGCAGCGTCAGCCGTGTCTGAAGCAGTGTCGACACCGCAGCATAAGAGACACAGTCAAGCGCAGACAGCCTCAGGGCAAGAGATGGGACAAAGCCAAGAAGAGTTTGAAATGGTGGCGAAAAAAAAGAAAAAGAAAAACAAACAGTCTGAAGAAGGAGAGCCCAAGCGAGACCCTGGGTTAGTGTTTGTGGGTAGCGGGGAGAAGACTCAGTCCCCCGGCGTGAAAGTTGCGGAGAGCGGAGGCGATCCCCAACCGATGCCTGAAGAGGAACTGACGTCTTCCCCGGAGGCTGAGCCACCTTGCCCTGAGGAAGAAGGCACAAGCACAGACCTGCCCCAGTCTGACTATGAGACAGGTAGCAAGACAGGGGGCACCGAGGCTGAAGCTGTGGCTGTGGAGAGCGGCGAGGCCGCTGAAAAAGATGGGGCAGACGGCGAGGAAGACGAGGGCATGTACGAGTCAGATGACGGGGGGCTCTCTGATTCCTCGCTAATCTCGGACATCCCTGACAGCCAACCCGTCAGGAGAAAACTCTATACACTGCAGTACATTTGCAACTTCCTTGACAGTACTAAAGGTAAGAGGGAGTGGACATTAAAAGTTTTTCCCAATTTAAAATTGTTTTTACATTCTCTGCATGTAGTCTCCAGGAAGTCCACACTTGAGGAGTTAGATCAGCAGAAGAGATACCGCTTAAAAACTAGTACAGACGGTAAAGAAAATGTTACGTTCAAAAACATTATTTTAAAATGGATTTTTGTAATACGACTTTTTTATTGCTTTTTTTTT
The DNA here is from genome assembly GCA_030684275.1 of Acipenser oxyrinchus oxyrinchus. Classification (NCBI taxonomy): domain Eukaryota; kingdom Metazoa; phylum Chordata; class Actinopteri; order Acipenseriformes; family Acipenseridae; genus Acipenser; species Acipenser oxyrinchus. The sequence continues at coordinate 19,351,763 of CM060253.1, forward strand.
AGTGTTTGTTTTAACTTGATGGTCTTAAATATTCTAACTGCCATGGAAAAGTCTATTTTTATTTCCTTTAACGTTAATGGCTGTAGACAGTCTTTTAAAAGAGCACAGTTATTTGATTTTTTAAAGCAGAAAAGGGCTGGGGTTGTGTTGCTGCAGGAGACGCACACTGAGCAGGAGAATGAGGCGGTGTGGCGGTCAGAGTAGGGAGGTCAGTGTGTGTTCAGTCACGGCTCCAGCACCAGCGCTGGAGTAGCGGTGCTTTTTAAATCAGACCTGGCTGTCAGTGTAAAGCAAGTAGAAGAGATTGAGAAAGGGCAGCTTTTAAAAGTACAAACACAAATGGCTGGTTTTAACTTTACTTTTATAAATATTTATGCACCAAATACAGGAAGAGAAAGAACTGTATTGTTTAATAAGTTGAATCAGACCATTTTAAAATGCAATAATAATGATGTATTAGTGGTTGCGGGTGATTTTAATTGCACTGTGGATTTTACAAAGGATAGGAATACTGAGGAGCCACATCCTCAATCCTCCAGAGACCTGACTGCAGTTTTACAGTCCAGTGACCTGGTTGACCTATGGAGATGTTTGCACCCTCATGCTCGACAGTACACCTGGTCCCAGTCTCGTAATAATTACACATCTAGAGCACGACTGGACCAGCTTTATTCATTCCGTTGTCACCTCAATTTTTTTGTAGGGGTAAGTATCATTCCTAATAGTCTGTCAGACCACCACTGCCTGTTAGTTACTGTACTTATTCCAACTGAAGCACACAAATCTTCTTATTGGCATTTTAACATTCAATTATTAAAAGACTGTAAATTTGGAAAATCTGGCAAAAACAAAAGAACAATTATCAAGATTTAAGGCAATGGTGGGACATTGGGAAAAAACAAATTAAAATTTTTTGTCAGCAGTACACCCTGGAGGCAACCAGGTCACTGGACAAAGCAGTCAGGGAGTTAGAGAGAGACATTCTAAATTTAGAAAATAACGAAGATCACTCCAATGAGCAAACATTCCAAAAAATAAAAGAGAAAAGAAATGTGCTGGGCAGCTTGCTGGAGGAGAAGGTGAAGGGGGCGTTGGTGCGTTCTCGCTTCGTGGGGCTGAGGAACATGGATGCACCCACTTCCTTCTTCTTTGGCTTGGAGAAAAAGAGAGCATGCAGCCAGCAGCTGAGGTGTGTGCGAACGCCCTGCAGCAGAGAACTATACAGCAGAGAGGAAATCAGTGAGGCAGCTGTGCAGTTCTACAAGCAGCTATTCACTAAAGAACAATGTGATCCTGATGACACAGAGACCCTGTTCCAGGATCTACCCAGCCTGAGTGAGGAGGAGCAGAGAGGACTGGATACAGAGCTGACCTTCGAGGAACTGACCACTGCAATGACACAGCTCTCCAGTGGGAAGGCGCCTGGGATAGATGGCCTCCCTGCTGAGTTTTTCAAACATTTCTGGGGGGTGATCGGGGAGGACTTCTTCCAGGTGCTGAAGGAGAGTCTGGAGAGAAAAGAACTGCCTCTCAGCTGCCGCAGGGCAGTGATCACACTGCTGCCCAAGAAAGGAGACCTCTGCCTTTTAAAGAACTGGAGACCTGTTTCGCTTTTATGTGCAGATTCGAAAATGATTTCTAGATGTCTCGCAAATAGACTTAAAAAGTGTTTAAGTACAGTAATACATAAAGATCAAAGCTATTGTATCCCAGGAAGATCTATTTTTGATAACCTGTTTTTAATTAGAGATTTTTTAACTTTGAGTGAAACATGTCATTTTAATGTGGGATTGGTCTCCCTTGATCAAGAGAAGGCTTTCGATAGGGTCGACCACACCTACCTTGTGAAAGTCCTGAGAGCCTTCGGGTTTGGCCCTGTTTTTATTTCCTACATTGAGCTTTTATACGCTAATGTTTTTAGTGTTTTAAAGATTAATAGTGGGTTGAGCAAACCTCTCTCAGTGAGCAGGGGTATTAGACAGGGCTGCTCTCTGTCTGGCATGCTGTATTCATTGACTATAGAGCCACTGTTGCATCTTCTGAGGGGCAGGTTGTCTGGCTGGGCAGTGCCTGCCTCACCCGTCCCTGTCTCTGTGAAAGTATCTGCCTACGCTGATGATGTGAGCGTGTTTGTGTGCAGTGATGGGGACGTCCAGGCCCTGAAGGAGAGCTTGGCAGTATTTCAGAGAGCATCGTCAGCACGGATAAACTGGGCAAAATGCAACACCTTCCTGTCAGGCGGTTGGCAGGAGGGGGGGCCCCCCATACTGCCTCAGGCCCTGCAATGGGACAGGACTGGGATTAAGGTGCTGGGGGTGTTCTTTGGGACAGAGCCGTTCATGCAGAAGAACTGGGAGGGCCTGGTGGATAAGGTGAGGGGGCGGCTGCACAGCTGGCAGGGGCTGCTGGCTCAGCTGTCATTCAAGGGGAGGGTCCTGGTCATCAATAATTTGGTGGCCTCAATGCTATGGCACAAGTTGACGTGTCTGGACCCCCCAAGGGGAATGGTAGAGGAGATTCAGAGGATATTGCTGGATTTCTTCTGAGCGGGAGACACTGGCTGAGGCCGGCAGTTCTGTACCTCCCCACTGATGAAGGGGGCAAGGCCTGGTCAGCATTGCCAGCAGGGTGGCAGCCTTCAGACTGCAGGCAGTGAAAAGGCTCCTGTATGCTGAGGAAGGTGCTCACTGGAGAGAGATAGCCTTTATTTTCTGAGACAAGTAGGAGGAATGGGGTTAGATCGGGCCTGTTCTTAATTAATTTTTCCAGGTTAGATAAGACAGGTCTCCCCTCTTTTATGTTAATGTTTTTAAAATGTGGCAAACAGTAAGAGTGGAGAGGGAGAAGGGGTCACTAGAGGAGCCCTCTTCTTTAATCCGTTTTTCCCATTCAGTTTTTCAGTCAGAGGTGCTGTGTGCCAGTTTTGTTAAGGCCGGTATAACCCGACTGGCCCACCTGATTGAGTCAGGCCACCCTCTTGGATCTCAGCGGCTCAGCTGGCCGGACGGCTGGGCTGGCGCCGGAGAGGCTGGCTGAGAAAATAATTAATGAGCTGAAGAACTCTCTCCCCCGAAACTCAAGGAGGTTTTGGGAGAGGGGCTAGCTGGGGGGTCAGAGCAGGGAGGGGACCCCTTTTTCCCTGTAATTTTTTTATCCCCAGGTTTAGGTGAGGAAGAGGGCGGGGAAGGAGTGAGGATAGGGAAAGTGGAGAGAGTAAGAAATATAGCTCTCCACACAGCAGAGGGGAAAAAACTATATGAGCTGCATGTTAAAACAGTCCAGTCCAAGCAGCTAAAAGGGCTTGTAGACACAAAGTGGAGAAGCCATTTTCAGGCAGCAGAAGAAAGAGAGCCAGTGTGGAGGGTCTTGTACAAACTGCCCTTAACTAAAAGAGTAGGGGACCTGCAGTGGCTTTTGGGGTGATTTTTAGCAAGGAGATTTTTATTTTTGGGTTCCCCTATAGTTTTAAATCAAGGAATAGGAGTGTTTTAATTAACTTTATTTTAGGGCAGGCAAAATTGGCCATTTTAAAATCCAGGAAAAATAAGATTTTAGAGGCAGGACTAACAGATGTTGTCCGATTGTTTCGTATTTTAACAATCAGCCGTGTAATGGTGGATTTTAATTATTTTAAAATGGTCAGTAACCTGGAGGGCTTTCAGGAGAGGTGGTGTGTGGGAGACGCCTTGTGCTCATTGAGTGAGGAGGGTGAGCTGCTGTTTAACTTTTAGTTTTATTTATATTTTGTTTTATTATTTTTACAGTGTTTATTACTTTACTATTAATCTGTTTTTACAGGAAAACACTGTTTAATTTTTTTGGCTTTTTTGTGTTTTATTTATATTTTATGATCCTTTTATTTGGTTAAAATCTGTTGTTAAAGGAGAACATGTTTTGATTTTATGCTGATGCACTGGGGAGGTTTCGGCTGTTCCCCGGAGCCAGCAAGTATCTTAATCGTTTACCTTTTATTATTGTTATTGAATGGATTTTAATTGCAATGATTTAATAAAGGATCTTAAAAGTCAAAAGTCTCTCTCTCTCTCTCTCTCTCATACTACTTCTCTCTTCAAACTTCAGCTAAGAATGACTTCAAAAGCTCGTTCTGTGACTTGAATAGGGGGCGGTTCCTTTGGCCCTGAACATGCGCGCTACTACCTATAGATACACTCACACGCCACAAGACATGAGCACAGACACTGAGACACAGTTTTGAATCTTGGTGCCTTTTGGTCTAGGCATGATCCGAAAGCGGGGTGTTTTATTTCAACGTGTATATACAGATGCAATCAAAAAGATTACAAAAGAAATGTTTTAAGAAAAAATAAAATACATGTTATATTGCAAATAAAAATAAAAGAGAAAAATATTGTAAGCGTTTTTATCATCAACAGATTTGAATAGCTCTCAAACATGATCAAACTATTCTGATGGTTTTTCATTTTATTAAGAAGTTTTTACGGTTTAGATATTTTAAACTATATGAGCATAGTGTAGCGTTATGTTTGAACATCCTGAGGTAATGACCCATTTATAAGTTATATTTTCTAAATATCGTCTATGTTATTTCAATGGGCACGTGAGGGTGTGTGTGTATATAAGGGTCAATTAAATAAAACATAAGATGTTGTTATAGGGTAAAAAACTAATAAAAACCTCTAAAATGAACCAAGTTATAAAACAGATTGCATAAACGTTCACAAAACGAGTGAGAATATTTTCATTCGATTGTACACTTAATGAACAATAGGGGTCCCTTAGGGTTTTAAAAGCACAGATAACATTTAACAGAGGAAGGTACCTCTGAAAATCATTGATAGGTGTGAATCTTGGAGCCCTCTAGTCTAGGTACGCTCTGAATGTGACATGTTTTATTTCAACGTGTATATACAGCTGCATTCAAAAAGATTACAAAAGAAATGTTTTAAGAAAAAATAAAATAAAATTGAAATACGTATTATATTGCAAATAAAATAAAAGAGAAAAATATTGCAAGTGTTTTTGAATAGCCTTCGATCAGGTTAATCATCAACAGATTTGAATAGCCTCATACACAACCAAACTATTTTGATGTTTTTTTCATTTTATTAAGAAGTTTTTACGGTTTAGATATTTTAAACTATATGAGCATAGTGTAGCGTTATGTTTGAACATCCTGAGGTAATGACCCATTTATAAGTTATATTTTCTAAATATCGTCTATGTTATTTCAATGGGCACGTGAGGGTGTGTGTGTATAAGGGTCAATTAAATAAAACAGAAGATGTGGTTATTGGGGGAAATAAACAAATAAAACCTCTAAAATGAACCATGATATAAAACAGATTGCATAAACATTCACAAAACGAATGAGAATATTTTTCATTCGATTGTACACTTAATGAACAGAATAGGCCAATGGGTGCTGAAAGCAGGCATCATTTACATAGTAAGTTAAACTCCGCTGAAGTAGTTTTATTGGGGTAGTTGTTACACCATCGTGAAAATCGACTTTTATGGGCATCCGTTTTCCTGACCCGGCCCCCGGGTGGTTACGACCGCCTCGACCACGGATCTATAGACGATATAAACACGACTATCAGGACATGTAAACAATTCTGAAAAAAGTCTGAATCCTTTAAGAAGGAAGCAAGCAAGCACGCTATCAAGATAATGGACAGCGCACCGATCAAGAACACTGATCTGTTACACGGTACGTAACTCTATGTTTAATGTTTAAATGGTGTCTTAACTCAGAGTGAAAAAAGATGTTAATTAAAATGTATGTATTATAAATGTAACGTTTTGAAAAATCGTATGTAAATGTTAATAGATACTCTGTAAAAAAGGTTTGAAATGCGTTTTAACTCAGAGCGTAAGCCGCTATGTTTAGAAATGTATTCTGGGGAATGTAGAGTCTTTATGCCTTATGGAAAAAATAGTGTTTTTAGCTTGTGAATGAAGACCCTAGCGGTTTTGTCTGTGACGGGTCTATAACTCAAAGATATAAACTTGATTATAAATACATACTTTAACATTGGGAATTTTAGTTGAGTATTATTATTATTATTATTATTATTATTATTATTATTATTATTATTATTAATTATATATTTTTTCATATTTACAGATATCGAGGAGCTTATAGAAGAACAGTTAAATTCATATGAAGAGGTAGTGACTGAGTCGCACAACGACCAGACGACTATATTCCCACTATCCCCCACATGGCTTCTAGAGGCTAAGGGCTATAACGGTATGTGTCATACATTTTACTGCCGCTAGATCAAGAGTCACCCCACCAGTCTTAGAAGTACCTCAAAGGCCAAGACCAGTGCAAGCCTCATCTTCGACTAATAGGTATCACAGCGTGGAGCTCTTGAAGCATGTCGAATTGACTATAGATCAGCTCATTTACAGACACCCCGCTATAAGGGCTCTAGTGTCTGACCCTGAGGTGGCTCAGAATATTCAGACCTTAATAACCCTGTTGAAAACTCTAGGCTTTTTGAAACAATAACTTGGTCATTGTAGAGCAATAATGATGCCCTTTCGGAAAAAAATGTAAGAGAAAACATATTGAGGCTACTGATAATGCTGCAGCGGTTGTTGATGATACTGATAATGATGATGCTGTGACATGTGTTCAAAAAAATAAAAAAGTTTCAATTGATCTGAGTCAAACTGTGTCAAATAATTCTGTGGTTAATTCTGCAATCATCCCCCAAAGTATTTTAAGTACGGATCCCTCAACATGATCCTCTACACATACTAAGTCTCCAACCCTAGATGTAAGACCAAGCACTGCTCACCCCACAAATTTAGGAACTTTTGAGAACTTTGACTATCTAGACAGACTATTAAATGATTTAAATTATGACTCATGTAATTTACCGTCAATCAGGGCTCTGATTGATGAGATTTCTACAGATAATCCCTCTATAAATGACAACACCACTAATATAAGCAACATTAACCCCCAGCACCCAGAGATTATTAATGATGCTAAATTGACTCAGATCAATTTTGACTCTTTGGACAAGCTTTTGCAAGAAATGTCTAGAGAAAATCATGTTAATACAGAGAGTGTAGATGCTATGGAAAACCAAATAGGGAAAAGTTTAAACGGGGGGTCTTGTCAGGATAATGACATAGTGCATGATGACCAAGTGGCGGGTCCCTCTGGTTTACAGAACCCTAACAGGGTTGGCGACGGAGCTATAATTGGGGGGGAATCTGTACAGCTTAGACATAGACCTATGTTTAACAATATCGAATTGAAACAACCTCTTAACTTTACACATCTGTATGATTTGAATTCCTACACTGAAGTTTTTACCGTACTGCATGAAACATTAGAGAATATGTTGACTGAGATTTCTAGAACGTTAAGGCCCGCAGACATTGTGCAGCTTGAATTAAGAGCCGGATCCTTAGATATACCCGTGTACTTAAAAATGACTGGAGACAATTTAAGTCTAGACGATTTTCTCAGTCAGATTGAAGCTCTCCTTCAAAGTCATAGTGAAATTTTGGCTGATGACTCTTTGATGTTGATTGTAAGTTATTAGGTGTCCTGAAGGAGGGGGTCTAAGTAGAGGTTTACAGACCTTGATGAAAAGTGAGCTTATTTAGAAAAAAAGCCAAGCATCTGATTATATGTTACAACAGAGACAATCAATTATCCTTTGCTTACAGCGTTCTGAGCTTGTTATTTCCAGAATTCAGGGGTGCCTATGATGTGTGTGTAAAAGTTATTTTGCGAAGCAGCTTTTAGAAAACTCTCAAAAGATCTTTTCCCAAACCCCTGAGAATATCATATGGTGCTATAGCTGTTGGCAGCCATTATACAACGAATTGGCCCCTAAATTTAAAAATTTATAATTTATTGGAGGCATACCGTCTTCATTAACCGATGATAATTTAATGCCTCCTAACAAAATCAATTTAATCATTATAGATGACTTGATGGAGGCGGCTAGCGAAAATGATGAAATACAGAAAGATTTTACAAAATACGTTCATCATAGGAATTTATGCGTACTGTATTTGGTTCAAAATTTGTTTTTTCAAGGAAAAATGAGCTGTACCATTAACTTGAATGCCAATTACATTATTCTGTTTAAAAACCCCAGAGATAAACTTCAAATCAACACGCTAGCCCGACAGATGTACCCCGGTAACTCCAAGTTTTTCTTAGAAGCGTTTGAAGATGCCACAAAAAACCCTATGGTTATCTTTTAATAGACTTAAAAGCACAAACCCCCGAAGCATACCGTCTAAGAACTGGTTTATTTACTCCTGATTGGCCAGTTGCTTATATCATGAGAAATACCAAGACAAAACACTTATAAACGACCTGATATTGCGCTAAAACTTTTATTTATCTAGACTCTTCAACAACGCATCATGTCCGCTAGAATAAAACGTAACCTCCATCTCTTAAAGAGCATAGTTCGCGGCTCTGCTCATCAGAGAAGAGCAGTTTTACGAGACTCCTCAGACGATTTTATCAAATCTATTGTTGAAATTGCCTTAAACGCCTTAAAGGGTAACATCCCCTTGACCTCGAGTCAGTTAAACACTCTCAAAAAGCAGCGGCATGTTATAAAGAGCCTATGGAATAAGAACCATTCAATTAAAAGAAGAAAAAAACTGTGAATCAGAGTGGTGGTTTTATTGGTGCTTTAATAAGGATTGCTCTGCCTTTTTTATCAGGACTCTTAACACCTCAAAGTTAATTTGTAAAAAATGACTCATTCCCAGAAAATGTTTCTGGTACCGCAACATCAACTCGATAGACTTCGACAGCCTGAGCCATAGCACCCCGAACCTATTAAAAAAGCAGTTGAAAGCAGACTTGACTCTGAAATGAAAAGCATTCTACTTGGAACTGACATCAGTGACAATGAGAAGTTAAGCTATACACCAGCTCCTTACAGAGATATCTAGCCTTGATTAAACAGAGTGAAAAAGAGCTTAATACCCTGACTTTGATTACACCCCCCTCTGCGGAAATGGCACAAACTGATGCAGAATCTGAATCTAAGGTTGTGACTGATGTTATGTTATGAGTAGCGTCCCCTCCAGATCTAAGAAAAATGCTAAATTTATTTTAAACGCAATGTCTCAGAATGCTTTGGTTACCTCATGGAATGATCAAGGGGAATTCATTCTTAGGGGCAAGAACATTAGAGGGTCGCATATGGTTGATTTAATCAGGGCCGCTACTGGGAATACCAACATCCCTGAACATAGGCTACCTGCAGGATGGGTTGAATTCATCAAAGTTTTGGCTGTGATAAATGTCCCTTATTCTACAGTACCTAATTCTCAAACACGACAACTCATAGAAGCCTATAAAAAAAGACCCTTAGAGACCCCTATGAATAAGAAGCAGAAAAAAAGACAACAGTTATGGGAAACTTATTAAGGTGTTACTGTTTTTTATTGAGTTTCACACATTTTTACATTTTGTTGTATATTCATGCAAATGTTATATAATCATTGTCTGTTACATTTGTTGTATATTCATGCAAATGGTGTATAATCAATGTCTGATATATATGTCTGTGTAAGTCTTTACAACAATAAAAATATTTATTCAACATCTACATTGTCATAAGTTTTTGAAGACTAACATTCATAACATTTTTTAAAATCATGGTGAGTCTTGACACACTGCACGCATGAAAATATATCTATACAGTTCTGTTTTTTAGGGTTAGACATACAATGTATAAATCGGGACACCATCAGATCATTCTTGTTTAAATCAGAGCTGTAGAGAGCCATAACCTAGGGGTAAGTAAGTCCTTTGGCTCGATGATGTAAGAAGAAAACACAGTGATGGCTGCAGGTAGTGGTCATAAGACCTTGTAGAGGTTGATTATTGTACACTGTTTGTTTAGCGTTGTTGTATAAAAAGTTTGAGATAGTTTTAGGAAAATAAGTAAAATCTGGAGGGTTACCGTAAGAATCAAAAAACTCTCCATAACCCTCTTCTTTTAGATAAATTCCCAGCCAGTGTTCTCCAGGATAATTTTGGGGGTCGGTGTTGACAATAAGTATCGCAGGAAGTTTTTTTTATTTTTCCTTTAGGTAGTTGGTCACTAGCTAGGACCCCATAAAAATACTTTTCAGTCGAGGGGTTACTGGATAGCAACGCTGTAAGCTGGGTGGTATTCATTTTAAAAAGGATCAAAGATGTATCAAACTTTTCAGTAATCAAAGAGAACTGCTTTTTGGTGGGAAACCTCAATCACGTTCTCAAAAACAGCATAAACAATCATATTAACAGTCTCTGGCAGAGCATTGGCAAAACGCATTTCAAGACGCATATTACCATTTTTTACTAAGGAAAAATGATCTCCACATTCTTGGTCAGGGGTCAAATCAAAGGCATAGAGCGCATAGCCTCTAATAAAGTCTGACCGATCAATTATCAGCGGTTTGTCTTTGAGATGTCTACCCGTGGCTTGTATTAGACTGTAATATTCCCGGACGGGTTGTGTCCTGCTGTATAGTCGGGTTGTAAAGGTTTTGAGGGGACTTGTTCACCATCGACGCACATAGCTATAAAGTTCCCGCAAAGTGTTTAAAGTTAAAAGGGTTTTTAGCGTAGGAGCCGCTAAAAGCGTTGTTATCTGTTAAACCAATAACTACAAACTTTGGTAACTGCCCCAGAAACAAATTCTCCTGATTACATACCCTGCTCCTCTAGGAACACTAAAACTTTCATAGCCACTCTATCAATAGGATATTTGGCATTAGAGGTCATCAAGGCTTGAGCGTGAGCGATTCTTACCTCGGTGCTATTTTTACTTTTTAATATAGAGAGAGGCTTCTAAAATTTTAAGTTTGAACGCCTCTGCGGCATCAGACATTAAACAAAAAGTGTTACTGGCCCTCACCATTTTAATTTTCAGGTCAATTCCATTTAGCATGAGGTTTTTCTTGAAAAAATATATTCGAGTGCAGTGGTCCTAAAAGTTCAACTGTATGGCTCATTCTGGTAAAAGCATGTCGTTTAACTAAACCTTCATTAGCCCCTGCAGGATCAGTCTCATCCATGTGTCCTGGGGCATCTTTGTAAAACAATCCGGCTGTGAATTGACATTCTAGGGTGTCCTTACTAAAGTTTAGCATTGCTTCTATAATGCTACGGTAAGGATAAGTATTACTGCTTTGACTAATTAGGCGGTCTCCTAAAGTTACATCCACTTGTGAAAACATGGTAGCTACTGGGTAATTGATAATACCAGCTAAGCTGTCCGCAGCTAAATCAGTGCCATCAGCCTTAGTAATTTTGCATGAAAGTCTTAAAAGAGTATTATTCAAATCAAGATAATCTTCCCCATTCCCCGCTATGTAAAATTCGAGCGGAACTGTGTCAGACAAGGCAGACAGGGGGGAATTTCCACATAAAGGTTTTTTTTCAATACTTGTTTGGGTATAGGGGATGGTAAACAGATCCAATTCTGATTTCACACATTCTTGAGACATATGATGTACCAGAGTCATGATTTAAAAGATGTTTCTGTTTTTCTTTGTACCGTGAGTCTTTGGTTTCTTGCTCCTTCTCCGGTTGCCGCTACTAAATGACCTGAATGTATAGGGTTTAGCCTTTTTGTGATGATGATGGCGAGATCCCGGGGTTTGCTACGTTTTTTCTTGTAGCCTCTGGACATCACCATCAATCCCTCCCCTGACTGGCTGTTGTTGTGGCTAGGAGGGTTATGACTTGTTAGGACATTTGACACTATGTCACTAACAATATTTTTAGCGGCTGATTTAAAATGAGGTTTAACTATTTCAAAATCCCTTCTAAGTAAAGGTAAAGCTTTTCTGAAAAGACTTCGAAAAATACCCCCTATACCCGCTCCAATCATCACAGGAGCTCCAGAAAATCCAGGCAAACCATTCCCAGCTTGATTTTTGTAATAATTAATATAAGGATTGACATATCCATGAGGTCTCATTTTTCTTTTCTATTAGGTCGGAAATGCAACTTCACTACAACCTTCCCAAAACGAAATGGCACTAACTTGTTTTGATCCGTCTTAATTTGTATAGTTATAGTATCGAAGCTGGTCTTGCTGAGGGATACGTAATGAGGTCTGTCGTAAGTTACCGTGATTATATCGTTGTTTTTGCCTTTAATAGGGACACACCTTAGAAGTGGCACGTAACTATCTCCAACGGCTTGATGTGTAATGATATCTGTATAGACATACATGGTGTAAAAACCTGCTCGGATATTGGCGGGATAGAGGGTCCTCAAATGAGCGGTATACAGTTTAGCCTCAATAGGCCCCAACAGTCCAATAGTTTCACCCTTTATAGTCTCACGAAATCCCAACATTTGTCCGAGCTGTTCTTGGGCAAAAATCAAAAATGGAGTTGTTCTTTTTATATAAATTCTTCTTTCTATAGGTTTATAGACTAATTTCAAATCATTTTTATATTGTTCATCGGGAGCCTTGTCACCTTTATGATCTAGTCCTTTTCCGAGCAGGACATCGTTCATGGTCGTTATTACATCCTGAAGGGTCTCATAATATCCTTTAGGGATAGTATAATCACGTTTTATGGCCTTTTCTATATCGAAAGTAATAAAACTGCTGTCATTAAGGTTGATATTATCCAGGGTATGGGGGTATTGAATCTCTGCTAAGCAAACTTCCCATTTTCCCGGTAGATTCATTGTTTTAACCAACTTGGTAGTAAAATCGGCTATAGCGTTTTTAGGGAAAACATCCTGTGAAGCGTTACTAGGCAGAGTCACATAAAAAGAGTCTTGAGACATCTTGAATAATGTTTTAAGTGTAATTAAATACACCCAGGACTTGTTAACTCTTTAGATCCACCACCTGATGCCCTGCGACCCAACTGTTAAATTTTTCAGGCCAACCGGCCCATTTTATGAGATAAGACTTTTTACCGTTTTCCTTTTTCTCAGCAACTATCTTCTCTATCCTAAACAACCTATCAGTCTTGACATTTATTTTTTGCAATTCTGGTTCATAAAAGGTGCCGTTTATAACCTCTCCATCATAATCACATAGTTTATACACCGGTGGAAATCTTGGTATACATTCTGTTATAGTAAAAATCTCTGCCGTAAACGTCTGTTCATAGCCTTTTATAAAGGGAGCTCTTGAATGGGTCCAAGGGGTACCGCCCCTAGGGGCGTTTTCTGAGTTACCCCAAACATCCGCCCCCTCTCTCTCATTTCGGTCTATTTTCAGTTCAGTCCACAGAGGAGTATGTACTGGGCGCAGAGGATCCTTGGGACAGATGCTTAAAGGCCCCTTGCTTGGACTCTCTTGAACCTTTTTTGCAGTCCGTGGTTTCTTTAGCCTCTGAAGAAGGGCTAATGTGCATTTTTTTAAAGGCTTTTATAAGTTCAGACATTTGCCGGTCCTCAAGAGCCACTTTCTCAGAGCAGAAACTAACGCAGGCATGAGACATCTTGTGTAACACTCTAATAAACTGCACAAATATTTTCCTCCTTTTATGAGGTCTGAAAAACATGCCCAGACTTGCCCTTTTAAAAAAACCTTCGTAGCTTCGATCATTTCAACCATTTGCTCAAACACATAACCATCATGATTCTCAGAACCCCGGTAAGCTTAATTCTTATTTTATTTATTAATGTTTTAAGAAAAACTGTTGTGGCCGAAAGTGGTTAAGGCGATGGACTTAAGATCCATTTGACTCAATTGTCAGCGTGGGTTCGAATCCTACCAACAGTAATTATTTTTATTTCAAACTCTTTACATTTATAAATATTTAATGTTTATAAGCGCTTGTGAAATACATAGGGGTCTGCATATATATATATATATATATATATATATATATATATATATATATATATATATATATATATATATATATATATATTCCATACTCCTATATAAAATCCATGCCCCTCATTATATATTCATAAATTCATAAATCCACGCCCCCTCATTATGTATTCATAAATTCATACATATAAGGTCAAAAAAAGGTCAAAAGGATCATAAATCAGACTTTTGACATAAGCTATAGTAATATTACTACTCCCAATAATATCACTGCCAGTTTAGCTTTCTTTTTTGGACAATCCCCTTCAAACTGTAGTTTCACCCAACCCCATGGGTCAGCTTTGTATTGTAATCCCTCATAGACACTGACCTTTGGAACATGTTTAACAACATATGTTATAAATTCCTCTATGCTAATAGTCGGTTCAAACAATTGTCATTGACTCTCTGCCATACCCAAAACGGTCTTCTATACTAATTTGAGAAATCCGACCCAAGACTTATTTGTGTGCTCGTCTGACAACTGCCGGGATACTATTGCAACCTTCTGTGCCCAATGTAGTGGGGACTTACAATCCTATATTCATATTACTACAGCTCCTATATAAAATGATCAGTTTTTCACGAGAACTATTTATACCTTAAAAACAATGGGTTTGCAAGACAGAGATTCCCTGAACTGTCCCTTCTCCACCTCTACGTTCTTAGGGGTGGAGCATGTGCAGTCGAGCTTAATGAGGGGTACCTCCCCACTGCTGTCCCTCTGTCTAACAGGCGTTAGAAAAGTTACAAAAATACTGATACTTAACACGCTCGCTTTCCAGTCTAGAAAAATCCTCTCCACGCCGGCTCGCCAAACTGTAAGAAAAACACACACCAGTAACATGTAAAGGTAGTAAAAATAAGGTCTAGTTTATTGTAGTAATAAAATACAAACAGAGCAGAGAGCTCTGGCCTCAGTAGGTTGGATACCTGAGCCCCGGACGCTGGGTTGCGTCACCCTTTATACATAAAAGAGTTTCATCCCTCAAGCACAAGACATGTGCAGCATTTGAAATACAAACAATTTATGCTATTATTAAGCAGATAATATACCGTGAGAAGAGATGACAGGACAGCATGACTCTAGTTGTTTTCTATTACTACAATAAACTACCTTATTTTTACTACCTTTACACATTAGTGGTGTGTGTTTTTCTTACATTGTTGATTTACAGAAATGGCGTGAGCAGCTTTTCACTGAACGGCATCAAAATTCCAACGCAGACAGAAAGAGGAAGCCCGATGGAAAGGATGTGGAAGTCGAGGAGGTGCTTCTGCGCTGGTTTCAGAATGCAGGAGGGAGGGATGTGCTCATCAGTGGCCCTCTTACAGCCCAAAAAGCCAAACACTTGGCTGAAGCACTTGGAAAACCTGATTTTAATCCATCTGAAGGGTGGATTAATCCATCTGAAGGAATTCACCACCTGCCTGTGGTTTACCGTGCAAACAGAACCGCCTGGATGACTGGGGACATTTTTTTCTGAATGGCTACATATGTGGGATCACAAATTGAGGGGTCGGAAAATTGTCCTGCCGCTAGATCATTTTTCTGGTCTCCCTCACGTATCTTCCTCCCTGCCACACAACATGCAAAATCAAGCCCTGGACCAGGGCATAATTTACTCTACAAAGCAGCATTATGTTAGGTCAATGAGAGCGACAGTTCTTGAACAACTGGACCCGAATACAGAACTCTGTTAGATGCTGTGCGCTTGTTAAAGCATGCTTGAAACTGTCAGTCAGCAAACAATGTAACGTTCAAAAAAGCTGGATTTTCTGTATGTGAGGAGGAGAGTGCTAACAAAAATAAAACTGAAACTGAAAATGTGACACCAGACGGGATGTCAGAGGAAGAATTCTCAAGTTGTGTCACCTTGGTGACCAGTACGCTCTGCCTCAAACAGATGAAACAGACATCACGGAAAATGCCGAGCAGGACCCGGTTGACCTGAATGACCAAGAGGAGCAGCCATTGGTAATGCCGGCCGATGTGCGTGCTGCGATCTTAACACTGCGGCGTGCTATGGAGCAACACCCGGACATAGAGCCAGAATGGGACATGTTAGGAAAGGTTGAAAAAATGGTCCATACTACCAAAAAAAGACCGTCCAGATGCATATCACAGAGCTCTTCACTGGAAACAATTTGTAGTAATGTACCTGTACTGTATAAGTTATTTTTTTGCACTTACATTAAAAAGTTACTTTTTATTACATTCATAGGTTTTTATACATCTTTTTATTAGTGCAATGATTGTCTTAATAAAGATTTTTAACCGCATACACGCTTGTTTGTTTTGATTACTGTACTGGTGATTGGGGGACATTTTGAATGTCAGGTTATTGTGCGGGAGTTTATACCATCCATCGCTTACTGCAGGTGAATCACATTAACACAAACGAGTCTGTTCTAAGCGAAATTTATTTATTTTGAGAAAATAAATAAATCAAGAATAGTGTCCATTATTGCTTATAAAGGCCCTGAGAATAAATGTGTATTACGTCATTGCAATCATGCAGGTGTTATTCTATGACCCAAGAACCTTACAATACTTCCTGAAAGTTTTGTTGAACAATATTGATGTTTGGGCAAATTACAACCACCTGGAAGTTGGTTACTTATTCCCGGTTCCTTATTCGCGGTAAAAGCAGCATGTCCTTTTTGTGAGTGTTTTAACTCACTTACACATCTTGCTATATATATATACGTGTTAGCTGTCTACTAATAACAAGACACAATTAGAGACAAACAAACAAACACTCATGATACGTTTACACAAATCACAGGTCCTTCCAGGTTGTTCTCTAAAGAAAAAGGACCAGATTACGTCGCTTTGTCCCATTTATACCGTCACACATGACCCTCGGTAAACGACTGCAGACGCTCCTCCAATCCGCGGCTGCCACATCATTTCCCTTCCGGGTCGATGAGTTATGCACCGAAGCTCGCCCCCTTTCTAAATGACCAACTTCCTTTTAACCCTAGGAATGAAGTGTCTTGCTAAACTTGGGAACATACTCTGTTCCCAAGAATCCCAAGAACGCATAGGGTCACGTCTTGTGATGCCCCATTTACCCCCTTAGACACCTTGCTTATGAAATATCTAAATATCCCTAGATAGATTATCACCCCCTCTTTGCAAAAACACTAAAGATTTTAATGAGCAAGCCATACCCCATGAGCAGCAGCACCCCAAAATGTAACCAATAAAAACGCATAGGAATCTCTTTGCTCTGTTGTTGATAAACGTGGTCCAAAGTGTGGTGTCGTAGTTACAGTTACCCGATTATGTCAATATGCTAAATAAATACATAAATAAAATAATTAATAATAAAAAGTTTTTACTGATTTAAGTAGGTGTTTAGTTAAATGGGGTTCTGTGACAGAGAAATAATTCATTTTGGTTATAAATCTCCCTCCCAACCTGTGAGGGTGCTGGGTAAAGGGAACAGTATGCCCCGGACTGGATGGTTTGGCAATTCATTCCAGGGAAAGGTGGAAGTTTGTCATCTAGAAAGGGGGCGGTGCCACAGTACACCAAGTCATTGCCCCAGACGGGAGGCAATGTGGCAATCGCGGGCTGGAGGAAAAGCGATTGCACTCGCTAACCAAGGGGGCGTGGCTGAAGGTACAAAAGGGGATGTGGTAAAGCGAACTGCTCCTTTGTTATAATTGTAAGAGAACCGCTGAAGGACTGTAAAGCAACCTTGTTTTGTTTGTTTTGTTGTTCTAATTGTCCTTGTTTGTTCTTGTTAGACGGCTAATACGTACCGGGAGCTGTCGCTAAAGGCCAGCACCAATCCGGACAGCACTGCACTACTGTTCACTAATAAATTGTATTTCACCACTTGCACGTTAGCACTCACTCTGGACTTGTGATTGTGTTTATACCACTTTGCTAACTCCGACATGTTTTATACAGTGTTTGGGTGCGTTATCATCCCATCTTCTTCAGAGTACATAATCATCACAGGCAGCACCACATAATCCAGTATTCAGATAACCCGTAGCATTCGCTCTCACCTTCAGAAGAATATGATCGCTCATTCCACCCAGCATGTACACCCTGAACCATATCAGAATCCCTTTCTCCCTTGACTGTTGAAACAAGACATTGAGGGTGACTTCATTAGCAGAGCTCCACGCATACCGTACACGCTTCTGGCACTTCTAAAAAGTTTTCACTTGACATCTGATTTTGATAAACTTTTGCACATATTATTGTCTTTGGAAGAAATGGTTACACTGAATTGTAGGCCTAAGTGACCTCCCATTCATGAGATACAGGTCATCAAAGCTTGACCTGATTTCGACACTCATCTTACCTTTACATGGTCATAACCTCCTCCATAATTGACATAGAAAGATGGTGTTGGTGTCGTTTTAAAGCTCTCAAATAGGACTATATATTGTGAATGTTGTGTGAATATGTGACCTGTGACCTCACCTTAAAGACGTAACCTTGGATTTTTGTCAGTTTTTTTTATAGATTGTAGCCTAGATCCTTATCTACATCTTTGTGTGCCTGCCATCACAGAGTTGAATGCAGAGTGCCAGGTGAATCTTCTAAGTGAAGCGATTACACACCTAATATAATAAAACAAAAATATTTATTTGCAATAAACTAATAATAATAATAATAATATACTGTCCTCTCCTGTTAAATGACGCTGCAGTGAACTGGTGCAGCTGTAACAGCTATTAATATATTAACGAATTAACCTATTTACACAATTGGCTAAAACAAACAAATACAAGTGAATTAAAAATAAATCAATATTGAATTGTGCACGTTTAATTTTGTCCCCACCAGTGGTACTTCTGTCAGTGCATGTTTGGTAGTGATGCTTCTCCAGGAGCTGCAATTACTACAGTTCAAATCCAATGAATCACTGTGCCTGGAAAATAAAACATATTGTTAGATGTGGTAGAAATGTAGATATTTAATTTTCAGGTTCTGTCCTTTTATTTCTGAATGCAACACAATTTACCACTCACCTATGCTTAAGTTGCCCTTTTGATGCTTTGGCATCTCCTTGTCTCTCAGGGTGTATGTCCTTCCTGTTGCAGTTGTTGACTCCACTGATGTCAGCACATCCACCATGTCTACAATAAATTGATCTGGACGGCGTGGGAAACAGAATGATCATGCTGGGCCATTCGGGTGCAGAAAGTTAATTTCAGCCTCCCATTTCTTCTGATCAGCAGACACCACCAGCCCGAGCCACCAGTGACTGACATACTAAACAGTAACATATCCTTTCACTTGGTCAAATGGTAGGACATCCTCTTCGACTGTGATTGATTCTTCTCTTTGTTTTGTTGACTGGGAGGACTTTTGCTTTGGAAACTGGTTGAAAGAAGTGGCGATGTCATCTGCCAGGCACAGTTCTTACCTTGAGGAATCTTTGCTCCAGAAAATCTTGCTCAGCTTGCCATTGTGCTATCGTGAAGTATTCTACTTCAAAAGCAGGAATGTTGTCTTTTGCAAGCCTGTGCAATTGGTGTGGAGTCTGGATCTGGTCATGGTATGGATGCTGTAAAGTGGCTTTTGTTGCCAAAGAAGTTCCACTCTGCTTCCACGCCAAAATCTTCCAAGTGCTGGTAAATGTTGAGGATATTTTTACAGTTCTGATATTGCCCTGCACACCCATCAGAGACGTAATAGATTTTTTTCGGACGCCTCCCAAATTTGTTCTCCAGGAACCTTAAAAGATGCTTTTGACAGAGATAAACAGTGACTGTGTCATAAGTCATGCATTCTGATATTGCAACATATGAGATGTGCTGAGTATATTATGCAGCCAACCCAGAGCTACAGCGTCGGAGGACAACACAGCTCTGGGCAGCTTACAGGCAAGCCCGCAGGTGCCCGACCAGTCTGCAGGAGCCGCTGGTGCACGGTGAGCTGAGGACACCCTGGCCGACCTAAGCTCTCCCCACCCGGACAGCGCTCGGCCAATTGTGCACCGACCCCTGGGAGATCCCGTCCACAGTCGGCAGTGGAATAGCCTGGACTTGAACCGACGACCTCCAGG
Source organism: Acipenser oxyrinchus oxyrinchus (assembly GCA_030684275.1). Classification (NCBI taxonomy): domain Eukaryota; kingdom Metazoa; phylum Chordata; class Actinopteri; order Acipenseriformes; family Acipenseridae; genus Acipenser; species Acipenser oxyrinchus. The sequence goes on from CM060253.1 coordinate 19,371,636, forward strand.
CTATAGGGCGGATGCCACTCGGTAGCCCCTGGTAACATAACTTCTGGCCATACACAAAGTTCATTTTCTGGTGGTCCTTGATCTGCTTAAGAACATAAGAACATAAGAAAGTTAACAAACGAGAGGAGGCCATTCAGCTCATCTTGCTCGTTTGGTTAGTAGCTTATTGATCCCAGAATCTCATCAAGCAGCTTCTTGAAGGATCCCAGGGTGTCAGCTTCTTTGTTAAGGTGCGAACTTTGTGAGAAGTGTTGAATTTAAATCAAGGGAAGTAATGATAAAACTTTACAATGCATTAGTAAGACCTCACCTAGAATATTGTGTTCAGTTCTGTTCACCTCGTTATACAAAAAGGATATTGCTGCTCTAGAAAGAGTGCAAAGAAGAGCAATCAAAATTATCCTGGGTAAAAGGCATGTCGTATGCAGACAGGCTAAAAGAATTGAATCTATTTAGTCTTAAACAAAGAAGACTACGTGGCGATCTGATTCAAGCATTCAAAATTCTAAAAGGTATAGACAATGTCGACCCAGGGGACTTCTTTGACCTGAAAAAAGAAACAAGGACCAGGGGTCACAAATGGAGATTAGATAAAGGGGCATTCAGAACAGAAAATAGGAGGCACTTTTTTACACAGAGAATTGTGAGGGTCTGGAACCAACTCCCCAGTAATGTTGTTGAAGCTGACACCCTGGGATCCTTCAAGAAGCTGCATGATGAGATTCTGGGATGAATAAGCTACTAACAACCAAAATAACAAGATGGGCTGAATGGCCTCCTCTCGTTTGTAAACTTTCTTATGTTCTTATGTTCTTTAGTGCGGCGCACTCCACGATGCGTTGCAAATGGGTCACAGCTTGCTTTGATGTCTTTACTGGCAAGAAAGTCATTGGAAGTACTTGCCATTTATGCAACAAATTGTCATCAATATCAAATAGATTGCAAAACTGCAAGAATTTTAGCTACAAACATTTCATGTAAAGAATGTTAAACTGATAAGTATAATATATGAATGTTTTTTGGAAGAGTACCAGGTTTAAGGACACACCTTAGTTGAGTTATAGTTGGGTTTTCTTGTTTTTCACTTTATAAGGGGCACATTTCAGTATTTACGTCACATGTGCTAATAGGCCAAATTGGTTAATTAATTAAACATGAATTTGTTACAGCTGCACCAGTTCACTGCGGCTTCAATTTAACAGGAGAGGAGAGTATACTCTATTTCAAATACATATTTTTGTTTAATTATATTAGGTGTATAATCCCTTCACTTAGAAGATTCTCTGCATTCAAATTTGTGCTGTGCCGCAACCAGTGGCAGGCACAAAATGAAACTTGCATGAAATGTAGATAAGGGTCTAGGCTACAATCTATCAAAAACTGACAAATATCCAAGGTTACGTGATTTGACCTGATTTGACAGATTCACACAACTTTATCTTGTACTTCAGATCAGTTTTGATATAATGAATATATCGATTAAAGCTTTCTGTTCTTCAGGAGATAAGCCATTTCTTCACTATTCCTCTACTTAAAATCCCCTTTGCATGCAGTTCCCCATGAACTACTGAGTTTGTAAGATGTACAGTGTTTACTTGCAATGTTCTGCTCTATTTCTAAGGATTAACACAGATGAGTATGGACATGCTGGCACAGCTGTTGTGCTTGTGAATGTATTTTTGCTGATGCCTTAAATAAACACTTGAATACCATGTCTAACTGGCTTACATGCCTCAACAACTTTCTCAAAAAATATGTGCTCCAATACTGAAGCCTCTCACAAATGTCTCTGCTTACCCAAAATAAAGTTCTATACTTGTTTTTGCTCCATAAGCAGTTTACTAGCAAACATGACCCTATTCACACTTGCTATTTAAGGCGGCCCAGGGCTGTCTTTTCTCATATGTGAACGCTCTAAAAAAGAAAACGCAGCCCAGAGTCGGCGCAGATTTAGGCCGCCATTTCGATGTGTCCCAGGGCCAACCTTTAGATATGTATGAACGCAAAGCAGACCTTGGCTGGCCTTTTCGTATCACATTCTTGTGGTCGGTACCGCGTCACATCTGCTTAGCAACCAGCGGTTGGAGTGAAAACAATCTATGGTAACCTATGGCAACCTATAAAGCCTATGGCAATTACAGCGGTTTGTGAATACAACAGTAACCTATAATATATTTAATTCAAGCGACAATAACTAGATAAATAAAAATAATAATAAAAATAATAATAATTTAAAAATCCACTTGAGACATACAATTACATGGACAGCCTGTCAAATGTCGATAAGGAAAGATATGCAGCGAAGTTATCGGCTGCAAGTTTCAAAAACTGTCCCTACAAGCTCCCAGCCGATGCTTGGGTAAATGACCCAACGAAATGGGCCGAGGTGCAGTTTCCAGATAGCTACATCTACCTCAGAGACACCAGGTGTGTTAGTTATAATAGATTGTATTATACACAGGGGGCCCACCTGTCAACACTGAGCTTCCAAAAGAAGGGAGATTTTTTTGGAAACTGAAATGTCTTGAATACTGTAATCATGTTTATTGGCTAGTGGATTCATTAAATCGATAGTGTGCAGCTGCCACCACCTTTGTAACCAGAGGGTCCGGAATCAATTCATGTAAATTTACTATAAAGGAGAAGTGAATGTGAAAATCATAATAAAAAAAACACCAGGAGGAGCACCAAGGCAGGGCACATTGTTTATTAATACACAATTAGTGATAACAGGGGAATTAGCGATCTCAAAACCACACAGTAGATTAAGTAGTCAATTAAATATCACCCCCAGTGTGCTGGATAAGAGAAGAGGCAGACACACCCACTAATATAAAGACAATAACTGATTCAACCACAAATCATATAACGTGCAGTTACTAATCAAATAAAGTAATAACAAGTTTAATTAATGAATGAATGAATGAATGAATGAATGAATGAATGAATGAATTAAAAAAACACAAATGCAACAGAACAAAAATAAACCCCCACCAAAGTTTACACAGTGTAGTTAAAACCAATAATACACTGTGATGGGGCCCATGTTAAAAGGTATAGAACACAATAGTAAATTAGTTTAAAAAGCACTTCACGTGAATTCATAGACTCCAAGTCAGTCCCAAACAGACAAATAATCCCTGGTCAGGGGCGCACCCAGGGAGGGGGGGCTAAGGGGGTTGAATTACAAAAAACCCTAATGCTAACGCAGTTTCGCATATTAATTAGTTTTCAATTCATTTTAGGTAGGTTCAAAGCAGCCATGAAGAACTACAAGTCTTTAGAAGCACACAACTTCTTCATCTCTGGATGGGTCAAGACTGTCTTGCATTATGTAACACCTAGTGGACTGTTCCTCCTCAAAGCTAATGTCACACTGTGATAGAGATCGAATGGTGCTTGGTGTTGTGGCAGCCAAGGATTGGAGGGGCGGATGCGCTCGTTAACCAAGGGGGCATGAGCGAGGATATAAAATAGGGGACATAGCGTAAGTGATCTGTTCCTTTGTAAATAGTTAGAACAACCTAGAAGGAGTAAATAAGTAAAACATGAGTGTTGTGTTTGTTTGTTTTGTCTTAGTAAAAAAGTTTCAAGCACTAAAATAACACTGTGTTTGTGTTCTGTGTTCTGTGTGGGTGAGGAAAGAATGGAACTTTTTGTTATTGGTTTCGGGTCAAACCCGAGGATTACAAACGAATTGATACACGCCGCTGTATCACTTCCAACATTTATTATTTACAGGTGTTTGCCCTAAGGCTCTGGACATTGTAAAACAATAAACACCCTTGCACCTGTTAATCATTGTCTGTGTATTTTGTATCCGTTCTGCACGGCACACATCTGTAACCATTCATCACTTTGCCACACACACCCTCCTACAGAATCAAAGGAGGAGCCACACCATCGTGGGTGGTTTTGATGAAGAATGGCCAAGTTAGCGCTGCTCATTGTGACTGCATGGCAATGTAATAAGCTTTTGTAAATAGAGTTATGATTTTAAGGCAAATATGACATTTATAATACATTTATATAAAAATAATATAATAATAATGATAATAATCATAGTGTAGTATAGCTAGTATAGTATGTTTCAGGCTGGGAGAGTCGTGTTCCCATGTGGCAGCTCTCTTATTCAAGGCTGAAGCTGCAGTGAGACTTGGTTACACCTGTGTCACCTCCACACAGCTGTCCTGCCTGTCAAACCAGTGTTCCGTTAAGAGTTACAATAGCCGAAGTACACAGAATAACTTTCTACAAAGAGGTTGCGAAAGAGCGTCTGTGGTCCAGTAAGAGACAACGAAAGTGTTGGGCCGCAGAGTCTACTGAGAGAGAGCAGCATCAGCCGTTGAAGGCTCTGCACAAGAAGGCCCTTGTGCATAGGGGCTGCATAGGGCTGAGCAGCTTCCATGGCTTCCACACTCCCTTTGTGCCAAAGACTGCTCACGAGTGCTTCTCTCACTCCCTGTCGACCTCAGGACTCTACCATGCAGACAATGAGCACAGGTTGAAGGCAGGAACAAAAGTCGCACTTAAACAGCTTGAGGTGACAGATGCTGAAAGATCCTAACTGCAGAATCAGACAGCTCATCAGGCAGACTCTCCTGTCTGGTTGCGGATGAGGGTTGGTAGGATACAGCGTCCATTTCCCACAGGGTTCTTCAAACCAGTCCAGTCACTGATCAAAGATCTCTGCTTTCCGTCATCAACATCGCTCAACATGCCAGCAGTGTGGTGGTGGAAGTAAAGTCGTGGAGTAGTGGTCAGGGCTCTGGACCGGAAGGTCGTGGGTTCAATCCCAGGTGGGGGACACTGCTGCTGTACCCTTGAGCAAGGTACTTTACCTAGATTGCTCCAGTAAAAACCCAACTGTATAAATGGGTAATTGTAAGTGCCCTTACAAGTTTAGAGACTCCGAGGTGAACGATATCCTTCAGGACAAAACATCATGCCTTGCAACAGTCGACGGAGTGCCAGTTTTGAGCTCCAAGCATCCATACCACACCCAGATGCAGATGCAGATGTATGTCTGTGGTAGAGAATATGAAGACTTTGTGCTGTATACCACAAAGCAAGTCACGATAACTTGTGTAAGCAGAGACGACAGCTTTGAGTTGAAGGCAGTCCCCACACTGGTGTCGTTCTGGCACCAGCACTGCTTACACAGTGTCAGGAGCTATCATCGAGTGCCAGGCCCGCATCCTCACTCCTTATTGTATATGCAAGACAAACAAAGGAGGTGTCATGATAGGGTGTTACAAACAACCTTGAATGTGCCATGAAATGGAACCACCTTGAGTGCCTTAAAGATTACATAAGGACCTTTTTATTTTATTGTGTAACATGTTCCCATGTGTTGCTACAACTGTTGACGTTTGTGTGTTGTTTTAATTTTGTGTGTGTTTTTTTTACATTTTGACCACTTTTCTAAACTTTTAAATTGCACTCCCTGCCTCAAGATGGCCTCACATGTACCTGCATGGACCTCTCAGAACTTGCTCACTGGTAAATCCATCTCAGTTACATATGTAACCCCACCCTGGTCACTCTGCCTGCAGAGCACAAACAAACAAGGCCTAAAATTAATTTGTTTGCTGCGGTCCAGATGTAATTGAATGTTATATAGGTTGATAAAGTTAAATTAGATGATCCTGGCTCTCAGCGGTAGAATGTTGAACTGGCTGAAAGCTCCCTTACGTAACCTATTGATGTCATTTTCAATTATATGAATTGGTTCTTTTGACGTGGTGCGTCCACCTGGATGATGCCAACACACTTACACAAAGGTGCCTGTGACGGAAATATAATGAGTTCTGGTTGTAAATCTCCCTCCCGACCCGTGAGGGCGCTAAGTAATGAAAGGGAAAGGCTTTGGACAGGTTGGCCTGACAGTTCATTCCCTGGGTCAGGAAGTCAGCCTGGAAAAAGGCAAGACTCCGTTGCAGGAACGTATTGACCTGAAAGGTAAACGAGGTAGCAGCTGCAGGTAATAGAGTCAGCTGCAATCGTTAACCAAGGGGTCATGCATAATCGCATAAAGGGGCCAGAGAATTGTAAATCTCTTCCCTCGCTTGGGTTTCAGAGAGACGAGGAAACTGGAAGGACGAGAGATTCCCACAAATTAAAAATAAAGAAAGGAAGTTAGTGTTTTATTTGTTTTGTCTGTTAAGTAACTGTCTGTGTTTTTGTTATATATACATACATACCTGTATTTGCTAGAACCAAAGTCATTGTATTTATCTTGCTCTTAATTATTACTTGTACTGTGATTGTTGAAATGTATTTGTTTATGACTGTAAGTCGCTCTGGATAAGGGCGTTTGCTAAGAAATAATAATAATAATAATATATAGCTCTATACGGCTAAACACCAATCCGGAGCTGTCGCCAAGGGCCAGCACAAAACTGGATCAACACTGCACTACCGTCACGATTAACATTGTTATCAGCACTTGTTCACAAGTATAGCACGTATTATACTGTACTTCACTACAAGCACTGAGAGCACTCACTTTGGACCTGTGATCGTGTGTGTGTTTCGTACTGTGCTTATTGTTTGCGGTACTGCAACCCTTTTTCATTACTGTTCAATACACATTGTTGTGTTTTGCCAGCTCATTATTATTTACTGGCTGGTCATCAGACCATTGGATTTATAATCATTAAATTAACCATTTCACCCGTACTTTGTTGTCTGTGTGTTTTTGGAATTACTGCATCCGCACCGCACTGCACCTGCTATACCTCTGCTACCAATTACCACTTTGCCACACGTGGTGTCAGCTGAGCTGCTGGAGGCACTGGAGAGCAGATGGGACACAGAGGAGAGAAGGAGAGAGGAGCGCTACACCACGCTCATTGAACGGGTAGGGCTGTCATTGTCCACAGTGCCAGCCCCTACCGCAGCATCAGTGATGTCGGCACCGAAGGCTCAGGCAATGAAGATGTCGGCGAAGGACGACCCGGAGGCGTACTTGGTGGCATTTGTGTCTAATTGTGTATGTTTCGTACTGTGCTTATTGTTTTACTTGAACAGCACGTGAACTAATTTGTGTAATCCCATGCTCACATACTTTATCTGGACGTGAAGTGATTATGCAATCCACGATACTGCTGTCAGCAGATGTGCTGACAACGTCAAGACTGGCTCCAACCTTGGCAGTGGTGCACGGGCATCCCCGAGCGGTGTTGTTTAGGCATCCCTGGGCAGTGCCGTGCAGGCATCCCCAGGCGGTGAAGCCAGGAGGGGAGTCCCTGGCCCAGAAGGCGGCAACGGGAGCTCCACTTCTCCCTCTGGTGATGAAGTCAGGACCAGTCGTGGTGCTGGGGTAGGCCACCCTGGCAGTGGCTTCGGTGGTGCTGGCCCTCTTCGCGTTAGCTGTAGCCGGGCTGTTTTCCCCCGTGCTCCCCTCAGCAGCCGATGTAGTGGATGCTGAGGAATGGCCGCTGAGGAATGCCTGCATCACGTCCTGGTCCTTTCTCTTGTGGTGGAGGTGGGAGCTGCACGTGGTCTCTGCCTGGTTGTGATGGGAGCTGCAGATAGTCTCCCTCTGGCGGTGGAAGCAGAGGCATCTCCTGCTGATCTCCCTCTGGTGGTGGAGGCGGTGGAGGCAGAGGTAGCTCCCGCTGCTCTCCTTCTGGCGGTGGAAGCAGAGGTAGCTCCTGCTGCTCTCCTCCTAGTGGTGGAGGCAGTGGTAACTCCTGCTGCTCTCCCTCTGGCGGTGGAGGCAGAGCAGCTCCCCCCTATCTGGGAGTAGTGGGTAGTCTCCCCGTGGTGCTGGAGATGGGAGCGGCAGGCAGTCTCCCTCTTGCGGTGGAGGTGGGAACAGCTCCCTCTTGGGCTTTGGTTGCTCAGCCCCCCCCCGCGCTGGACGCACGGCCTCCCTCCTTCTGGGTGCTGGACGACGGGCTCCCCTTCTGGGCGCTGGAGGCACGGGCTCCCCCTTCTGGGCGCTGGTAGCTCTGGCTCCCCCTTCTGGGTGCTGGTAGCTCGGGCTCCCCCTTCTGGGTGCTGGTAGCTCGGGCTCCCCAACTTGGCGCTAGTTCCCTTCTTCATATTACGTGGGGCATATGGCCAACGTGTGCCCATATGCCCCACAGCCGGAGCACAACTCTGCCGCGAGGCTCATTAAAAAGGCCTCCCAACCCCAACCTCCTCCTGATGTTGCTGTGGTTGCTGTTGTTGCTGCTGCAGCTTTCCTTTCCCATTTCTCCCCTTGCTCCTCCTCCCCACTTTCCTCTCCTGGGCCGGTTCCTCCTCCTCCTCGTCTTGGAAGGGGCAGATCGCCACCTTGTGTCCATACACCCCGCAGGCAAGACACCAGCCTTGGTCCTCGAGGAGGTCATCCCGCTCACTGCAGCCGTCTCTAAAGCATTCCATTTTTGCATTTTCTTTTTTTTTATTAATATTTTTCCTTGCAGTATTCTTACTGGCCTGAGTCCTTGAGGTGTTGTTATCCCTCTTCTAACACTACGTGTGAACAGGCTGGCTGCAGGGGTGATGTCAGGCCAGAAATTAACACACAGACAAGCAGTATTGGAGGGTGAAACTGAGACGCTGCGGCACTCAGTGTTTTATTACACACACAGAAAATAAAAGGTTTGAACAAAACAGAACACGACACAAGGTGGTCATTGTACACGTAGGTACAAATGACATAAGAAATAGGAAATCAGAAATTCTAAAAGAGGACTTCAGATCATTAACAAAACAACTAAAAAAGGTTAGGATGCAGAATTATTGTCAGGTCTATTACTTGTTATTGGTTGTGGGGATGAAAAATTCAGCAGAATTAGGGCTGTAAACGTGTGGCTAGCTGGCTGGTGTGCTCAAGAGGGTCTGGGTTTTATAAATAAATAGGACTGTTTCTGGAGAAGAAATATATTTTATAAGAAGGATGGACTTCATCTAAATAGATCAGGGGCAAGCAGATTAGCTGCTAATAAACCACCTTGCAAAGTATTTAACCCTTTGCGGTCCATTTATTCAGCGCGTCTCAGGCGCGTCAGGTCCAATTTATTTTCACACGCACAGTTTTTTAGACGCGTACCGATAAATCATCTCCTGATCACTCGTTTTATCACCAAACTCCTCAATAATACGATCCAAGTCATTATTTTATTACTATAACATCTCAAAAAGCTTAGCAAATCTCAGTGATATTCTTTGAGTGTTGGATGCAGGAGCAGCTATCTTGTTTGTTTATGTCCGTGTTATCTCTGTGGTGCCGGGGCTATGTGTATTGCTCAGATCCGTCCCTTTTTTTTTCGGCTTCTCTCAGCTCCTATCGGTCTCACTTGGCCATTTAATGGTTTTCACGGCTTTTTCCGGAGAAAAAAAACGACTAGAGACCTATGTTTTACGTCTTTTTGATGATGTCGGACCTGGTCCGACATAGGACTGTAAAGGGTTAAACTAGGCACTCTCTCCCTCCTCCTCAGCTAAGAACCTCGGAATCACCCTGGACCCCTGCATCTCTTATTCCCAGCACATCTCCACTCTGGCACACACATGCCGATTCTTCCTGAGCAACATCCGAAGAATCAGACCCTTCCTCACCAACTACGCCACCCAGCTCCTGGTCCAGGCCTTGGTACTCTCCCGCCTAGACTACTGCAACTCCCTCCTGGCTGGCCTCCCTGCGTCCGCCACCCGTCCGCTCCAGCTCGTCCAGAACTCCGCTGCTCGCCTGGTGTTCTCTCTGCCTTGCTTCTCCCACACAACTCCACTGCTCTGCTCACTCCACTGGCTCCCAATCACCGCTTGCATCCAGTTCAAGAATCTTGTACTAACCTACAGATGCCTTGACCAGACTGCACCCAGCTACCTCCAGACCCTCATTCTCTCCCTACACCCCCACTCCGCTCCACCTGCACTAGAAGACTGGCTCTACCTCCTTTGCGCTCCCCTGCCTCCAGAGCCCGCTCCTTCTCCACCCTCGCCCCGCAGTGGTGGAATGACCTTCCTACAGATTTCAGGACTGCCCAGTCCCTGACCACCTTCCGGCGCCTCAAGACTCACCTCTTCAGACAGCACCTGTAGAACTCCTCTGTTTTTCCCCCTGGACACTTTTCGCTCTTCCTTAAATGCGCTTTACTTGCTCTTATCTGCCCCCTATTTTACTGCATTTAATCCTGTACTTTAGATTACTGTAATCTGTCAAGTGTTATTTAATCTGTAGTATTTTGTATTTAATTATATCCTGATGCAACTATCACCGACACTGTCATCTGCTCCATTACTGAATCGTATTTTGTCATACTTGTACTTGCTAGAACCAAAGTCATTGTATTTATCTTGCTCTTAATCGTATTATTACTTGTACTGTGATTCTTGAAATGTATTTGTTTACGACTGTAAGTCGCCCTGGAGAAGGGTGTCTGCTAAGAAATAAATAAATAAAAATATGCAAAATTGAGGTTATAGCTTCCTGCCACCCCCGCTTCCCAGTGAGTAATCATAGAGGTGTGTGTTGCAGTAATTTTACTCAAATTCCTATTATCCTTGCTCAATCACTTGCACTAGATGGGACTTTTCTACGTTTATGCTTATTTAATGTCAGGTTTCTGTCTACTAAGGCTACGTTAATTCGTGATTTTGTTCAGGATTACAAGATTGATATTTTATCATTAACTGAAACTTGGCTTGGACCTAATGACAATGTCTCACTGATTGAGGCTTCCCCACCTTACTATTCTTTTTTTCAGAAAGCTCGCTCTACTGGGCAGGGAGGTGGACTTGCTACTATTTTCCGTAGTGAACATAGAATTAATCAGGTTACTGTCCCAGGTTATTCATCTTTTGAACTGTTAACATTAACACTAAATAGTGCACTACCTGTTCATACTGTAATTATCTATTGACCACCTAAGTCAAACCCCTTATTTTTAGCTGAATTTAGTGACTTGCTATCTTCATTGACAGTCCATTATGATAGGATTGTTCTACTGGGTGATTTTAACCTACATGTTGATACAGAATCTGACTCCACTTCTGTGGAATTTATGAGGCTACTGGATTCCTTAGATTATATCCAGCATGTAAAAGGTCCCACACACAATCATGGCCATACTCTAGACCTGGTAATCTCTCGTGGTTTAGTTGTTAAAAATGTATTAACTACAGATCTCACCATTTCTGACCATCTTGCTATTCTTTTTGAGGTCAGTATACCAGAAACTGCAAAATCCATGGAACATACACTTACATCTCTGGATATTAATTCCTTAACTGAGGGTACATTTTCTGATATACTGAGTTTATTATCAATCCCGGAGGGTTTACCTGTTCTTTATCTGTTTTTATTCCTAGCTGTAATGACTTCTTAAATCACTTTCTTCCGGTATTGTTCCCTCAGCACTTAAGGTAGCTGTAGCAAAACCAATGCTCAAGAAACACAACTTGGATCCTAAACTCATTAGTAACTACAGGCCCATCTGCAATCTTCCATTCTTATACAAGGTTTTAGAGAGGGTTGTTGCATTTCAAGTAAAAAGTTTTTTAACTCTTAATAGTGTATCTGAGAAATTTCAGTCCGGATTTTGTGCTGCACATAGTACAGAGACAGCACTTGTCAAAGTTGTAAATGACCTACTGATAAGCTCTGACTTGGGCTTTCCATCAGTTCTAATTCTTCTTGATCTAAGTGTTGCTTTTGACACCGTAGACCACTCCATCTTATTAAATCGGCTCAAATACTTAGTGGGACTGTCTGGCCTTGTCTTATCCTGGTTTCAATCTTACCTATCTGATAGGTATCAATTTGTCTCTATTGGGAAGGAAAAATCAGCATTGACCAAAGTTGATTGCGGTGTTCCATTAGGTTCTATTCTGGGTCCATTGCTATTTTCATTATATATGTTACCACTGGGTGATATCGTTAGGAAACATGGTGTGAACTTCCACTGCTATGCAGATGACACCCAGCTGTATTTGTCTTTAAAACCTGGTGATACTTCTGTCGGGGTGTTATTTGCTGCTTGCCTTGCTGACATCAAGTGCTGTATGTCTCAAAACTTCCTACTGTTGAATTCAGGTAAAACAGAGGTTATGTTTGTAGGCTCCCCTAACCAACTAAAAATGTAAGATTGCAGGAGTTTGACCCTAGGAGCAGTCTTTTATCAAATCCTAAAACTGAAGTAAAAAATTTGGGGGTTCTCTTTGATCCTGATTTATCATTTGAGTTTCATATTAGGAAGTTACTAAAGTATCCTTCTATCACTTGAGAAGCCAAACTGAGACCTATTATCTCCTTATCTGATGCCGAGAGACTAACACATGCCTTTGTTTCTTCAGGAATTGATTACTGTAATGCACTCCTCTCTGGCATCCCAAAACGTGCGGTGTCCCGCCTACAGCTTGTTCAGAATACCACTGCTAGAATTTTGACCAAAACCAAAAAAATGAGCATATCACCCCTGTTTTAGCCTCCTTGCACTAGCTCCCTGTTCAATATAGAATTGATTTTAAAATCTTATTAATTTACCTATAAAGTCTTGAATGGTGCAGCACCTAACTATTTGCAGGAGCTACTGACTGTATCTCCCAAATCGCACTCTTAGATCACAGGAAGCGGGGCTGCTCGTTGTTCCCAGAGGCAATAAAATCAATACGGGAGGTAGAGCTTTTTCTTTTAGAACCCCTGAACTATGAAATGCACTACCTCTATGTGTCCGGGAAGCTGGGTCTGTGGGTATTTAAGTCTAAACTTAAAACACATTTTTATAAAATGGCATTTTTATCTTAGTGGTTTTAATGCAACATAATTGCTAGCTTGTAATGATTTATTATTATTATTACTATTATTATTATTATTATTTGTATATTTTGTATTTTATTGTATTTTTATACAGTGCCTTGTGATACTTCGGTATGAAAGGCGCTATATAAATGAAATTAATTAATTAATTAATTAATTAATTATTCACTTGAATCCCAGCATGTAAACTAATTTGTGCAATCCCGTGCTCACATAATTTATCTGCACGTGAAGTGATTATGCAATCCCCGTGCCTAATCTTTATACGTAGCAACTCTATATGTGCCACTGTCGTGTATATATCAGGGTATATTATCCAAATATAGCAGGGTATATTATCCAAAGCACTGGGGGGTACCTATAGCGGTTGTAGTGCTTCAGTAAAATATGTACTGAATACCTAGTGTACAAGACAGTGTAAGAGAAGTGGTATGGTATAATATGTTTGAAACATACAAAATATACGCTAACACTAATAATTTTAATTTCGAAAAAACTGAGCACCTTCCGTCCCTTCCCCCTCCAGCCTATGTTAAACAGGAGGAACATTTCTTCATTCACCATCTCAACAGCAAAGCGATAGTGTAAACTGTATTGAAAGAAATGTCTCGAAACCTCTCTGCTGTTTGGGATTTTTTTTGTTAAATGCCCAGACGACCAAAAAAATAGTTGAATGCAAACTGTGCAAGCGACTCGTATCATGGAGGCACATCCAATCTCTGGGGTCACTTTACAATTGTAAGTTCATATTAATATTAGTAGTAGCCATAGTAGCAGTAGTAGTAAAATGTGACTGATTGATAACCTGCTTGGAACGGTGACTGTTACATTAAGTTTGTTTTGGCTAAGTCCGCTGCAGTTAGTGCTGCTGCAATGCAAGCTTACGCGCAACCAGCATCAATTACGTGTAAATAAACAATGTGTATTTTTATTTAAATGATAAAAATATGATTACCATTCTACATAATGTATTTTTAAACTACATATGAATGTTTTATTCTATTTATATGGCTTACCTGTAAAATAATAGGATATTCAATCAAATATAAACAAGTAGCTATGGTGACGTCACCAGTAAATTATGCAAATTAGTACCATTGAAGGTTTGAACCTTCCTTCGGTAATGTGTTCAGAACCTTCGATGGTCAAAATGTACCCTTTGTTGCAGACCTAATGCAATGTAATTCAATTAAAATACTGTATGGTAACCAGAATTTGCAGTATACTATAAGCACAGATTAAAATAATAGGTAGTATAGTGATCCACACTCTATTATACAACTAGGGTATTTAAACAAAATATAAATAAATGTCAGTGTTCCGGTACACCTAATAGTAATATAAAAAATAAACAGATACAGTATACAATACAACTGATGGTAATTTTAATAAAATAAATAGGAGAAACATTTTTAGTTTCCAAACAAAAACTTTCTTTTATTTTCCGCTGTTGGACACACAATAAAAAAGTTTTTGAGATCTCGGTACATGGGCAAATAAAAGAATAAACTAGAGTTGCGAGCAACTTTACGTTTCCAAGCAGTTATCGTGAAATCCACACGATCAATCATCTTCATTCAACTGTGAGCATTACTTCACGTAGGGTTGTACAACCCTGTATAATTTGAAGTGTTTACGTGCAACGGTGTTCGTGTTATGAAACGTAATGCTGGCTCCAGGGATCAGCTTATTGCCTCCCTAGCGCATCAGCACACACAATGGCTGCGATGCTGGCTCCGGGGATCAACCATAGTGCGGTCTCCCCAGCGCATCAGCATGACAACCGTCTGGATTGAGCTAAGTAGGGTACATCTCTGGGGTCTTCAATTGGGCACCTTCCATCCTCGGTGTTTCGTCGACAAGCCCACAACACCTCAAGAGGGCTCGATGGTGATTCTGGCATCCCAGCATCACCCCCCTCCGTTCCCCACTCAACTCAGCCCAGCTTACTTACCTGTACATCAGCTTTTCTTTCTTTCTATTGTGCTTGAGATCCCCAGCCAGAATCTTTCTGTCTCAACCACAGCCAGTTGCTGCTCCTCTCTGCTGCTTCAGATAAGTTCTTCACTGTGCGCAGCAACTCTTGGCCATTGAATCCGACATCTCTGAGAAACCGGGTTGTAGAGTGTGCCACAAATCCTCGACAATCCACTTCCACTGGGTAAACCCAGACTCTCCATCTTCGCTGTTCCGCTTCAGTGGCTAGTTGAGCATACCGCAGTTTCTTCCTCTCATACGCCTCATCTACAGCATCCTCCCATGGCACTGTTAACTCTACCAGGTGAACAAGGCGTGCTGATCCAGACCACAAGACAATATCTGGTCGAAGGTTAGTGGTGGCAATCTCAGGTGGAAAAATAAGCCGTTGACCAACATCCGCCAGCATTTTTCAGTCTCCAGCAGCTTCCAGTTGTCCTGGGCGAGGATTGGTTTTAACACTTTTTCTTGGTGGTTGCTCTCCTGAGCGGAGGAATGTTGTCTTTTGTGTGTAATGTTTTGATGGAACAGGTGGCAACTTATTGGTCATGTTACGCTTGTCTTCCAATGCTAAGGCCAAACATCGCAGCACCTAGTCATGGCGCCAAGTAAACCATCCTTGGCTAAGAGCCACCTTACATCCTGTCAAAATGTGCCTTAATGTTGCAGGTGATGAACACAAAGGACATGAGGGATCCTCTCCTACCCAGAGGTTTAGGTTCTGTGGTGATGGGAGAACATCATATGTTGACCTTATAAGGAAACTGATCCTGCTCAGTTCCATTGACCATAGGTATGGCCAGCCAATCTTGCGTTGTTCCACACTCTCCCATCTCATCCATTCTCCCTGCTTGGCCTGGGAAATGGCCTTTACGCACCTCTTCCACAAACTACTCCACATTGATAAAGTTAAAAAATGCATCTAGAATATAAATAAGTAAGATTTACAGAGAAAAACAGATTAATCTCAGTTGCATAAGTATTCAACCCCTTTGCTATTGCAGCCTGAAATCAGCTCAGGTGCAAAGGATTTGTCTGAAAGGTCACAAAATTTGTGAAATGGTTTCAGACTGTGTGTACTCAAAGTGGTTTAACTTGTAGATAATTTCCCTCAGGTATATAAAGACTTTCAAGCTGCAACTCACATAGTGATCCAACAAAGCAACCATGAAGACCAAGGAGCTTTCAAAACAAGTCAGGGATAAAGTGGTAGAGAGGCACAGAGCAGGAGAAGGGTACAAGAAAGTTCAAAGGTGCGGATTATCCCTCTCAGGACAGTGAAGTCCATCATTAAGAAGTGGAAGATGCATCATACCACCCAGTCACTACCCAGATCAGGTCACCCTCCCAAACTGAGCAGCCAACAATGACCTTGAGAGATCTACAAAGTTCTGCGTCTGAGATGGGAGCCAGTGTTCACAAATCAACAATAGGCCAGTCCCTACACAAAGCTTTCCTGTATGGATGGGTGGCAAGAAAGAAGCCTCATCTTAAAGCACCTATGGAGTTTGCGAGTCAGCGTTGAGCCAACACTGCAGCGTTGAATTTAGGAACGCAGCCAGTGATTATGTGGGGTTAACTCGACTGTTTTCACCCCAGACGCTGGTTGCTATGGGAACAGTGCAAGAGGTCTCAGATGTCCGACTACAATGACCAATGTGGTTGCAGAGCTCAGTAGACACTCCCACTCTCACACGTGAAAGGTAAATAGAAAGCCGAATGCTCTGCTAGCCAAGACGGCAGTGAATCAATATTGAATGGTAATTATTTCAACATCATACAACTTTAATTATGAAAATTTTAAATAAAATAAAAAAATCTAGCAGGTTAACGTTCAAGTTGTTTCTTTCAAATATGAGCTGCAGTGCATTCATAATTATGCTTAATTTGTCACATGTACCTTTTCTTCCTGTTATTTTAAGCGATAAATATAAAAACTGCAGGATTGTGGATCTCAATAATGATCAATAATGCTGCAGACTTGGCATATTCAGCCACCATTGTTTATTTTGCACGCAACGATACATAGCTACAGAAGTGTGCGGCTACATTAAAATGACGATCATTTCTTTAGCTGCTTGCATTTTAATGTCAAAAATTCTGTGTCAAAATTAGGAATAAATAAATAAATAAATAAATAAATAAATAAATAAATAAATAAATAAAATACAGGAATAAATAAATGTAGAAATATATAAATAAATAAATGTTGAAAAATATAGAAATAAATAAAATAAATAAAAATAAATACTTGGACATTTATTTATGTATTTATTTCCCTTTTTATTTATTTATTTATTTATTCATTAATTCATTTATTTGTTTTTCACTTTTGTCACTTGCTTTTTACATTTCACTCTGTCCATTAACATTTTGGCTATGGCATTCCTTTTCTGCTTTGCTATTTACATTTCGATGTGCCACTAGCTATTTCTTTTTACATTTCACTGTGCCAAAACTACTTCTGTCAATCACAGCCCACTCTCGACTCAGAGGGGGTTGGATGTTCAGAGGAGGAACGAAAGCGAGAGAGAATTTAAAAAAAAAAAAACATACAGGATCAGTGAAGGCATTTGCCCAGCCTGACCTGTATTGACTGTTCATTTTGTGTTCGTGATTTTGTTTTATTTAAAATATTTATTTTGCTCTGTGAGCATAGTGTTTTTGTTTAAATATTTTACTTTATTTTTTGTATTTAAAAATAAAGACAGCGCAAACGCCATTGCACCCTACATGCAGTATCTGTTTCAGTTCTGACGTCACCACACACGCCATCCTGTCACAATCACAAACAAGAATTTCCCAGGAGTTTTTTTTTCTCCTCTGTAAACCATTAAGGTGGAGGGGTGTTAGCCCAAAAAGATTTTTAAGAATGTGTTTGTAAATCTGTATGCATATTCCTAACAAGAGGGAGAAAGCGAAGGCAACCTTTTCTACAAACCTGCGTAAGAAACAGTATTTTGTATTGAGCATTTGTAGTTCCAGCAGGAGATTCATTTAGCCCCATTTGCAATTTTATCTTAGATCTCGCAATCTAACCTTATGCAGTATATGTTTATGATAACACTCAAATTAATTACATAAATAGTGGTAGGCCAGATCAAGCTTTGGATATTGACATTTTAAACTATTATGTGGACATCACAAGATAAATTCTCAGGATCTTTCAAAATGTCAACATAATTTCTCTGTTACTATTTTATTTATTTTTTAAATTCCCACCCAGAAAGACAATAAGGCTCCATATACCCAGACACTGGGATACATTATATGTGGCATGTGCACAGCTATGGCCAAAAGGTTTGCATCACTCTATAGCAGTTGTTCTCAATGCCTGGTCCGCTGGCTCCCTTCAGGTGGTCCGTGGAAAGGTTACATAATCATGCAAAGGAAGCAGCAGCATAGTTTATAGATCCCATTGCAAACCCATTGAGACCTTAAACTTCTCTATCAATTCATGGAATTTAAATTCTGCCAACTGAAAAATCTATATAACTCCTCTAACAGAGCCCGCTACACACTGCAAATAAAGATTTTAAAGAAATCTAATATTAGCCTACAATTAAGACAAGTTAAAATGTTTATTAAAAAAAAAAAAAAAAAAAAAAAAATCAAGTAAAAAAATGTTTTTGCAAGAACACAATTAACATCCATAACCGACAGACACTCTTCACTGTTGAATTAATACTAAAATAATTCAAATGACAAAAATTGTGCAGCAAGATCGTCTGCAGTTGGTACCTGACCACACAAAGCGTCTACCTTGTGTGTGAATACCTACCAAACCAGATTAAAAGAAGCAAGGAGCACTGAATGGGAATTGCAGCACTTATGTATCTTTGGGTAAAAATTATTTTAAGCTACCGTGTTCGGCCCTGTAAAGCAGTCAGTGCAGCATTCACGGGGTTTCCATGCAGTGTTATTTACATGTGAAATGGCGATGCGCGTGCACGTTGGGAGAATTACTCGGGTAAATCAGGTTTGTGGCTGAAAAAAATGGGAAACCCACATTTCATATGTAAATGTTAATGAGCGTGTTTACCCTTAATTATAAATATTACAAGGAAGCAGATTAGTTGTTACTGTGGATTCCAAGACGGCAGTAGTGTATATATATACTACTGGTCAAAAGTTTTAGAACACCTCCATTTGTCCAGTTTTTATTGAAATTTACGCAGTTTAATGTCTCAATGTACTCTGAAATTAAAGCATAGAACAAATAAACAATTGGAGATAAAAAAGAAATCATGGAATCGTTTTGTTTAACAAAATTTAATCTAAATTTTTGACTCATCAAAGTAGCCACCTTTTGCAGATATAACAGCCGAACACACTCGTGGCATTCTTTCTACAATGGAAATCAAATATTGGTCGGAAAGTTCTTCCCAACACTGTTGCAGAAGTTCCCACAAATGTGTTGCACTTGTAGGTTACTTTACTTTCACCCTTCTGTCCAGTTCATCCCAAACGATGGGGTTTAAGTCTGCAGACTGTGCTGGCCATTCCATGATTTGAAGCCTACCGTCTTGTTCTTTTCTTCTAAGGTAGTTCTGACATAGTCTGGAGGTATGTTTTGGGTCATTATCTTGCTGTAGGATGAACCCCTGACCAACTAGGCGTATACCAGAGGGTATTGCATGGCGCTGCAAAATGCTGTGGTAGCCATTTTGGATCAGGGTGACACTCACTCTGTGCAAGTCGCCGACTCTGGATCCAGCAAAAGAGCCCCAGACCATCACGCTTCCTCCTCCATGTTTCACAGTTGGTGTCACACAACGAGGAACCATCCTTTCGCCTTCTCGACGGCGTACAAAAACCCTGCGTGATGAACAGAAGATTTCAAATTTTGATTCATCGGTCCATAAGACCTTCTTCCAGTCTTCAGTAGTCCACTGGCGGTGCTTCATGGCCCAGGCAAGCCTCTTTTTCTTATTTTGCCATCTTAGCAATGGCTTTCTTACTGCCACTCGACCTGTCAAACCTGCAGCTCGAAGTCTTCTCTTCACAGTTGAAACTGTGAGACTTGCTTACTTCGACCAGTGTTAAGCTGTGCTTGAAGCTGTTGTCCTGTGAGCCGCCTATCACGCAAGCTGTTGACTCTCAGAAACTTGTCTTCTGATTCTGTTGTGGCTTTGGGTCTGCCAGACCTCTTCCTGTCAGAGTTTCCTCCAGTTTCCAAGTGCCTTTTGATGGTGTAGGAAACTGTACTCACTGACACCTTGGCTTTCTTTGCAATTTCTCTAAAGGAAAGACCTACACTTTTAAGGGTTATAATGGTCTGTCTGTCTTCCTTTGTTAATTGCCTTTTTCTCGCCATTATGATAGCAATATACTACTTCCTGCAGTACAATACTGTCCAAATAATGCTTAAGAGGGTGTAGTAACACAGTCTGTTCCAACACTGCTTTTATACAGACAGAGGGTTTGTAAGTAATCAACAAAAGTTGGGACACCTGTAGGAATTGTTAGCATCAACTTTCAAGGCTTAATTTACTTCCATTGCTGCAGAACAGCTGTAAGTTGTTAACCCATTACTTGTTCCCTGAAAAAGGCCTTTTTGTATAACTCTGAAATGCACATTATTTTTCAGTTTTTGGTAACCTAAACTTTTTAACATCTGGCAGTTTACCACTTACCTTTGTACCATTTCAGGTTATTCACTGGACTTGAACTGCTTAAATTTCAATAAAAACTGGAAAAATGGGGGTGTTCTAAAACTTTTGACCGGTAGTGTATATATACATACAGTACATATACATATATATATATATATATATATATATATATATATATATATATATATATATATATATATATATATATATATATACAGTACTGTGCAAAAGTTTTAGGCAGGTGTGAAAAAATGCTGTAAAGTAAGAATGCTTTCAAAATAGACATGTTAATAGATTATATTTATCAATTAACTAAATGCAAAGTGAGTGAACAGAAGAAAAATCTAAATCAAATCCATATTTGGTGTGACAACCCTTTGTCTTCAAAACAGCATCAATTCTTCTAGGTACACTTGCACAAAGTCAGGGATTTTGTAGGCATATAGTCAGGTGTATGATTAAACAATTATATCAAACAGGTGCTAATGATCATCAATTCAATATGTAGGTTGAAACACAACATTAACTGAAACAGAAACAGCTGTGTAGGAGGAATAAAACTGGGTGAGGAACAGCCAAACTCAGCTAACAAGGTGAGGTTGCTGAAGACAGTTTACTGTCAAAAGTCATACACCATGGCAAGACTGAGCACAGCAACAAGACACAAGGTAATTATACTGCATCAGCAAGGTCTCTCCCAGGCAGAAATTTCAAGGCAGACAGGGGTTTCCAGATGTGCTGTCCAAGCTCTTTTGAAGAAGCACAAAGAAACGGGCAACGTTGAGGACCGTAGACGCAGTGGTCGGCCAAGGAAACTTACTGCAGCAGATGAAAGACACATCATGCTTACTTCCCTTCGCAATCGGAAGATGTCCAGCAGTGCCATCAGCTCAGAACTGGCAGAAAACAGTGGGACCCTGGTACACCCATCTACTGTCCAGAGAAGTCTGGTCAGAAGTGGCCTTCATGGAAGACTTGCGGCCAAAAGCCATACCTCCGACGTGGAAACAAGGCCAAGCGACTCAACTATGCACGAAAACACAGGAACTGGGGTGCAGAAAAATGGCAGCAGGTGCTCTGGACTGATGAGTCAAAATTTGAAATATTTGGCTGTAGCAGAAGGCAGTTTGTTCGCCGAAGGGCTGGAGAGCGTACACGAATGAGTGTCTGCAGGCAACAGTGAAGCATGGTGGAGGTTCCTTGCAAGTTTGGGGCTGCATTTCTGCAAATGGAGTTGGGGATTTGGTCAGAATTAATGGTCTCCTCAATGCTGAGAAGTACAGGCAGATACTTATCCATCATGCAATACCATCAGGGAGGCATCTGATTGGCCCCAAATTTATTCTCCAGCATGACAACGACCCCAAACATACAGCGAAAGTCATTAAGAACTATCTTCAGCGTAAAGAAGAACAAGGAGTCCTGGAAGTGATGGTATGGCCCCCACAGAGCCCTGATCTCAACATCATCGAGTCTGTCTGGGATTACATGAAGAGAGAGAAGCAACTGAGGCTGCCTAAATCCACAGAAGAACTGTGGTTAGTTCTCCAAGATGTTTGGGCCAACCTACCTGCCGAGTTCCTTCAAAAACTGTGTGCAAGTGTACCTAGAAGAATTGATGCTGTTTTGAAGACAAAGGGTGGTCACACCAAATATGGATTTGATTTAGATTTTTC
Organism: Acipenser oxyrinchus oxyrinchus; assembly: GCA_030684275.1. Classification (NCBI taxonomy): domain Eukaryota; kingdom Metazoa; phylum Chordata; class Actinopteri; order Acipenseriformes; family Acipenseridae; genus Acipenser; species Acipenser oxyrinchus. The sequence continues at coordinate 19,393,658 of CM060253.1, forward strand.
TTCTGTTCACTCACTTTGCATTTAGTTAATTGATAAATATAATCTATTAACATGTCTATTTTTGAAAGCATTCTTACTTTACAGCATTTTTTCACACCTGCCTAAAACTTTTGCACAGTACTGTATATACACACACACACATACACACACACACATACATAGATATATACATATACATACATATATAATATTATTAATTGATGCAGGTTTGAAATTATTGATGCTTCAGATACTCCATAATAATTGAATATACATATAAAAACAATAATGTTACCAGTACTGTATTGCATCCCAACAAGTAAAAGATAACATCACACACACACACACAGTACCCATAAACACTACCACAAGTCTTTATTGGTACTAATTAACTCTGGTTATTACATTTTGAGATGATAATAAAAGGGGAAGTCAACAAGTTAAAAGCTCCTGGATCATGGTTTAAAATTATTAAAATAGACTCCAGTCTAGCAACCAACTTGGGGCCTGTTGCTAGGACTATAAGTGTGACAGTCACCAGAATTGAATGTTGCTATAGCAACAATGCTTTGTTGTTACTGTGTGTTTAATTATTAGTAAAGTTAATGAGGAAGCCTGCATATTACCCTTGGTTAAAAGCTTCCCTACAACAGGAAATTAAGTCACCAAAATTTCTTGAAAAAAAAAAAAAAAATCTGTTTCAGGATACTCAAAGTAGATACATCTAACTTTGAAAACTTCAGTGAATATAATGAAATTCAGAACATTTTAATATTGTATTTTAATTTATTTGTACAGTGTATAAAAATTAAATTAGTTGGAGAGGGATCCGAAACGGCAATCAAGATGGGGTCCAAAGGTCCTTGGTCAGACTAAATACTAAATGATAACTGAATACTAATGCTTTGTTTTCTTTGGATGTTATTATGAAAATATACAAAATCAGTGTATCAAGAAGGAAGAGAGTCTTTTACTAAGGCAATTACAAATCTGTACTATCGTACTCTGGCTCCTTGTTGCTGGCCTTGCTTGTCCTGTCATTGAGGCGTTTGAAAAAGCTGAGGATGGGCGAGCTCTCCTGGCGATCTTGTGCTACTTCAGAGTGCTTCAAGCACTCTGGGTTCTTCAGACTGAATTTTTTCTGTAAGAAATTGCTGAGCCGGAAGCTTTGAGAAGATGATAATGTGGTGCTCTCTTTGTCCTGATTCCCCTGCACCTTCTGGGACTTGAATATCCCAGTTTTCTTTGTTGCTGGAGATGCCGGCTGCCTTTCATCTATTTGGTGACTGGACGGTGGAATCTCTTTTTCCGCCTGCGTAGCACTCTGCTCCTTGGGGATTGCCTTGTCTAGTTTCATGAATAATTCCCAGCTATCTACAGAAAGCAGTTTCCCAATTTGTTTTAGAGGTGGAGGGGTTCTGCCACCAGTTTCAGCCATCACTGCTAGTGTCTCCTCCTCAAAGTCAAAGTGACCCAATGAGCTAATGGGAATAACGTTCAAGGTGTGACGCCGTGTCAGCTTCTGAGGGGTGGTGCGGGGTGTAAACCTACAGACGGGAGGGCTGACTACCGTCCTTTTAATGCAGTTCTCTTCACCATCCAATGGCTGCTCGCATAGAGCCCTCTGTCTTTCCCCCTGAATCTCCCTTAAAAGTGGGGAAGTGGCATCATTTGACTTCAAACTGCTTCGGCTGTTTTGATATTTTAAAACTTTTCGGGAAATTTCCCGCAGATGTTCTGTGTTATCATCTCCCTCCCCATTAGTAGGGACTCTGTCATCCGAGTCGCCTTCAGTACAGATGGTTGAGTGGGCTCTACTTCGAGAGTTGCTTCCTTTCAGAGGCGTGTGAAAAGCAGCGCTATTCCCCAGTTCCTCCCCTATACCAGACAGCGCCCTCTCCTTTTCTGAACGGTGGTGATTATGCTCGCCTGTTTGGGAGTTTTTCTCAACCTCTCTTTCTCGGCTAAGGAGTTCTTTTGCTGCAAGCAGGCTTTCTGCTAACTCTGGCTGGCTGCCAGTAAGGGGAGACGAAGTCCCTCTCCCAGATTTCCGACGAGTGTTTCTGGTGCTCATGAATTTTTGCAGGATGGACTCAAGCGCCACATTCTCCATGTCCTTGTCCCTGTGCGAGCAGGTGGCAGTAGATTTACGCTTTGAGGTGCTGTTTTGTCTCTCTCGTTGCATTCTTTTTACCTCCACTACACCACGATCCCTATTTTCCTAGCGAAAAAGGGAGTGAAAGTTAGTTCAAGTTTATGTAATACAACCTTTCACAATCTTAGTACTGGTGGCAAAATTGTACTCACAGGCAGCTTTACAAATCATGTTATCTGTAATCTGTTATGGTGATATGATACAGGTTTATAGGACAACGAACATTTGTGTACGTGGTCAATATCGGCACGAGTAGAAGTGAATGGACCGAGATGACAGGTCTGTTACGAGCTGTGAGTGCGATACAACCCATACACAGAGACTTGCCGCCCTATAAATATTATATATAGTTCTGGGACGAACACAGGATTTTCATGTTCGGATATTCGCTCTATTTAAATATTCGTTTGGAAATTTGTTCGTTTTTCAATAAGTAATAAAAGCCATTATATTGCGCTGAGCATGAGCAGAGACAGCATAGCAGCAGGGGGCGTGGCCCCCGTGTGTGTGCCATTATTTTACAGCAAAACCTTACAATATGCAACATGTTAAAATAGAAAAATATCACAGGAGTAAAGAATAAGTTGCGTAGGACTTACTTTACACCAGTGAATTAACTATATAAAATATTATATATAGTATATATATTATATTACATATATACACACAGTCACTTCAAAAATTATTGATAAAGATGAGCAAAAAAGGCTGTATAAAATAAACACAGGTAATGGGAAAACTATAATCTTTTATTCTAATACAATTGCTCAGAGAAAGTTTTTTATTAACAAGTAATACTTTTTTTTCTCAAAAAGATAGGTGTCAGAATTATTGGCACCCCTAAAGATTCTTATAAATAAAATCAAACAAAATTAAATCTGCATTAACATTCTACTTCTTTACGTTCATCTCAGTCTTAAGGAACTATATTGTGGCCTTCCATGGCTTCCTGTTTCACTGGGGTATAAAAATGAGGTAACACACATATGAAATCCATTTGTCATCCATCATCATGGGGAAAGGCAAAGAACTCATAAATGAAAAAAGACAAATGGTTGTTGACCTTCATAAATCAGGCAATGGGTACAAAACAATAGCTAACAAACTAAATATACCACTTACCACTATTATGGCAATAATTAATAAGTTCAGAAGCACTGGAACAGTGGTAAACTTGCCTGGTTGAGGACACAAGTGTATCTTGCCCCCACGGACAGTGAAGCAGATGGTTCGGGAGGCAAAGGGAAATCCAAGGGCCACAGTTGGAGAATTACAGAACTTAGCTGCATCTTGGGGTAACCAAGTCTCCAAATCTACAATTAGACACCACCTCCATGCCAATAGGCTATTTGGAAGGGTTGCCAGAAAAAAGCCTTTATTGAGAGCAACCAACAAACGTAAGCGCCTGGAGTTTGCTAAACGGCATTGGCACTTCGATTGGAACCTGGCACTATGGTTAGATGAGATGAAAATAGAGCTCTTTGGCCACGCACAGCAGCGGGTGGGTTTGGCGTCGAAAGAAGGATGCGTGTGCAGAAAAGAACCTCATACCTACTGTAAAGTATGGTGGTGGATCTTTGATGTTATGGGGCTGTTTTGCTTCCACTGGTCCTGGGGCCCTTGTTAATGTCAACGGCATCATAAACTCTACCCAGTACCAGAACATTTTAGCCAAAAACCTGGTTGCCTGTGTCGCAGACTGAAGGATATCAAGGATCTGGAAAGATTCTGTATGGAGGAATGGTCTAAGATCCCTCCAATGTGTTCTCCAATCTCATTAAACATTATAGAAAAACACTCAGTGCTGTTATCCTTATGGGGGGGTGCACACAGTACTGAAGGGTGCCAATATAGCTCAGTACTGGTATTTATTTTATACAGTTTTTTTTGCTCATCTTTATCAAGGATGCCAATAATTTGGGAAGTGACTATATATATATATATATATATATATATATATATATATATATATACACACACACACACACACACACACACACATATATACATATATACATACATACACACACAACAGTCTATATAAAAATTACTAGACAGCATTTACAGGAAGTTGGGTACTGTTTAAGTGAGGCATTTCAGTCCCATGAGATTCTGGTTTGCTGTAGTCTAAAGCAGCACAACACATTTTTTGACCTAGATGGCTTTCCAGAGAGATCACCAAGGGTGCGCGCACATAATCTGGTTGACTTTTTGCAGTCTAAAACTTTTAAACAGAGGCTCAAGAGCTGCTGTGTTGATTCTGTGATTCATCTCATTTAATTTAACCTTTATTTTACCAGATAAGAAGATTCAGAACAAATTCTCATTTACGACGACGATCTGGTCAAGAGGCAAACATCACAGCAGCACAAAGCAAACAAATACAATAAATAAATATACATACATACATACATACATACATACAACAAACACATTAACAAGTACAAACACATGCATCAGACAACAGTGAATTCAGATTCGTCCTCCGGAACAAACCTCTGTAGTTTTAATTTGATTTGAAATTCATGCCAGTCATGAGCAGCCACAAACTGAAATTAATTACACCCCAAAACAGTGGACACTCTGGGAAGAACCAATCTAATAAGGAATCTGATCTGAACTGAAGCAATAGGTAGCACAGATATAGTGGGGTTTTCCCAAGGTTCTATAAACTAACCTTAGCCAATGATCCAAATTGCCTAGCGTGCAATGAAGGCCATTCAACCATAATATAAAGATCGCAGTGATGAGTAATATAAGCAGCACCAGTTATACATCTTACAGCAGAATGGTATAAAGCATCAACCTTCCCCAAAGCCGCTTTCGAGGCCATTTTATAGACACCACTACCACCATAATCCTGTATTGGAAGAACAGACATCTGGACTAGAGTATACCTAGTGGAACATGTAAAACATGATTTATTGAGAAATAGAAAAACAATTCTAGATTTAACTTTAGATTGAACTTTATCAATATGGGTTTTAAAAGAAAAGCACTGTCCAGCCAAACACCTAAATATTTATAATTGCTCTAAATATTTATATAAATATAAATATATAAATATTTACTTGCTCTAATTCAATCTTACTAGAAGTTAAAATGTTGCAAACACTTAAGAGAACCTGTCATATTTTTTCTATTAAAATGCATGAGTTTAGTTTTATCAATGTTCAGCAAAAGACGCAAGTCATAAAAGGCCTGTTAAATTTTATCAAAGCTAAGCTGCAAATCAGACATTACTAATGGCAGCATAGGACCAACTGAATACAAAATAGCGTTATCTGCATAAAAGATGAAAATGAGAGTTGCCTATTATCTGAGCAAAATTATTAACATAAAATTGAAAAAAGAGTAGGGCACAATATAGACGCTTGAGGAACACTTTTAGTAACTGTCGAACTGTGAAACAAATCTATCAGATTTTACACACTGAGCTCTACTTTGAAAATAATTTTGAAACCATGCAAGAGAATTAATATCAAAACCAATATCGCACACCTTAAAAGAGAATTGAGTGATCTACTTTAAAAGGGACCAGTTTAAAAGGGACCAAAAACAAAGTACACAGAAAGAGTACTTGGAACTGAAAACGCAAGTCAAAAAGGAAGTTAGAAAAGCCAAGAGAGAGATAGAAATCAATATTGCTAAGGGCGCTAAAACCAATTCCAAAATGTTTTTCCAATATTATAACAGCAAGAGAACATTCAAAGAGGAGGTTAAATGTCTAAGAGACACAAATGGCAAAATCATAGACGACAAAAAAAAAAAAGCAAATATATTAAATGATTACTTTTCACAGGTTTTTACAAAGGAGGACACGGACAACATGCCCCACATGTCGACCTGTTCCTATCCAGTTTTAAATAACTTTAGCATAACAGAGGCGGAAGTGTTAAAGGGACTAGGAGCTCTTAAAATAAACAAATCCCCTGGGCTGGATGAGATCCTCCCAATAGTACTCAAAGAAATGAAGGAAGATATTTACAAACCACTAACCAAGATCATGCAACAGTCTCTTGACACAGGGGTTGTACTGACAGTCTGGAAAATAGCAAACGTAATACCAATCCACAAAAAGGGAGACAAAACCGAACCAGGTAACTACAGACCAATAAGCCTGACTTCTATTATATGTAAACTTATGGAAACTATAATAAGATCTAAAATGGAAAATGACTTATATGGTAACAATATCCTGGGAGACAGTCAGCATGGTTTTAGGAAAGGGAGATCCTGTCTAACTAACCTGCTTGACTTTTTTGAGGATGCAACATTGACAATGGATAATTGCAAAGCATACGACATGGTTTATTTAGATTTCCAGAAAGCTTTTGACAAAGTCCCGCAAAAAAGATTAATTCTCAAACTGAACGCAGTAGGGATTCAAGGAAATGCATGCACATGGATTAGGGAGTGGTTAACATGTAGAAAACAGAAAGTACTGATTAGTGGAGAAAACTCAAAATGGAGCGAGGTAACCAGTCGTGTACCACAGGGATCAGTATTAGGTCCTCTGCTATTCCTAATCTACATTAATGATTTAGATTCTGGTATAGTAAGCAAACATGTTAAATTTGCAGACGACACAAAAATAGGAGGAGTGGCAAACACTGTTGCAGCAGCAAAGGCCATTCAAAATAATCTAGACAGCATTCATAACTGGGCAGACACTTGGCAAATGACATTTAAGAGAGAAAAGTGTAAAGCATTGCACGCAGGCAATAAAAAAGGCATTATAAATATCATATGGGAGATACTGAAATTGAAGAAGAGAGCTATGAAAAAAAGACCTAGGCTAAAAGAATTGAATGTATTCAGTCTTGAACAAAGAAGACTATGCGGTGATCTGATTCAAACATTCAAAATCCTAAAAAGTATAGACAATGTCGAACCAGGGGACTTTTTTGACCTGAAAAAAGAAACAAAGGACCAGGGGTCACAAATGGAGATTAGATAAAGGGGTATTCAGAACAGAAAATAGGAGGCACTTTTTTACACAGAGAATTGAGAGTCTGGAACCAACTCCCCTGTAATGTAGTTGAAGCTGACACCCTGGGATCCTTCACTTGTCGTGCCGCACTTCGCGCCAATCGCTTTAAGTTAGTACCCGCCATGTCCCGAAAACTTCCCACAAGATCTCAGCTCACACCCGACTGCAAGTAGTAGTAGGGAGATGAAGTTCTTTTCTGTTTTTCAAAAAATAATCCAAGATTTCCAATAGAAGTTACACAGCAGTTCAATTACAGCTCAGTAAACAGTCCCGCACAAGAGAGTAAAAAAAAGAACAAAGAACAGTTTCGCTTGCCTGTGCTTCAGGTTAGTATCCGCCATGTCCCGAAAACTTCCCGCAAGATCTCAGCTCACACCCAAGACTGCAAGTAGTAGTAACTTTTTTTTTTTGTGGTACCAGTAGTTCTATTTAATAGCCAATAGGATGCCTACACCAGCTACCCACTGGAAGTTGGTGCACCAGCTGTCCAAAGGCAGCTGGTGAAAAAATTTGGTTTAGCACCCTCTAAACAAAAGGGGGTGCTAACAAAGACATCTCATGTTTGTATCCAAACACATGTCAAAAAATATTTGTTCGAATATTCGGATATTTGTCTCAGCACTAATTAGATAATGCTTTATTATTAATATACAAGTTAAAACATCCAGCTATATTTATTTCCTAATCATTACCAATCTTTACTTGGTCCATTGTCAATTTCATAAAAAACAACAAAAAAACAAAAACAACAAAACACCATTAGTGGCCGAGGTACGCATCCAATTGTGATGTCACCATTTTGAATGGGCTTTGCAGCTGAATGAATCCTCGGGTAGGATTTTTTAAAGCATGTGACGTCAATCGCACCGGTATGAAGAATACAGCACAGTAAAAACTGAAAGTGGGATGGTTGTTGTCATGAATAGGGTTTCTCCGTGTGTGGAATTGTGGCAAAGTGGTTGCTGATTATGTACAGGTGCAGAGGTGATGCAGTGCAGGAATAAACAGACAGAAATTTGTAATCTGGTATGGAAAAATATACATTTTATTTTCGTTATAATCCAGGTCTGTGTAAAACACAGCGATGCGTAAAACACGGAGAACAGTAACAGGGAACGCAGCCCTAAACAATAAACACAGAATCTCTCCCACAATATACAACCACGGTCACCAGTCCTGGGTGCGTGCTGTAGTGCTCGTGGTGGGTGATACAGTTTAAAGAGTCACAAATAGTGCAGTGCTGTTCCGGGTTCAGTGCTGGCTCTTAGCGACAGCTCCGGATACCTTTAATACACAGTGCACAGGTCCTTCCGGGTCTATTTCGAAACCAAGAGAAGGAAAAGATATACAATTCTCCAGCCCCTGTGAACATCTTTATGAGTGAAGATCAGTACGATCCTTTATTTAGTCCATTGAGATTTTCATTGAGGGAAAACTGTTGAGTAAGAGAATAAGTGGATGATTGTGATGTCACCAATTTGAACTTACCTTGCAGTTGAATGGAATTGTATGAGAGGTGACGTCAACTGTACTGAGCAAAGCAAGGTAGAAACTCATTATGGTACAGTTGACCAGTTTTGATGTCAGTGTCAGCTATCTATAATTAAGGGATATTGGCATTGCTGTGGCACGTTACAAGGTAATAATTTAACTCGAGTCAATAAAAACCAAGATCGAGGTCATGGGCATTATTTGAACAAGGGAGTTAAGGAAACCAAGGAACATGCCACAGCAAATTGCATTAACACTATTGTATTACAACTATATTAAGTAATTTATGTATTAACCTTTGTTTGTCTAAAATAATTGTTCACAGAAAGAGTCTGGCTGTATAATTTAATAAAATAAAATAAAATAAAATATATGGCAAAAAAATGCTCTGTCTAGGCTTAAAGGGGATTATTGGGGATTTAGGATGAATCTGTAGTACCAAATGAAATACTTGAAATTCGGGCCAGCCTTTACTCATGTTTGATCTCAGGTTGTGATTATCTACATTTACTAGTGCATTGGGTCAGTTAACCGCGGGTGACCCGCAAAGCTGGTCGGGTTCAGGTCGGAATGTGAATTTTTTCATGGTTTGCGGTTCGGATGCGGGTCAGAAAATGTCATTCAGATCAGGTTTGGGTCTGAATTTGAGTCATCAAAAACGTTTTTTGTCCTTTCAACGTACTCGTCTGTAACCCTTTCCCAAATAATGTATTAGAAGGTAAATGTACCAGTATTTCCTGCACTAAAGCAGGAGGCGATTAAGCAGTGTGTTCTCGGTTTGTATTGACGCTTGTTTGATCCATCGCAAGATCCTTATATCACGTCTGCTTGGTTATATAAAAAAATGTATGTGGATGAGGTGAAAAACAAAAAGACAGCGCAGGGTTTATATCAGGTAGTGGATAATAGTTCAAGGAGGTAAAATCACAAGTGTGGAATTATTTTCGAATCATAGTGAATGAAAATAAATCAACATGTGACTGGATTCGTTGCTTGTTTTTGTGAACAACAGCAACAAAACTGGTACATCATCTCTTTGAAAGCACAGATATAGCTCCCTTTCAACTGGTGGCATAAAAAGGAAGACACAAGTATTTTATAGTAAATAGATATAGTTAATATGTTACTATGTTAAAATATATCCAGACCACTAGAGAAAGCGACCACACTATATAGCCAATCCTTATTGTATATATGCACATACTGTGAATGTGAGAGCATGAGAGGGGCAGGCAGTAGGTACAGGACAAAGACTTGTGGGTTCATGTTGGGTTGCAGGTCTTAAAGCGGGTCAGGTCACGGGTAACAAAGAAGGTGCTGCGGCAGGTTGTGGGTCGGGTCCTGTAGTAGCGGGTCCGGGTCGGAAGCAGGTCGTAAAAATCAAACCCATGCAAGACTCTGACATTTAATCTGCAAATGGTCTTGCTGCATAGAAGACACCAAATTCTTACTATCTAAAATGTGCCGACCATTTTATACAAGAGAATACCTACAAGATGCATATCATTGCTGCAGAACAAAAAGCAGTTTTTTTTTGTTTTGTTTTTTTAAACCCAGAAAAAAAAGCTATTACTGCAATTTCCTGAAACTCATTATTGTAAATAAGTTACTGGTACATTTTTTTGGAGGATGGGCTGTGGTTCAATTTTGCTTTGAAAAAAATATATCCTTTCAAGCGAATTACTGCAGAAAAGTAAAAATCACCAAAAGACATGACACACCAACAATGTTAAAGTTAAAAACATCTTAAGTTAACCACTGTGTTGGAATTACTGTAATAGGGATGACCTGCTAAATTGAAAACGAAACAGCAACAAGCAGTACTATGTGTTTTCTGAAGTTACCCATCTAGTGTCAGAAATATGTGTCAGTTTATTAACAACTGCAAATCTGTGTTGACAGCCTGCAAGTCCATCATTAACATGTTGGTTTTCTTTACATATACTTACTTTGCTGTGCAAGTCAGGCATGCCCATGTCAAATATGACTTTGCCTCACTGCAGATGGTTTACTCATGTTCAACAGATTTAAAATGTGAAAGCCTTGATTGAGTTTACCCATTTCTAGACTTGCTCCAAATAGGCTTATTCTGGCCTCTGTTACCTGGGTGGCTCGGAGGAATTTTTCACAGAACGAGTGGAAAATGGAGCAGCACTCCTCCAGCTTGAATTGTTCAGGATCCTCACAGAAATACTCTGCTAGAGAGTGGCTCACCGAGTTGAGAGCCTGCAGTGAAGAGTTAACTTCAGTCAGCTGCTTCTCTGCTTCCTAGAGAGAAGATGGAGAAGTCAGGGAGAGTCAAGGACAAAGTATTTTGATTAAATGAACCAATGATAACCTGGGTTCCTTCACAAAATATTGCCATTTTGTCCTAATTGTTAAACAAAACTTCTAGCCTAATACTAAGAAAATAATTTTGTAAAAAAATACATATTAAAAAACGGCAAACAGAATCCATCTCATAACTTGTCACTGATTTAAATAAATGAGAAGTAAGCACTTTGATGCCATGCTTTATGAATGTAGGCTACTGGACCATTCAATGAAAAACTGTATGTTTGTTACATTAATACACCATCGATAACAGACCACAATTTTTACGAGGGACCACAGGCTACTAGGTTGAAAATACTGCAGTTTTCGGAGTATAATGCGCACCCATTTCCTTATTATTGAGGATGACGGGTGGTGAGCAGAATGCATGGAAGCACATCTACGATTTGGTTTTCAAATGAACGCACAATGAATACGGGAGCGCATGCACATGTGGCGCGCATAGTTCTGTGTTTTGCCAGAGCACAGCCGAGATGAAAGCGGGAGATACCACTAAAACTTGAATGTGACATTGAAATATACAGGCTTCCTGAAAAGCGTGTGAGAGCTGCTGGTAGTGGAACACAGTATTTAAATCAAACAGAACATCTAAAGAACTACTGCAACAAATCATAGAATAAACCAATAGATTTGCGTGTGATGTTTTTATTTATTTTTTGATTATACCATATTACTTACAACGGACGTCCCATGCATCACAGTAGTAACACTAGAAAGGTGAACTTACTGATGATCTTTACAAGCAGATGCTCCCATTTTCTAGGTGATGAAAGGAATTTCTTGGGGGGTTACTTACAAACTTGCTGGGACTTTCTCTCAAAATAAACCTGAAATCTTGCATTACATTCAGATACATTCAGTCTCTTGTTTAGTTTACTTTTATACCGTAGTTTTTATTATGGAACAAATAAAATAGCAACACTGTTGAACATACTTTTTTTTTTTTTTTAAGCTTGACTGATGCAGTCAAAGTTGTTAGAAGCGACAATTGTTATTCATTGCATGTTATTCAATGCATATTTTTAAATGTTAACATAAAATACATCAACTATATTTCACATTAAGTCAAAGTTTGTTTAATTTCTTTAAAGTTTGATTCTAACCGTATGAAGATACAGCTGTGTAGACGTGGCTGCTGACATTATTTTGCATGCCTGAATAAAAACATGACAGACCTGCCAAAGTATCTAAAGAAAAAAAGCATATTATAGCTGTTTTTAAAGAAGGGTTTCTTGAATATTAATGATTTGAAATAGTGTTTTGAACAAACTCATCTTGATGTAAAATACATTGGTCGATCTTTAAAAACGCAGGGAAATGAGGCTTTTTTTAAGGCTTTATTCAATTGCACCAGTAATGTTATAAAAAAAGTATTTGAGAACAGTTAGGTGATATGAAAAAGAACAATCTTTTAACTTGTATGTTTATTCTAATTGTGAGATTCAACAAGCTTGTGTTATGAATTTGGCAACATATCATGGTACCATAGAAATGTGTTAGCCTTTTCTAAATATCTTTCAAAACCTGAAGCCGTGCAGTAAGAGAGATGACAAAGGAAGGGAGGCATCACATTACAAATTTGCCTTACTGTTCATTTCAAAGAGGATTTTCAAAATCTAAAAATCTAACGTACTCCATAGTGTGTTGTAGACTTTGACCTTGATCTGCTTTTTTTGCCCTAAGGCAGTCAGTACCTAAAGTACACCGTTTGTTGCTATGTGAAGTATGCAGAAGAATGTAGTGTTAAAGACACCGGGGGTTGCTAAAACAGTGTGCGTTATCCATAGTAGTGCGTAATACAACAAACTCTACAGGAATGACAAGTGCGTGGAATGCATCAGAGTGTTTTGCATGACGGCTACATCGGACAAGTATGGTAAAGAGCAGTATTTGAATGAATAAATGAATGAATGAATGAATGAATAAATAAATAAATAAAGAATGCTCTCCAGAATTCCCGTTTAGGTCATATAAAGTGAATGCTCTAGTAATCCATCTACAGATTATTATATATATATATATATATATATATATATATATATATATATATATATATATACACATACAGTACTGTGCAAAAGTTTTAGGCAGGTGTGAAAAAATGCTGTAAAGTAAGAATGCTTTCAAAAATAGACATGTTAATAGATTATATTTATCAATTAACTAAATGCAAAGTGAGTGAACAGAAGAAAAATCTAAATCAAATCCATATTTGGTGTGACCACCCTTTGCCTTCAAAACAGCATCAATTCTTCTAGGTACACTTGCACAAAGTCAGGGATTTTGTAGGCATATAGTCAGGTGTATGATTAAACAATTATACCAAACAGGTGCTAATGATCATCAATTCAATATGTAGGTTGAAACACAATCATTAACTGAAACAGAAACAGCTGTGTAGGAGGAATAAAACTGGGTGAGGAACAGCCAAACTCAGCTAACAAGGTGAGGTTGCTGAAGACAGTTTACTGTCAAAAGTCATACACCATGGCAAGACTGAGCACAGCAACAAGACACAAGGTAGTTATACTGCATCAGCAAGGTCTCTCCCAGGCAGAAATTTCAAGGCAGACAGGGGTTTCCAGATGTGCTGTCCAAGCTCTTTGAAGAAGCACAAAGAAACGGGCAACGTTGAGGACCGTGACGCAGTGGTCATCCAAGGAAACTTACTGCAGCAGATGAAAGTCACATCATGCTTACTTCCCTTCGCAATCGGAAGATGTCCAGCAGTGCCATCAGCTCAGAACTGGCAGAAAACAGTGGGACCCTGGTACACCCATATACTGTCCAGAGAAGTCTGGTCAGAAGTGGCCTTCATGGAAGACTTGCGGCCAAAAAGCCATACCTCCGACGTGGAAACAAGGCCAAGCGACTCAACTATGCACGAAAACACAGGAACTGGGGTGCAGAAAAATGGCAGCAGGTGCTCTGGACTGATGATTCAAAATTTGAAATATTTGGCTGTAGCAGAAGGCAGTTTGTTCGCCGAAGGGCTGGACAGCGTACAGGAATGAGTGTCTGCAGGCAACAGTGAAGCATGGTGGAGGTTCCTTGCAAATTTGGGGCTGCATTTCTGCAAATGGAGTTGGGGATTTGGTCAGAATTAATGGTCTCCTCAATGCTGAGAAGTACCGGCAGATACTTATCCATCATGCAATATCATCTGATTGGCCCCAAATTTATTCTGTAGCATGACAACGACCCCAAACATACAGCGAAAGTCATTAAGAACTATCTTCAGCGTAAAGAAGAACAAGGAGTCCTGGAAGTGATGGTATGGCCCCCACAGAGCCCTGATCTCAACATCATCGAGTCTGTCTGGGATTACATGAAGAGAGAGAAGCAACTGAGCCTGCCTAAATCCACAGAAGAACTGTGGTTAGTTCTCCAAGATGTTTGGGCCAACCTACCTGCCGAGTTCCTTCAAAAACTGTGTGCAAGTGTACCTAGAAGAATTGATGCTTGATGCTGTTTTGAAGGCAAGGGTGGTCACACCAAATATGGATTTGATTTAGATTTTTCTTCTGTTCACTCACTTTGCATTTAGTTAATTGATAAATATAATCTATGAACATGTCTATTTTTGAAAGCATTCTTACTTTACAGCATTTTTTCACACCTGCCTAAAACTTTTGCACAGTACTGTATATATATATATATATATACGTATTAACTAATCCAAAACAAATCACCATCCAAATGAGAAGCATCATGAAAAGCATAACTATTTCAAAACTGACTGAGCTGTCAATAGAGAGAAACAGTAAGAATGTTGTACCAAAACAACTGAAATAAGTTAGAGTAGAGTAATCTATTTACAGGGTGCTACAGTGTTTTGTTCACCTGGATGAAGGATGCCATCTGTTCTTGCAGCTCCTCGTGTCTCTCAACAATCAACTGCACATCTGCAACCCTTTTCACTTCCTTCTGGAAATCTGCCTCCACTTCTTGTTTAAGGAACCTTAAATACATGAAATGAACATACATATATATATATATATATATATATATACTGTGCAAAAGTTTTAGGCAGTTGTGAAAAAATGCTGTAAAGTAAGAATGCTTTCAAAAATAGACATGTTAATAGATTATATTTATCAATTAACTAAATGCAAAGTGAGTGAACAGAAGAAAAATCTAAATCAAATCCATATTTGGTGTGACCACCCTTTGCCTTCAAAACAGCATCAAGCATCAATTCTTCTAGGTACACTTGCACACAGTTTTTGAAGGAACTCGGCAGGTAGGTTGGCCCAAACATCTTGGAGAACTAACCACAGTTCTTCTGTGGATTTAGGCAGCCTCAGTTGCTTCTCTCTCTTCATGTAATCCCAGACAGACTCGATGATGTTGAGATTAAGGCTCTGTGGGGGCCATACCATCACTTCCAGGACTCCTTGTTCTTCTTTACGCTAAAGATAGTTCTTAATGACTTTCGCTGTATGTTTGGGGTCGTTGTCATGCTGCAGAATAAATTTGGGGCCAATCAGATGCCTCCCTGATGGTATTGCATGATGGATAAGTATCTACCTGTACTTCTCAGCATTGAGGAGACCATTAATTCTGACCAAATCCCCAACTCCATTTGCAGAAATGCAGCCCCAAACTTGCAAGGAACCTCCACCATGCTTCACTGTTGCCTGCAGACACTCATTCGTATGCGCTTTCCAGCCCTTCGGCGAAAAACTGCCTTCTGCTACAGCCATATATTTCAAATTTTGACTCATCAGTCCAGAGCACCTGCTGCCATTTTTCTGCACCCCAGTTCCTGTGTTTTCGTGCATAGTTGAGTCGCTTGGTCTTGTTTCCACGCCGGAGGTATGGCTTTTGGCTCAAGTCTTCCATGAAGGCCACTTCTGACCAGACTTCTCCGGACAGTAGATGGGTGTACCACGGTCCCACTGTTTTCTGCCAGTTCTGAGCTGATGGCACTGCTGGACATCTTCCGATTGCGAAGGGAAGTAAGCATGATGTGTCTTTCATCTGCTGCAGTAAGTTTCCTTGGCCGACCACTGCGTCTACGGTCCTCAACGTTGCCTGTTTCTTTGTGCTTCTTCAAAAGAGCTTGGACAACACATCTGGAGACCCCTGTCTGCCTTGAAGTTTCTGCCTGGGAGAGACCTTGCTGATGCAGTATAACTACCTTGTGTCTTGTTGCTGTGCTCAGTCTTGCCATGGTGTATGACTTTTGACAGTAAACTGTCTTCAGCAACCTCACCTTGTTAGCTGAGTTTGGCTGTTCCTCACCCAGTTTTATTCCTCCTACACAGCTGTTTCTGTTTTAGTTAATGATTGTGTTTCAACCTACATATTGAATTGATGATCATTAGCACCTGTTTGGTATAATTGTTTAATCATACACCTGACTATATGCCTACAAAATCCCTGACTTTGTGCAAGTGTATCTAGAAGAATTGATGCTGTTTTGAAGGCAAAGGGTTGTCACACCAAATATGGATTTGATTTAGATTTTTCTTCTGTTCACTCACTTTGCATTTAGTTAATTGATAAATATAATCTATTAACATATCTATTTTTGAAAGCATTCTTACTTTACAGCATTTTTCACACCTGCCTAAAACTTTTGCACAGTACTGTATATATATATATATATATATATATATATATATATATATATATATATATATATATATATATATATATATATAATTGTAATATGGCACGGGGTAGGATAATTGATGGACGTTATATTGCTTCACCTTTCTTGTCATTTGTATCCAGCTTTAACAAGCTCAACAAGGGACAGGTGCCACGAATCAGCGCACTGGTATAAAATACGCTCTGACCAGCAATCTGGGTTTGTGTGTAGTGGAGGAGAAAAGACTTGGAGGACGGCGGGCGTAGAGCGAGGGAGAGAGAAAGAAAAGATAAAGAAAACAAACAAAAAAGGATTACTTGGCAACGACTTTGGAACGGAATTGGACCCCGATTAGTGGACTGGATTATACTGGACTGAATGAGAACC
Source organism: Acipenser oxyrinchus oxyrinchus (assembly GCA_030684275.1). Lineage (NCBI taxonomy): Eukaryota > Metazoa > Chordata > Actinopteri > Acipenseriformes > Acipenseridae > Acipenser > Acipenser oxyrinchus. Next base: position 19,410,596 of record CM060253.1, read on the forward strand.
CGAACCCGGTAAAAATGACCCTTTTCTGTACCTGAACCACGGAGACTGCCAGTGATTGTTTGTTTTGTTACTTTTACGTATTGAAGAATTATTATGTTCTGTTTATTTTCTTTTTTGATTAAAAGAAGTATAAACTGTTTCTTTACTGGAAGGCTATAACAACCTGAAAACAATTAAACATACAGAAACCGTGCTGTTTGAACTCATACGATCTCTCCATGTCTGGTGTTTTGCATCTTACCACCTGTCTATTGCAATCAATAAGTTTCCCTACTCTGCAACATATTACAATATATACACACACACATACATACATACATACAGTGCCCTCCATAAGTATTGGGACAGAAGTCAAAATTGCTATTTTTGCTCTGCACTCAAGCAATATGAAAATACGTGTAAAAGATTAACATGGAGGCAAAACGTACAGAATGTCACCTTTTATTTCTTGTGGTTTCAAGACATACATGTTTTACCAACTAAGAATAACAGCACTTTTAGAGTTCCATCCCCTCATTTTATGTGTATTGGGTCAATTCCATTTTAAGTATTGGGACAATTCAACTTAAAGCAAATTTAAGTAGTATAGAAGCTAGCATTTAGTCGCAATCCCTTGCATGCAATAACAGCAGTGAGTCTGCGACCCATTGACATCACCAAACTCTTGGTATCGTCCTTTGAGATGCTTTGCCAAGCCTTTACTGCAGCCATTTTCAGCTGTTGCTTGTTTTGGGGAGTTTCTGACTTCAGTCTCCTCTTCAGCAAGTGAAATGCTTGTTCAATCGGATTTAAATCAGGAGATTGACTTGGCCAGTCTAAAACTTTCCACTTTTTTCCCCCTGATGAACTCCTTGGTTGCGTTGGCAGTGTGTTTTGGGTCATTGTCCTGTTGCATTGTGAAGCACCGCCCAATGAGTCTGGTGGCATTTTCTTGTACATTGGTAGCCAAAATGCTTCTGTACACTTCTGAAGTCATTCTGCTGCTGCCATCATTTGTTACATCAATGAAGATGAGTGAGCCCATTCCAGAGGCAGCCATGCATGCCCATGCCACGACACTACCTCCACCATGCTTCACAGATGAGGTGGTATGCTTTGGATCATCAGCAGTTCCTTTTTTTCTCTACACTTTTGCCTTCCCATCTCTTTGATAATGGTTAATCTTTGTCTCATCTGTCCATAAAACTCTGTTTGCATCTTGCAGTGTAGCCTTTGTAATTCTGCTGCCGAAGTCTTCTGCGAACAGTAGATTGTGGCACTTTCACCCCAGCATTCTGGAGGTTGTTGGTGATTTCACTGACACTTATTTTAGGGTTGTTTTTCACAGCTTTGGTCATTTTTCTGTCATCAACTGCTGTTGTTGTTTTCCTTGGCCAACCTGGTAGTTGCGGATTGCTGAAGACACCAGTGGTTTCTTTCTTTTTCAGGACATTCCAAACTGTTGATTTGGCTATGCCCAACTTTTGTGCTATGGTTCTAATTGAGTTACTCTCTTCTTTTAGCATCCAAATCGCTTGCTTTTCTTTCATATACAGCTCCCTAGTCTTCATGTTGGATTATGCCTACTAACACCAAAACGCAGACTCCAAAGGCAAAAGCAAAGGATAGAACTGAGACTACACATTCACAGCTCTTATGTGTGAACAATCAATGCAACAGGAAACACCTGATCAATTAGAAACACCTGTGAGCCAAAATGTCCCAATACTTATGCTCACATACAGTGATAAAACATACAGTGCGTGAAAAAGTATTTGCCCCCTGTCTGATTTTCTGCATTTTTGCACATTTTTCACATTGTATTTGGTCAGATTTTTTGTGGGTTGTAGTAGTATATAGAAGGAGTCAGAGAAAAAAATGACACCAAAGTTTGGTGCTTCTTTCATTTGTTTGGTTTGCAAGGTAATTAAACATGCACTCTTCAGGTGTGAAAGTTATTGTCCCCCTCTAGTTAACTCAACCCAATTAAAGTGATAATTAGGGTCATGCCACGAACAAAAGAAATTCCTGAAGACCTCTGGAAAAAAATTGTTGATGCCTATCAGTCTGGAAAGGGTTACAAAGCCATTTCTAAGGCTCTGGGGCTCCACCAAACCACAATCAGAGCCCTATTGTCCAAATGGAGAAAGTTTGGGACAGTAGTGAATCTTCCCAGGAGTGGCCGTCCTGCCAAAATCTCTCCAAGAGCAAGGCATAAAATCGTCCAGGAAGTCACAAAGAGTCCCTAGAACAACATCCAGGGATCTGCAGGCCTCTCTCGCCTCGGCTAAGGTCAGTGTTCATGACTCCACCATCAGAAAGACACTGGGCAAAAATGGGATTCATGGCAGAGTAGCAAGGCGGAAACCATTGCTCACTAAGAAGAACATGAATGCTCGTCTCAAGTTTGCCAAAAAGCACCTGGATGATCCTCAAGAGTTCTGGAACAATGTTCTATGGATAGATGAGTCAAAAGTGGAACTTTCTGGCCGACATGGGCCCTGTTATGTCTGGTGAAAACCAAACACTGCATTCCACAGTAAGAACTTCATACCAACGGTCAAGTGGTGGTAGTGTCATGGTTTGGGGATGCTTTGCTGCATCATGACCTGGACGCCTTGCCATCATTGAAGAACCATGAATTCTGCTCTGTATCAGATAATTCTACAGGAGAATGTCAGGCCATCCGTCCGAGCTGAAGCTGAAGCGCAGCTGGGTCATGCAGCAAGACAATGATCCGAAACACACAAGCAAGTCTACATCAGAATGGTTGAAGAACAAGAAATTTACAGTTTTGGAATGGCCTAGTCAAAGTCCAGACCTAAACCCCATTGAGATGTTGTGGCAGGACCTGAAACGAGCTTGAGCTCGGAAACCCACAAATGTCATTGAGTTGAAGCAGTTCTGCATGGAGGAGTGGTTCAAAATTCCTCCACGGCGCTGTGAGAGACTAATCAATAACTACAGGAGGCGTTTGGTTGCAGTTATTGCTGCTAAAGGTGGCGTAACCAGTTACTGAGTCTAAGGGGGTGATTAGTTTTTCACACGGGGGCATTGGGTGTTGCATAACTTTCTTTAATAAACTGCAAGTGTCTGTAACTGCTGTTGCCAAGACCATCAAACGATTTGAAGCAACTGCCACTCATGAGGACCGAACAAGGTCAGGCAGGCCAAGGGTGACCTCAGAATCAGAGAACAAGTTCATTCGAGTCACAAGTCTGTGAAACTGCCCCTGATACACAAGCTCAGCTAAATGCTACTAGAACAGATGTTTCAACATCAACTGTTCAGAGGAGATTGTGTGAAGCTGGCCTAACTGGAAGAATTGCTGCAAAGAAACCATTGTTAAGAGTGTAGAATAAAAGGAAGAGACTTGCCTGGGCCAAAAAACACAGAAACTGGACTTTTGAGGCGTGGAAGTCAGTCTTATGGACCGATGAGTCAAAATTTGAAATGTTTGGGTCCAACCGCCGAGTACTTGTAAGATGCAGAGAGGGTGAGCGCATGAGTTCTGCATGTGTGGTTCCCACTGTCAAGCATGGAGGAGGCAGTGTCGTGGTCTGGGGTTGCTTTGCTGGTGATAGAGTTGGTGATCTTTACCAAGTCCATGGCAAGCTCAACCAGCATGGCTATCATAGCATACTTCAGAGGCATGCCATTCCATCAGGATCATGGCTAGTTGGGCAGTCCTTCATTCTTCAGCAAGATAATGACCCGAAACACACCTCAAAGTTGTGCAAGAACTATCTGGCGAAGAAGGAAAGTGAAGGACAACTCAATCTAATGACCTGGCCTGCCCAGTCTCCAGACCTCAATCCCATAGAACTTGTATGGGACGAACTGGACAGAAGAGTCAAAGCAAAGCTACCCACAAGTGCCCTACATTTCTGGGAATTGCTGCAGAAGAGCTGGGAAGACATGTCAGGTGATTTCCTGCTGAAACTTGTTAACCGAATGCCTCGTGTTTGGGAGGCTGTTAAGGCAAAGGGTGGCTATTTTGAGGAATCCACAATTTTCTTGAACATTGCTTTGATACTCCTTATGTTTTGTTTTGTATATTGTAACATGTGTTTTCATTTTCAAGTATTTACAGAAATGTATATGACGTAAAACATTGTCAATTATGAAAAAAAACTAGTTTCCAGCAAGTGTATTCAAACTTTTGACTGGTACTGTATGTATACACACACACATACACACACTGTGCCTATAGTAAGTAGTCACCCCCCTTGGACGTTTTCAGTTTGTTGTGTTACAACCTGAATCTTGATGCATCTAAATGGGATTTTTTTTCCTTTGATTTACACAACCTACTCAGCATTTTCAATGTGTGAAAAAATGGGTGGGTGAAAAAACAAATCAATTAAAAATAAAAACCTGAAAAGTCTTCATCAGATAAGTATTCACCCCCTTTGCTATGACACTGTAGCAGATGCTCTAAATGGAGTGTATCTGGGTACAGATTAACTCTCAAATAACCACCGATTAAGGTTACAAAATGAGTAACTCCTAAATCAGCTAGAAATACCGACAGCAAAGAACACAAGGGACAAGCTCTGTACACAATTAATAACTATTTTTATTGTACTATGGTGTTTATGTTCCATAACAGCAGATAACTCACCATATACAATAAATACTGACACAGCATTGAAATGACAACCTCCTGTTCACCCCTGATCCCAGCAATACAAAACAACCACATCAGCAAACAACCAGACAAACCAACCAACAAATGTAGCACATTATGAACACAAATAGAGTCAGCTGGAAGTATTTGAGCAGCTAGAGTTCTGTTTGGTGCTTCCTCTACAATTGGAATTAAAGCTAAAACAGTCAGCATGAAAAAACAATCCTTTTATATCTTTTGAGTCATTGTAAAGAAACTGAAACGACCACACCAGTCTTCCAGATGTTTAACCAGCTGCCGAGTCTTCTGTTCTCCAAAACTCCAAACAAAGATATCCAGAAACTGAAGCGTGGTAGATTTATAATGCACTGTGTTATATTTGTGCATACAAAAAACAATAAAACACAGTTTCTAACTAGGGCCCCAGTAGATCTATTTTATCAAAGAACCTTAACAAAAAATAGTTAATGCAAGTCAATCTTAACTATAACGCAATCCTTGTATTCCAGATAAGATTGCATGACTTATAATCCACCATCTTGCTCTCTTCTCCAGCTCCCTGCCGCTTGTCTTCCTCCTCTTTTTTCCCCACTGCCATTTTAAAAAACAGCCCAATGAAATTAAGCCATACTTGCTTTGTAAACGCCATGCTTTCTGGGTACTGAAGTTCTTTAACACTGCTATAGGTCTAACACTACATTTCAACTTAAACTAAAAGACAAATTACTGGCATCAAAGTCAGTATTGTAGCTAACCGCTACAACACTCCTAAATAAGCTCAGGTGCAACCAATTGCCTTTAGAATTCACTCAATAAAGTTAAATGGAGTCCATCTATGTGCAATAAAAGTGGTTCACATGATTTCAGATAAAAATACACCTGTCTCTAACATCCCACAGTTGGGTAGTGCATTCAAAGCAAAGATACTACCATGAAGACCAAGGAGCTTTCATAACAACTCCGGGATAAAGTTGTGGAAAGGCACAGATCAGGGGAGGGGTATAAAAAGGATTTCAAAGGCATTGAATATCCCTTGGAGCATAGTCAAGTCGATCTTTAAGAAGTGGAAGGTATACAGAACCACCCAGAATCTGCTTAGAGCAGGCCATCCTCCCAAACTGAGCAGCCGGGTAAGAAGGGCATTGGTCAGAGAAGCCAGCAAGAGGCCAATGAAAGACCTACAGCGTTCCGTGGCTGAGCTGGAAGAAACTGTCCATGTGTCAACAATAGCTCAAGTACTCCACAAATCTGGCCTGTATGGAAGAGTGGCAAGAAGGAAGCCATTTCTGAAAAAAGCCCATGTAAAATCCTGCTTGGAATTTGCAAAAAGGCATGTGGGGGACTCTGAAAAGATGTGGCAAAAGATTCTGTGGTCCTGTGGCAGTCTGGCTCGCAGTGGTGAGGTTGATGACGTCACGGACCAGGAAGTAACTGAAACCGAACAATGGATGGGTGGGTGAAGCTGAGTGCAACGGCACTCAGCTGGATTTATTAATAATTAAACAAAAGATTTAAACAAAACACAAAACAGAAACACAAGGGCACGAGGGCCAAACGAATAAACAGACAAACAAGTAAGTGGCGTGCTGGCTAAACCAGCACGTTTTAGCAATTGTTTTGTTGTATCCTCTCTATCTTCCTGTACTTCCTCTCTGCACCCAACACTCAACAAACCAGTACGGACAGCTGCAGGTTCTTATACTCTGGCCGAGGGGTTTAACTAGCTGTTAATTATCTTATTACCCCTCGGCCACAGTCTGCACGCGTTTGGTAAGGATGCATGACTGTCAGCTAGTTAAATAATCAGTAGCTGATCAGTCATGCATCCTCACAGGGTTTTTTAAATATAAATAATAATAAATATGCGGCGCTGTTATCCGCGCCAAAACAATAATACAATAATAATAATAGGGGCGGACACTCCACACATGCCCCCTTGTGCAGCACACATGGCCTTTTCGCCACCTCCCCCTTATTCCCTAAAGTCCCGGCTAGCAGTCCTGGCCCAGGAACAGGGGCAGCAATGGGCCAAAGGTGGCGGCCACGGTGGGATGTCCTCCTCCCACCCCAACAACTGTAGCGTCCCAGTGGACCACGCACAGGCCGGCTCCTCTGGCCAGAAAAATTTTGGGGTGGTCTCCAGACCTGCCCCCTTCTTCATGGCCGCAGCTCCCTCCGTGGGGCTCCGCCACCCTCTCTCCTGCAGCGAAATTGCTGCGGGGAGCTGGTCTCCTGACCTCCCCCTTCTTCATGGCTGGCAGCTGCCCTTCATGGGGCTCCAGCCACAGTATTTCCTGCCGCGAAAGTGCGGCTGGGGGAGCTGGTCTTCTGACCTCCCCCCCTTCTTCGTGGCCGGCAGCTGCCCTTTATGGTGCTCCAGCCACAGTATTTCTTGCCGCAAAAGTGCGGCTGAGGGAGCTGGTCTCCTGACCTCCCCCTTTTCCGTGGCCGGCAGCTCCCCTTCATGGGGCTCCAGCCACAGTATTTCCTGCCGCATGGCAGGACTGGTAGCGACCCCAGGCAAAACAGGACCCTGCAAAGACCTTCGGCAGGCAACGGCAGCAGCAGCGGACCCTCGGGGGCGACGGCAGCCGCAGCGGACCCTCGGGAGGTGACGGCAGCAGCAGCGGAACCTCGGGAGGCGACGGCAGCAGCAGCGGAACCTCGGGAGGCGACGGCAGCAGCAGCGGAACCTCGGGAGGTGACGGCAGCAGCAGCGAACCCTCGGGAGGCGACGGCAGCAGCAGCAGCGGACCCTCGGGAGGCGAACTCGGGAGGGGAGCCCCTGGCCATGGAGGCGGCAGCGGGAGCTCCACTTCTCCCTCGTACCCTGTAACTGGTGGCTCTCCAGGCGATGCGGAGCAACAGGCAGCCCCAGGCGATGCGGAGCAACAGGCAGCCCCAGGCGATGCGGAGAAACAGGCAGCCCCAGGCGATGCGGAGAAACAGGCAGCCCCAGGCGATGTGAGACAGGCCTTCTTGGGCGAAGCGAGGCAGGCATCCTTGGGCGAAGCGAGGCAGGCATCCTTGGGCGGTGCGAGGCAGGGCAGGAGCAGTCCTTCCCATGATGATGGATGTGGAACCAGCAGGTATTCACCCTCTGCTGGTGGAGGTGGAGATGGAACCAGCAGGTATTCACCCTCTGCTGGTGGAGGTGGGAGGGGCAAGCAATCCTCCCATGGCGGTAGAGACGGAACCAGCAGGAATTCACCCTCTGCTGGTGGAGCTGGGAGCGGCAAACAGTCCTCCCACAGTGGCTGAGACGGAACCAGCAGGCATTCACCCTCTGCTGGTGTATGTGGGAGGGGCAAGCAGTCCTCCCACGGCGCTGGAGACATAACCAGCAGGTATTCACCCTCTGCTGGTGGAGGTGGCGGAGGCAGAGGCAGCTCCTGCTACTCTGCCCCTAGTGGTGGTGGAGACAGAGGCAGCTCCTGCTGCTCTGCTCCTGGTGGTGGAAGCGGTGGAGGCAGAGGCAGCTCCCGCTGCTCTGCTCCTGGAGGCCTAGGTTCTGGACCTATGAGCTCCCCCCTTCTGGGCGCTGGATGCACGGGCTCCCCCCTTCTGGGCGCTGGATGCACGGGCTCCCCCCTTCTGGGCGCTGGATGCACGGGCTCCCCCCTTCTGGGCGCTGGATGCACGGGCTCCCCCCTTCTGGGCGCTGGATGCACGCTCCCCCTTCTGGGCTGGATGCACGCTCCCCTTCTGGGCGCTGGATGCTCGCGCTCCCCCCTTCTGGGCGCTGGATGCTCGCGCTCCCCCCTTCTGGGCGCTGGACACAACGGGACTTCGGGCTCATCCCTTTCCTCATCTGTGTCCCGGTCGACCTCTGGGCAGCTTTCTTCCTCATGCCCAAATCGATGGCAGTACGTACACCACTCCTCCTCCTCCATGGAGTCCTCCCTTTGAACCCACCATGCAAGATCCCATGGCCGGAGCTTAGGGTCCATCCCCTGGCTTCCAATGTCCCTCTGTTGTGGGGGCTGACCATTCCTCTCTTTCCCCTTTTTCTTCCCATTATTAATTATTTTTTTATTTTTTTTTCTCCAAACAAAAAACCACTATTTTTGGGAAAAAAAAAAACGCGCTTTGCTGTTCCTGGTCCGGCTCCTGGAGGCGTTGTTAGTCCCACGCAGGACACCATATGTGGCAGTCTGGCTCGCAGTGGTGAGGTTGATGACATCACGGACCAGGAAGTAACTGAAACCGAACAATGGATGGGCGGGCGAAGCTGAGTGCAACGGCACTCAGCTGGATTTATTAATAATTAAACAAAAGATTTAAACAAAACACAAAACAGAAACAAAAGGGCACGAGGGCCAAACGAATAAACAGACAAACAAGTAAGTGGCATGCTGGCTAAACCAGCACGTTTTAGCAATTGTTTTGTTGTAACCTCTCTATCTCCCCATACTTCCTCTCTGCACCCAACACTCAACAAACCAGTACGGACAGCTGCAGGTTCTTATACTCTGGCCGAGGGGTTTAACTAGCTGTTAATTATCTTATTACCCCTTGGCCACAGTCTGCACGCGTTTGGTAAGGATGCATGACTGTCAGCTAGTTAAATAATCAGTAGCTGATCAGTCATGCATCCTCACAGGGTTTTTTAAATATAAATAATAATAAATAGGCGGCGCTGTTATCCGCGCCGCAAACAATAATACAAATAATAATAATAGGGGCGGGACACTCCGCCACAGGTCCGATGAAACAAAAATTGAACTATTTGGCCTAAATGCAAAGGCTTATGTCTGGCACAAACCCAACACAGCACATCACCCAGGTAACACCATCCCTACTGTGAAGCATGGTGGTGGCAGCATCATGCTATGGGGATGCTTTTCATCGGCAGGGATTGGGAAGCTTGTCAGGGTAGAGGGCAAAATGGATGGAGCTAAATACAGGCAACCCCTTGAGGAAAACCTGCTTCAGTCTGCAAAAGACTGAAGACTAGGACGGAGATTCACATTTCAGCAGGACAACGACCAAAATTTATAATTTCTAGACATTTCTCAAAAACAAAATTATAGGAAAAATTTTTAGTAGCAAAAGTTTTGCTTTTATGGATGAGGGGAAAAAAAAGTTACAATAAATAGATGCTAATTCAAAAGTATTCATACCCGACAAGGAGAATGAAATTCATAGCTAGTTGAGGCACCTTTAGCAATAATAACCTCTTTCAAACGATTAGGATATGAGCTTTTGGCATGATTCTTTATGATCTTTGACCATTCTTCAACGCAAAATTGTTCCAGTTCATTCAAATTCCGAGAACTTGTGCACAGCCTTCTTCAACTCATACCAAAGATTCACAATCAGATTTAGATCACGATTTTTACTAGGCCATTCCAGACACTTGATTTTATTCTTCTTTAACCATTCTGAAGCAGATTTTGATGTGTGGTTTGGATCTTTTGGATCTTATCTTTTGGTATGCTATGGAATCTATTTTACCACGTAATGGAACTAAATTTCCTGCCATTAGAGGAAAAACAGCACCATAGAAGGATATCTCTACCTCCATGCTTGACAGTATGTATGGTGTTCTTTTCTTGTACGTCTCACCAGACTTTGCCCAAATGTAACGACTATCCGTGTGACCAAATAGCTTGATTTTTGTTTCATCACTCCACAAAGCCTTTGACCAGAACTCCTGTCCACCATTCAAATGCCATTTTGCAAACTTTGAGTGACTGTACTTGTGACGTTTTCCTAAGAGTGGCTTTTTCCTTGGCCTGTGACCATTGAGACCTTCACCATGCAATACTCGACCTATGGTTGAAATGGAAACCCCAGTTCCATTTGCAGCCAATTCACTTTAAATATCTTTGGCAGTCAATCTCAGATTGTTATTAACCTTCCTCACAATTCTTCTACTTGTTCTTGGTGAAAGAACCTTCTTTCTTCCAGACTGAGGGAGCGTTGTGACAGTACCATGAGTCTTGTACTCCTTGATAATATGGTGCCTTGCATAAGTATTCACCCCCCCCCTCCCCCTTGGACTTTTCCACATTTTGTAGTGTTACAACCTGGAATTAAAATGGATTTAATTGGGATTTTTACCATTTGATTTACACAACATACTTAACACTTCGAAGATGCAAAATATTTTTTTATTGTGACACAAAAGTTAATTAAACAAAAAAGACATTTGTTGGTTGCATAAGTATTCACCCCCCTGAGTCAATACTTGGTAGAAGCACCTTTGGCAGCAATTTGGGTAAGTCTCTACCAGCTTTGCACATCTGGATCCTGCAATTTTTGCCCATTCTTCTTGGCAAAATTGCTCAAGCTCTGTCAAGTTGGATGGGGACCGTTGGTGAACAGCAATTTTCAAGCCTTGCCACAGATTCTCAATCGGATTGAGGTCTGGGCTTTGACTGGGCCATTCTAAGACATTCAGGTTCTTGTTTTTAAACCACTCCAGTGTAGCTTTGGCTGTGTGTTTAGGGTCATTGTCCTGCTGGAAGGTGAACCTCCGCCCCAGTCCCAGGTCTCTTGCAGACTGAAACAGGTTTTCCTCTGTATTTGGCTCCATCCATCTTGCCCTCAATCCTGACCAGTTTCCCAGTCCCTGCCAATGAAAAGCATCCCTATAACATGATGCTGCCATCACCATGCTTCACCGTGGGGATGTTGTTCTCAGGGTGATGAGCAGTGCTGGCTTTGCGCCACGTGTGACAGGGTGGCAGAGAATACTGGCGTTCTCAAGACTCAGAGGCAGAGTATTTTAGCAAATGGGGGGTTTATTTTTAATAAACCAAAACATAAATAAAACAAAGAAACACCACACGGCAAAATAAAGGGCACAATGGCCAAAACAACGATTTAAACAAAACAGAAATATCTTAAACTAAACATACAAAACTCACAGTCATGAAAGCAGATAACACACAGCCCCCAGCACTTCAGTGTTTCTCCTTTGTTCTCCTTCGCGTGCTGCAGCATGGCCAGCTTTATATTGGTCAGCTGGGCCAATTAAACAATTAAAGATATAATCCCCCAATTTGGTGACTGGGATCATGTGTTTAATTGGCGCCATTCCAGCTCTGGTCTGTAGCTCCACTCCAGAGCCAGAATGGTCGACAATCACGTGACCCCTTCCCTTAAAGGGCAGGACAACTTTGCCCTGCCACATATCCTCCCCCTTGTGTGAATGCACACTTGGCCCCAGCGGCCACCTCCCCCCTCAGTCTCAAAGTCCCAGAAGAGGGGGAAGCAAGGTGTTTCTGGGGGCGGCCATGGTGGAATGTCCTCCACCCCCCACTTCTTTGTGGCTAACAGCTCCCTCTTCCGGGGCTTCAGCCACACTATCTCCTGCCGCGAAAGTGCAGCTGGGGAGCTGGTCTCCTGACCTCCCTCCCTTCTTCCTGGCCGGAAGCTCCCCTTTCTGGGGCTCCGCCACCCGATATCCGCAGCGAAACTGCTGGGGGAGCTGGTCTCCTGACCTCTCCCCCCTTCTTCGTGGCCGGCAGCTCCCCTTCATGGGACTCCAGCCACAGTAGCGACCCCCGGCGAAGCCCTCGGGAGGCGACGGCAGCAGCAGCGGACCCTCGGGAGGCGACGGCAGCAGCAGCGGACCCTCGGGAGGCGACGGCAGCAGCAGCGGACCCTCGGGAGGCGACGGCAGCAGCAGCGGACCCTCGGGAGGCGACGGCAGCAGCAGCGGACCCTCGGGAGGCGACGGCAGCAGCAGCTGACCCTCGGGAGGCGACGGCAGCAGCAGCGGACCCTCGGGAGGCGACGGCAGCAGCAGCGGACCCTCGGGAGGCGATGGCAGCAGCAGCAGACCCTCGGGAGGCGACGGCAGCAGCAGCAGTGGATCCTCGGGGGGGCGAACACGGGAGGGAAGCCCCTGGCCATGGAGGCGGCAGCGGGAGCTCCACTTCTCCCTCGTACCCTGTAACTGGTGGCTCTCCAGGCAATGCGGAGCAACAGGCAGCACCAGGCGATGCGGAGCAACAGGCAGCCCCAGGCGATGCGGAGCAGGCATCCTTGGGCGAAGCGAGGCAGGCATCCCTGGGCGAAGTGAGGCAGGCATCCTTGGGCGGTGCGAGGCAGGCATCCTTGGGCGGTGCGAGGCAGGCATCCTTGGACGGTGCGAGGAAGGCATCCTTGGGCGGTGCGAGGCAGGCATCCTTGGGCGGTGCGAGGAAGGGTAGGAGCAGTCCTTCCCATGACGGTGGAAGTGAAACCAGCAGGTATTCACCCTCTGCTGGTGGAGGTGGGAGGGGCAAGCAGTCCTTCCACAGCAGCTGAGGCGGAACCAGCAGGCATTCACCCTCTGCTGGTGGAGCTGGGAGCGGCAAGCTGTTCTCCCACGGTGGTGGAGACAGAAGCAGCTCCTGCTGCTCTGCTCCTGGCAGTGGAGACAGAGGCAGCTCCTGCTGCTCTGCTCCTTGCAGTGGTGTTGGAGACAGAGGCACGTCCTGCCTGTCTGCTCCTGGCGGTGGAGACAGAGGCAGCTCCTGCTGCTCTGCTCCTGGCGGTGGAGACAGAGGCAGCTCCTGCTGCTCTGCTCCTGGCGGCGGAGACAGAGGCAGCTCCTGCTGCTCTGCTCCTGGCGGTGGAGGTGTTGGAGACAGAGACAGCTCTGTTCCCTCTGGTGGATGTGGAGGGAGCAGCAGCTCCTGCGCTACTCCCTCTGGTGGTGATGGAGGGAGCAGCGGTTCCTGTGCTACTCCCTCTGGTGGGGGTGGAGGGAGCGGTAGCTCCAGCGCTACTCCCTCTGGTGGAGGTGGTGGGAGTGGCAGCTTCTGCGCTACTCCCTCTGAGGGTGAAGACGAATGCAGCCGCATGCCCTCATCTGGCGATGCCAACAGAGACAACAAGATGTCCTTTCCGAGCAATAGCGTCGGGAACAGCAGGACGTCCTTTCCTGACTTCAGCGGCAAGGACACCAAGACGTCTCTCCATAGCTTCAGGGACAGCGAGATGTCTCTCCCTGGCTGCGGTAGCTGGAATAGTGAGTCGTCCTCCCCTGGCATCGATGGTGGGAACATTATGACGTCCTTCCCAGGCGACAGCGGCAGGAATCTCAAGACGTCTTTCCCATCTTGTAGCCGTAGTGGTTGCAACACTGCCCCATCTGGCAGCGACGGTGGTTCCAACAGCTCCCCGTCTGGCAGCGACGGTGGTTGCAACAGCTCTTTCCACTCCAACATGGTACACAGCAGAGCTGGCTCTTCTCCCTCAGGCTCTGGAAGCGACAGCACAAGCTCCTCCCCTTTTAGATCTTTGGACGGCAGTTCCTCCCTCTTGAGCGCTACGGACAGAAGTTCCTCCCCCGTGAGCAATTCAAATGACAGTTCCTTCCCCTCGAGCGCTTCGGACAACAGCTCCTCCCATCTTAACCTTCGGGCAGGTAACTCCTCCTCCTCGGGCTCTTCGGAAGGCAACTCCTCCTCCTCTGGCTTTTCGGAAGGCAACTCCTCCTCCTCTGGCTTTTCGGAAGGCAACTCCTCCTCCTCTGGCTTTTCAGAAGGCAACTCCTCCTCCTCTCTGGGCACTGGACACTCAGGCTCCTCCACTCTGGGCACTGGACACTCAGGCACTTTCCCTCTCGGCACTGTACACACGGGCTTTTCCCCTCTGGGCACTGGACACATCAGCTCCTTCTGGTGTGGCGACTTGGGCTTCCCCTTCTTGGATACAGGACACTTGGGCTCCTCCTCCCTCATGGGCTCTGGAGTAAGCAAGGCACTGTCCGATGAAACTGGTAATGGTGGAGCCCCTCCCATGTCTGCAGCCAGGTAATCGAGCACCTTGGCTGCAATGTCCTGGAAGGACTCTGGGTGGTGCTGCTCTTCCCAAGCTTCCCACCGTTTCCTGTCTCGAGCCCACAGAACGTTAATTGCCACTGGGAGGTCCCTCTTCATGTCCCCATCGAGGTCCACCAGCCAATCCCAAATCTCCCGCGAAGTAATCTGCTCCGGTAGCACCAGAGCTGGGGGCCCTTCTCCAGACGGCTCTTTCTGGGTTCTTCGGTGTGCCTGGTCTTGGCTCATTCGAGCAGCCAACACCTCTCCCTTATATTGCGAGAGGCAAATGGCCACTGTGTGCCCGAATTTGCCACAACCAGAACACTCCTCATCCACCAGGTAGACCTGGCAGACAGCAGAAGGCAGGGAAGCCGCGCTGGACTCTTCCTCCAGTGCAGGCTGCAATGGCTGTTGCACCGCCGGTCCCACAAAAGGGCACTTCCTCCAGCTGTGTCCGGAACCCTCACAGCGACCGCACCAGTCTGGAGGCACCTCTGGGCAGTCCAACCAGCGGTGCTCCAAGTGGCCGCACCAGGTGCACCCGGGCCAGACTTCCCACAGTTCCACCCATGGCTCTGTGTAGCTTGCTGACTGCTGTAGTTGCTGTTGTTGCTTCTGCTGCCGTGGCTGCGGCTGCTGTTTTTGTTTCCTTTGCTTGATCTTCTTTTTCATTTTTTAATTATTTTGCACTGAGTCTTCATCCCACGAGGACGTGTGACAGGATGGCAGAGAATACTGGCGTTCTCAAGACTCAGAGGCAGGGTATTTTAGCAAATGGGGGGTTTATTTTTAATAAACCAAAACATAAATAAAACAAAGAAACGCCACACGGCAAAATAAAGGGCACAATGGCCAAAACAACGATTTAAACAAAACAGAAATATCTTAAACTAAACATACAAAACTCACAGTCATGAAAACAGCAAACACACAGCCCCCAGCACTTCAGTGTTTCTCCTTTGTTCTCCCTCTCGCGTGCTGCAGCATGGCCAGCTTTATATTGGCCAGCTGGGCCAATTAAATAATTATATAATCCCCCAATTTGGTGACTGGGATCATGTGTTTAATTGGCGGCCATTCCAGCTCTGGTCTGTAGCTCCACTCCAGAGCCAGAATGGTCGGCAATCACGTGACTCCTTCCCTTAAAGGGCAGGACAACTTTGCCCTGCCACAGCCACAAATCGTGTTTTGCGCGAAGGCCAAAAAGTTCAGTTTTGGTCTCATCAAACCAGAGAGCCTTTTTCCACATTTGCTGAGTCTTCCACATGCCTTTTGGCAAAATCCAAACGGGATTTGATGTGGGGTTTTTTCAGCAATGGCTTTCTTCTCACCACTCTTCCATAAAGCCCAGCTTTGTGGAGCGCCCGGGTTATAGTTGTCCCATGGACGGTTTCTCCCATTGCAGCTGTGGCTCTCTCCAGCTCCTTCAGAGTTACCATTGGCCTCTTGGTTGTTTCTCTGACTAATGCCCTCCTTACCTGGTCACTGAGTTTTGGTGGACGGCCTTCTCTAGGCAGAGTCGCGGTTGTGCCATATTCTTTCCATTTTTAATAATGGATTTAACGGTGCTCCGGGGGATTTTCAAAGTTTGAAATATTTTTTTATAACCCAACCCTGATTGGTGCTTCTCCAGAACTTTATCCCGGACTTGTTTTGATAGCTCCTTGGTCTTCATGATGCTGTTTGTTTAGATATGCTCTCTAACAAACTCTGGGGCCTTCCAGAAACAGGGGTATTTAATCTGAGGTCATGTGACACTTTAATTGCACACAGGTGGACTCCATTCAACTAATTATGTGACTTCTGAAGGCAATTGGCTGCACCAGAGCTTATATAGGGGTGTCACAGCAAAGGGGGTGAATACTTATGCAATCAAGACTTTTCAGTTTTTCATTTGTTAATAATTTTGCAAAATATGTAGATTTTCTTCCCCACTTTGACATTATGGACTATTTTGGTAGATCAGTGACAAAAAATCCTAATTAAATCCACTTTAATTCCAGGTTGTACCACTACAAAATGTGGAAAAGTCCAAGGGGGGTGAATACTTATGCAAGGCACTGTAGAACCAGAAGATGAAATTGGGATACTCAAATGCTTGGAAATCTTCTTGCATCCTTCTCCAGCTTTATGACAATAAATCATTTTCTGCCTCAGGTCTTCAGATAGCTCTTTACTTTTCCCCCCATACTGACTTATTGATAATGACAGCAATCATCCTATGCCTAACCTTTTTATACTCTCTAAGAATGTTCACCTACAAACCAGCATTTTCAAGATTTAGGTTCTTCATTATCATATTGAAACTTCTAGCGCCTTGTAGACAATACTATCATAGCATCAAAGGGTATGGATATTTTTTTATTAGTATTTTTGAAGTTTTGCAAAAAAAAAAAAAAGTTCCCTAAAATTTGTTTGAGAAATTTCTAGAAATTCTAAAATTATAAACTTTTGTCTAGTACTGTGTGTGTATGTATGTGTGCGCGTGTGTGTGTATATATATATATATATATATATATATATATATATATATATATATATATATATATATATATATATATATATATATATATATATATATATATATATATATATATATATATATATATATATATATATATATATATATATATATATATATATATATATATATATATATATATATATATATATATATATATATATATATATATATATATATATATATACACACACACACACACACACACACACACATTACCGGTCAAAAGTTTTAGAACACCCCCATTTTTCCAGTTTTTATTGAAATTTAAGCAGTTCAAGTCCAGTGAATGGTACAAAGAAATGGTACAAAGGTAAGCGGTAAACTGCCAGAGGTTAAAAAAAAAGTTTAGGTTACCAAAAACTGAAAAATAATGTACATTTCAGAGTTATACAAAAAGGCCTTTCAGGGAACAAGTAATGGGTTAACAACTTACAGCTGTTCTGCAGCAAATTTGAGCCACTTCAACATTTAGATGACCAAAACCAACATCAAGAGAATGAAAGAAACAACATCCAGGACCCTATAAACAATGCTGGCCAGGCAGCAAAAAGAAGGGAGGTCATGATCGTTGGGGACTCCATACTGAGAAACACAGCAAGTTCAGTTCGCAGCTTGGACCACCTTACTACAACAGTGTGCTGCCTTCCAGGAGCCTCAGTCAAGCACATCACTGAGAATGTGGACAGGCTCCTAGAAAAAACAGGAGACGACCCGGTAGTAGTCGTCCACATCGGTACAAACAACATTGGAAGAGACAGGCCAAGATCCCTGCAAAACAAATTCAGAGAGCTAGGAAGGAAATTAAAAGACAAGACCAAAACTGTGGTATTTTCTAGGATACTGCCGGCGCCCTGCAAAGGACCATATGGACAGCTGGAAATACAAAATCAAAATGCATGGCTCAAATTGTGGTGCACCCAGGAAGGCTTCACCTTTCTTGAACATTGGAACACATTCTACAACAAGGACTATCTATACAGGTGGGACGGACTGCACTTAAACAGAAAGGGAACCAATCTACTCGGGGAAAGGATCCTTCAGGAGGTCCAGAAGCATTTAAACTAGAAAGGAAGGGGGGAGAAAACAAAAAAACAGAACGGAGACCACATCAAAACAAGGACAACAGCTCAGGTAAGACAACTATTAAATGTATCTATCTTAATGCTAGAAGTCTCATAAACAAAATGTTAGAACTTGAAGCTACTGCACTAACAAGTAACTACGATGTGATAGGTGTTACAGAAACTTGGTTGTCTGAGAGTGATGGAGACGAATATAATATTAGTGGGTACACACTATATAGGAAAGACAGGCAGGACAGAAGAGGCGGAGGGGTAGCGCTATACATAAGAAATAGTCTTGAAGCCCAGGTGTTAAATCAGGACAAAGAAAACAATGCAGAATCAATATGGGTCAGAATAATGGACAAAAATTCAAAGGGCATAATAATAGGAGCATGCTATAGACCGCCAAACTCAGACGCTGAGCAAAATAATCTGTTGTACAATGACATTCGAAATGCGTGTAGAAAAGGAGAAGCCATACTAATGGGGATTTCAACTTCCCCGTATAAAATGGGAGAACCGGTGGGGGGCACGACGGACGAAATTGAAATGGTAGAAATGACAAATGACTGCTTCCTAACGCAATTTGTCAAGGCACCGACTAGAGGGGAGGCATACCTTGATTTAATCTTTTCAAATAATGAAGACAGAATAACTAAAACAGAGGTCTGAGAGCCATTGGCAAACTCAGACCACAACATGGTCTCATTTGAAATATTTTTTAAAACCCAAAAAGTAATGACTAAAGCTAAGGTTTACAATTTTAGAAAAGCAAACTATGAAGGTATGAAACAGAGACTAACAGAAGTAGATTGGAGTAAAATAGAGAAAACATCCACAGAAAAAGGATGGCTGTTTTTTAAAAATGTAGTACTAGAGGCACAAAACGAATACATCCCAAAAGTAGACAAATCTAAATCTAAAACAAAATGGCCTAAACGGTTTAATAGATCAATTAAAAAAAATATTCAGCGAAAAAAGGCACTTTACAGAGCGTTTAAAAGGGACCAAAAACAAAGTACACAGAAAGAGTACTTGGAACTGCAAACACAAGTCAAAAAGGAAGTTAGAAAGGCCAAGAGAGAGATAGAAATCAATATTGCTAAGGGGGCTAAAACCAATTCCAAAATGTTTTTCCAATATTATAACAGCAAGAGAACATTCAAAGAGGAAGTCAAATGTCTAAGAGACACAAATGGCAAAATCATAGATGAAGAAAAAAAAATAGCAAATATATTAAATGATTACTTTTCACAGCTTTTTACAAAGGAGGACACGGACAACATGCCCCACATGTCGACCTGTTCCTATCCAATTTTAAATAACTTTAGCATAACAGAGGCAGAAGTGTTAAAGGGACTAGGAGCTCTTAAAATAAACAAATCCCCTGGGCCGGATGAGATCCTCCCAATAGTACTCAAAGAAATGAAAGAAGTTATTTACAAACCGCTAACCAAGATCATGCAACAGTCTCTTGACACAGGGGTTGTACCGACAGACTGGAAAATAGCAAACGTAATACCGATCCACAAAAAGGGAGACAAAACCGAACCAGGTAACTACAGACCAATAAGCCTGACTTCTATTATATGTAAACTTATGGAAACTATAATAAGATCCAAAATGGAAAATTACCTATATGGTAACAATATCCTGGGAGACAGCCAGCATGGTTTTAGGAAAGGGAGATCGTGTCTAACTAACCTGCCTGACTTTTTTAAGGATGCAACATTGAAAATGGATAACTGCAAAGCATACGACATGGTTTATTTAGATTTCCAGAAAGCTTTTAACAAAGTCCCGCATAAAAGATTAATTCTCAAACTGAACGCAATAGGGATTCAAGGAAATGCATGCACATGGATTAGGGAGTGGTTAACAGGTAGAAAACAGAAAGTACTGATTAGAGGAGAAACCTCAAAATGGAGCGAGGTAACCAGCGGTGTACCACAGGGATCAGTATTAGGTCCTCTGCTATTCCTAATCTACATTAATGATTTAGATTCTGGTATAGTAAGCAAACTTGTTAAATTTGCAGACAACACAAAAATAGGAGGAGTGGCAAACACGGTTGCAGCAGCAAAGGTCATTCAAAATGATCTAGACGGCATTCAGAACTGGGCAGACACATGGCAAATGAAATTTAATAGAGAAAAGTGTAAAGTATTGCATGCGGGCAATAAAAATGTGCATTATAAATATCATATGGGAGATAGTGAAATTGAAGAAGGGAACTATGAAAAAGACCTAGGAGTTTATGTTGACTCAGAAATGTCTTCATCTAGACAATGTGGGGAAGGTATAAAAAAGGCCAACAAGATGCTCGGATATATTGTGAGACGTGTTGAATTTAAATCAAGGGAAGTAATGTTAAAACTCTACAATGCATTAGTAAGACCTCACCTAGAATATTGTGTTCAATTCTGGTCACCTCGTTACAAAAAGGATATTGCTGCTCTAGAAAGAGTGCAAAGAAGAGCAACCAGAATTATCCCGGGTTTAAAAGGCATGTCGTATGCAGACAGGCTAAAATAATTGAATCTATTCAGTCTTGAACAAAGAAGACTACGTAGTGATCTGATTCAAACATTCAAAATCCTAAAAGGTATAGACAATGTCAACCCAGAGGACTTCATTGACCTGAAAAAAGAAACAAGGACCAGGGGTCACAAATGGAGATTAGATAAAGGGGCATTCAGAACAGAAAATAGGAGGCACTTTTTTACACAAAGAATTGTGAGGGTCTGGAACCAACTCCCCAGTAATGTTGTTGAAGCTGACACCCTGGGATCCTTCAAGAAGCTGCTTGATGAGATTCTGGGATCAATATGCTACTAACAACCAAACAAGCAAGATGGGCCGAATGGCCTCCTCTCGTTTGTAAACTTTCTTATGTTCTTATGTTCTTATGTTCAATGGAAGTAAATTAAGCCTTGAAAGTTGATGCTAACAATTGCTACAGGTGTCCCGACTTTTGTTGATTACTTACAAATCCTCTGTCTGTATAAAAGCAGTGTTGGAACAGACTGTGTTACTACACCCTCTTAAGCATTATTTGGACAGTATTGTACTGCAGGAAGTAGTATATTGCTATCATAATGGCGAGAAAAAGGTAATTAACAAAGGAAGACAGACAGACCATTATAACCCTTAAAAGTGTAGGTCTTTCCTTTAGAGAAATTGCAAAGAAAGCCAAGGTGTCAGTGAGTACAGTTTCCTACACCATCAAAAGGCATTTGGAAACTGGAGGAAACTCTGACAGGAAGAGGTTTGGCAGACCCAAAGCCACAACAGAATCAGAAGACAAGTTTCTGAGAGTCAACAGCTTGCGTGATAGGCGGCTCACAGGACAACAGCTTCAAGCACAGCTTAACACTGGTCGAAGTAAGCAAGTCTCACAGTTTCAACTGTGAAGAGAAGACTTCGAGCTGCAGGTTTGACAGGTCGAGTGGCAGTAAGAAAGCCATTGCTAAGATGGCAAAATAAGAAAAAGAGGCTTGCCTGGGCCATGAAGCACCGCCAGTGGACTACTGAAGACTGGAAGGTGGTCTTATGGACCGATGAATCAAAATTTGAAATCTTCGGTTCATCACACAGGGTTTTTGTCCGCCGTCGAGTAGGCGAAAGGATGGTTCCTCGGTGTGTGACACCAACTGTCAAACATGGAGGAGGAAGCGTGATGGTCTGGGGCTCTTTTGCTGGATTCAGAGTCGGCGACTTGCACAGAGTGAGTGGCACCCTGAACCAAAACGGCTACCACAGCATTTTGCAGCGCCATGCAATATCCTCTGGTATACGCCTAGTTGGTCAGGGGTTCATCCTACAGCAAGATAATGACCCAAAACATACCTCCAGGCTATGTCAGAACTACCTTAGAAGAAAAGAACAAGACGGTAGGCTTCAAATCATGGAATGGCCAGCACAGTCTCCAGACTTAAACCCCATCGAGCTGGTTTGGGATGAACTGGACAGAAGGGTGAAAGCAAAGCAACCTACAAGTGCAACACATTTGTGGGAACTTCTGCAACAGTGTTGGGAAGAACTTTCCGAACAATATTTGATTTCCATTGTAGAAAGAATGCCACGAGTGTGTTCGGCTGTTATATCTGCAAAAGGTGGCTACTTTGATGAGTCAAAAATTTAGATTAAATTTTGTTAAACAAAACAATTCCATGATTTCTTTTTTATCTCCAATTGTTTATTTGTTCTATGCTTTAATTTCAGAGTACATTGAGACATTAAACTGCGTAAATTTCAATAAAAACTGGAAAAATGGAGGTGTTCTAAAACTTTTGACCGGTAGTGTGTGTATGTTATATGTTACGTGTTGTGTGTAAATGTTGGTGTATAGTCATCGGTACATACGGATATAAAACGGGTCTGTGTTTCACGTGTGATTTAAAAATGTAGATTTGTATTTAGGCACGAGGAGGGCACAAATCACTTCACGTGCTGGTTAAAATGTAATGTGTGGTCACGGGAGTGCACTTAATTAATTCACGTGCAGTTGTACCGAGATTCCAATTGAATGATTGACTAGCAATCGAGTCTCGGTACAACTGCATAAAAACAGCATGTTTTCACTCACTCGGGGTTGTGTGTTCGGTGAGTGGAGAACGGGTGTAGAGGAGAAAAGTAAAGTTACTTGTTTGTTTAAAACTCACCGTGTTCGTTTGTCTGTCCGTCCACTATTTTGTTTACTGTTTAGTCCGTTTTGTTTACCTGTTTATTTTGGCCGCAAGTGCCGTGTCCTGTTTTTGTGTTCTTTTATTTTGTTTATTAAACGCTGAGCGAAAGCATTTGCTCAGCTTCACCAAAAACCCCAAGTCTCTGTGTGTTTCTATCTCTGGTCTGAGTTCCTCCCTGCAGCCAGCCTGTCACATGTATATATATATATATATATATATATATATATATATATATATATATATATATATATATATATATATATACAGTACTGTGCAAAAGTTTTAGGCAGGTGTGAAAAAATGCTGTAAAGTAAGAATGCTTTCTAAAATAGACATGTTAATAGTTTATATTTATCAATTAACAAAATGCAAAGTGAGTGAACAGAAGAAAAATCTACATCAAATAAATATTTGGTGTGACCACCCTTGCCTTCAAAACAGCATCAATTCTTCTAGGTACACTTGCACACAGTTTTTGAAGGAACTCAGCAGGTAGGTTGGCCCAAACATCTTGGAGAACTAACCACAGTTCTTCTGTGGATTTAGGCAGCCTCAGTTGCTTCTCTCTCTTCATGTAATCCCAGACAGACTCGATGATGTTGAGAACAGGGCTCTATGGGGCCAGACCATCACTTCCAGGACTCCTTGTTCTTCTTTACGCTGAAGATAGTTCTTAATGACTTTCGCTGTATGTTTGGGGTCGTTGTCATGCTGCAGAATAAATTTAGGGCCAATCAGATGCCTCCCTGATGGTATTGCATGATGGATAAGTATCTGCCTGTACTTCTCAGCATTGAGGAGACCATTAATTCTGACCAAATCCCCAACTCCATTTGCAGAAATGCAGCCCCAAACTTGCAAGGAACCTCCACCATGCTTCACTGTTGCCTGCAGACACTCATTCGTGTACCGCTCTCCAGCCCTTCGGCGAACAAACTGCCTTCTGCTACAGCCAAATATTTCAAATTTTGACTCATCAGTCCAGAGCACCTACTGCCATTTTTCTGCACCCCAGTTCCTGTGTTTTCGTGCATAGTTGAGTCGCTTGGCTTTGTTTCCACGTCGGAGGTATGGCTTTTTGGCCGCAAGTCTTCCATGAAGGCCACTTCTGACCAGACTTCTCCGGACAGTAGATGTGTGTACCAGGGTCCCACTGTTTTCTGCTGATGGCACTGCTGGATATCTTCCGATTGCGAAGGGAAGTAAGCATGATGTGTCTTTCATCTGCTGCAGTAAGTTTCCTTGGCCGACCACTGCGCTCACGGTCCTCAACGCTTGCCCGTTTCTTTGTGCTTCTTCAAAAGAGCTTGGACAGCACATCTGGAAACCCCTGTCTGCCTTGAAATTTCTGCCTGGGAGAGACCTTGCTGATGCAGCATAACTACCTTTGTGTCTTGTTGCTGTGCTCAGTCTTGCCATGGTGTATGACTTTTGACAGTAAACTGTCTTCAGCAACCTCACCTTGTTAGCTGAGTTTGGCTGTTCCTCACCCAGTTTTATTCCTCCTACACAGCTGTTTCTGTTTCAGTTAATGATTGTGTTTCAACCTACATATTGAATTGATGATCATTAGCACCTGTTTGGTATAATTGTTTAATCATACACCTGACTATATGCCTACAAAATCCCTGACTTTGTGCAAGTGTACCTAGAAGAATTGATGCTGTTTTGAAGGCAAAGGGTGGTCACACCAAATATTTATTTGATGTAGATTTTTCTTCTGTTCACTCACTTTGCATTTTGTTAATTGATAAATATAAACTATTAACATGTCTATTTTTGAAAGCATTCTTACTTTACAGCATTTTTTCACACCTGCCTAAAACTTTTGCACAGTACTGTATATATATATATATATCCCAAGACAACCATACATAATTAAGTTACTATTCAATTGGCAGGAGGTAAACTAACAACCAAGTAGAAATTATTACAAAACATTTCCCAAATGGCAACAGCTCAATAGTTAACTTAACACTGTTGTGACAAGTTCAGAAGTTTCTCCACTATATTCTAATTCCAATCAACCGATTTACAGAAAACAGTAGCAAAAGTTATGCACGGAGTATCCAGACACTGGCTTTGTGGAATTAGCCACTCTCCAATAATGAAATGAAATCTTGCGCTGCATCAGTAATACAAACTAATCAACCTGGCAGGCGACTGGACCCCTTTTTGGAAGCCAAGGGGCCCAAGATAGAACTGGTCATCCTTACCTGGAAGCAGGACCAATGTGTTGCAACTGATTGGAGAAATACAGAAGAGAGACGTCTTTCTTCTCTGCTTCCTGCATCAGAGGCAGAATAATAGAAACAGTGTTAGAGTATACACTAGGAGGGGTGCTGGAAAAGTTATGTATCACATGAAAAACAAAAGCTATTAGAGTAACAAATATAGGGGCATGGGGCACTTCCCTCTAAATAAGCAGATAACTGCTGTTGTATTATAAAAAGTGAAGAGCATGCCCTCTGCCAAATCAACTTTTTGTCGGGAGACAAACTCCTGATAATTTAGATTACCAATTGTAATACCTTAATTTTCTAACACTACACTACACCGACTCATTCTCCCTGCCTGCCTGTCAGCTGTGTGTGAGGTGATGACATCACTGTAGTGTAGAGGTTAGCATGTTTTGCCTAGCACGCCAAAGATCAGTGGACCGAAAACTGCTGAAAACTTTTTATATATTAATTATACTTTTATACTTGCATAATTTATTAGTTTGTGTTCATGAGTACAACATCCAAAATGCTAACAGTGTATTGCATTTTATATAAAATATTTGAATGGTTACAGTAAAATGAAACATCCTCGCTTGAAAACTATCAACTATTACATTTCGCCAAGAGAGATGGATTGAGACCATTTTAAAAAAAGGACTAGATTAACATAATTTAGATGTTTTATTTAACATCAAGTAAATCAAAGAAACTATAGAACGATGTCGCAAAAGTGTTACTGGAAGCCGTAATAGTTGTACAGTAGTATTTAAGGCATGTTGGATTTCAAAGTTTTTCGTTAAGTATGGAAAACTACAAAGCGGTATGTAATTCAGTATGTTAACGTAGCATTATACCACAGGCTTCACTCGACTCTGTGAAGCAAAATTATTTAATTATATACACAGAAATGAAAAACTTTTGGCCATAGCTGTACAGATACACTCCACTTATAACGGATCCTGTTAGAACGGAGTTCCAGTTACAACGTATTGAGGAGGCATGTCCCTGCCAAAAAACATGGGCTTTAATGGGGAATTACTCTGGTTAAAACTGACTCGTTTAGAATGTATATACCGTTTAATACGTGCAGTTTTCCTGTTCCACAGGCAGATGTTTTGCGTTTAATATGCACAGTTTAATACACACAGTACTGTTTTATTAGGTACAGTTTTCCTGTTCCACAGGTTGATATTTAACCCAACTAAGGTACATCTGGGACAGTAAATGACAGTCACGGCAGCATTTGTGACATTGGGCAGGAAAAACAGTTGCTGTTTACTTTTATTCTAGATATTAGTTGGTACAGCCATTATACAGTTTAAAACATATGCAATTTTAGTTACATTTAGCTAAAATATACATTTGTAAAATGGTACTAATTACATTGTACGGCCCACAGTGGCATGTTTTGTACGAATAATAAACACCCTTTGGCTGTTAAGCTTTCTTGTAGTGTTTATATTTAAAGTACTTATGTTCAGTTACATACAGCATTTTTAATTGTGTTTACTGCGTACTTCATTTATAAAGTACTGATTTCCATTGTCCGTTGGAGTCTGTTATAAGTGAAGTGCAGAGGAGGTCAGAGAGCCATTGCAAACTCAGACCACAACATGGTCTCATTTGAAGTGATTTTTAAAACCCAAAAAGTAATGACAAAAGCTAAGGTTTACAATTTTAGAAAAGCAAACTATGAAGGATTGAAACAGAGACTAACAGAAGTAGATTGGAGTAAAATAGAGAAACGATCCACAGAAAAAGGATGGCTGTTTTTTAAAAATGTAGTACTAGAGAAGCAAAACAATTAGAGAAGCAAAACAATTACATCCCAAAAGTAGACAAATCTAAAACAAAATGGCCAAAATGGTTTAATAGATCATTTCAAAAAAATATTCAGCGAAAAAAGGCACTTTACAGAGCTTTTAAAAGGGACCAAAAACAGAGTACATAGAAAGAGTACTTGGAACTGCAAAACACAAGTCAGAAAGGAAGGGGGGAGAAAACAAAAAAACAGAAGGGAGACCACATCAAAACAAGGGCAACAATTCAGTTAAGACAACTATTAAATGTATTTATCTTAATGATAGAAGTCTCAGAAACAAAATGTTAGAACTTGAAGCTACTGCACTAACAAGTAACTACGATGTGATAGGTGTTACAGAAACTTGGTTGTCTGAGAGTGATGGAGACGAATATAATATTAGTGGGTACACACTGTATAGGAAAGACAGGCAGGAGAGAAGAGGCAGAGGGGTAGCACTATACATAAGAAATAGTGTTGAAGCCCAGGTGTTAAATCAGGACAAAGAAAACAATGCAGAATCAATATGGGTCAGAATAATGGACAAAAATTCAAAGGGCATAATAATAGGAGCATGCTATAGACCGCCAAATTCAGACGCTCAGCAAAATAATCTGTTATATAATGAAATTCGAAATGCGTGTAGAAAAGGAGAAGCCATACTAATGGGGGATTTCAACTTCCCCCGTATAAAATGGGAGAACCCGGTGGGGAGCAAGACGGACGAAATTGAAATGGTGGAAATGACAAATGACTGCTTCCAAACGCAATTTGTCAAGGCACCGACTAGAGGGGAGGCATGTCTTGATTGCAATATCCAGGGAGACAGTCAGCATGGTTTTAGGAAAGGGAGATCGTGTCTAACTAACCTGCTTAACTTTTTTGAGGATGCAACATTGATAATGGATAATTGCAAAGCATCCAACATGGTTTATTTACATTTCCAGAAAGCTTTTGACAAAGTCCCGCATAAAAGATGAATTCTCAAACTGAACGCAGTAGGGATTCAAGGAAATGCATGCACATGGATTAGGGAGTGCTTAACATGTAGAAAACAGAAAGTACTGATTAGAGGAGAAACCTCAAAACGGAGCGAGGTAACCAGTGGTGTACCACAGGGATCAGTATAAGGTCCTCTGCTATTCCTAATCTACATTAATGATTTAGATTTTGGTATAGAAAGCAAACTTGTTAAATTTGCAGACGACACAAAAATAGGAGGAGTGGCAAACACTATTGAAGCAGCAAAGGTCATTCAAAATGATCTAGACAGCATTCAGAACTGGGCAGACACATGGCAACTGACATTTATTAGAGAAAAGTGTAAAGTATTGCATGCGGGCAATAAAAATGTGCATTATAAAAATTCAGCCCATCTTGCTCGTTTGGTTGTTAGTAGCATATTGATCCCAGAATCTCATCAAGCAGCTTCTTGAAGGATCCCAGGGTGTCAGCTTCAACAACATTACTGGGGAGTTGGTTCCAGACCCTCACAATTCTTTGTGTAAAAAAGTGCCTCCTATTTTCTGTTCTGAATGCCCCTTTATCTAACCTCCATTTGTGACCCCTGGTCCTTGTTTCTTTTTTCAGGTCAAAGTCGTCCCCTGGGTCGACATTGTGTATACCTTTTAGGATTTTGAATGTTTGAATCAGATTGCCGCGTAGTCTTCTTTGTTCAAGACTGAATAGATTAAATTCTTTCAGCCTGTCTGCATACAACATGCCTTTTAAACCCGGGATAATTCTGGTTGCTCTTCTTTGCACTCTTTCTAGAGCAGCAATATCCTTTTTGTAACGAGGTGACCTGAACTGAACACAACACAATATTCTAGGTGAGGTCTTACGAATGCATTGTAGAGTTTTAACATCACTTCCCTTGAATTAAATTCAACACTTCTCACAATATATCCGAGCATCTTGTTGGCCTTTTTTATAGCTTCCCCACATTGTCTAGATGAAGACATTTCTGAGTCAACATAAACTCCTAGGTCTTTTTCATAGTTCCCTTCTTCAATTTCAGCATCTCCCATATGATATTTATAATGCACATTTTTATTGCCCGCATGCAATACTTTACACTTATCTCTATTAAGTGTCATTTGCCATGTGTCTGCCCAGTTTTGAATGCTGTCTAGATCATTTTGAATGACCTTTGCTGCTTCAATAGTGTTTGCCACTCCTCCTATTTTTGTGTCATCTGCAAATTTAACAAGTTTGCTTACTATACCAGAATCTAAATCATTTATGTAGATTAGGAATAGCAGAGGACCTTATACTGATCCCTGTGGTACACCGCTGGTTACCTCACTCCATTTTGAGGTTTCTCCTTTAATCAGTACTTTCTGTTTTCTACATGTTAAGCACTCCCTAATCGATGTGCATGCATTTCCTTGAATCCCTACTGCGTTCAGTTTGAGAATTAATCTTTTATGCGGGACTTTGTCAAAAGCTTTCTGGAAATCTAAATAAACCATGTCGTATCCTTTGCAGTTATCCATTTTCAATGTTGCATCCTCAAAAAAGTCCAGTAGGTTAGTGAGACACGATCTCCCTTTCCTAAAACCATGCTGGCTGTCTCCCAGGATATTGTTACCATATAGGTAATTTTCCATTTTGGTAGTTACCTGGTTCGGTTTTGTCTCCCTTTTTGTGGATCGGTATTACGTTTGCTATTTTCCAGTCAGTCGGTACAACCCCTGTGTCAAGAGACTGTTGCATGATCTTGGTTAGCGGTTTGTAAATAACTTCTTTCATTTCTTTGAGTACTATTGGGAGGATCTCATCCGGCCCAGGGGATTTGTTTATTTTAAGAGCTCCTAGTCTCTTTAACACTTCTGCCTCTGTTATGCTAAAGTTATTTAAAACTGGATAGGAACAGGTCGACATGTCGGGCATGTTGTCCGTGTCCTCCTTTGTAAAAACCTGTGAAAAGTAATCATTTAATATATTTGCTATTTTTTTTTCTTCATCTATGATTTTGCCATTTGTGTCTCTTAGACATTTAGCCTCCTCTTTGAATGTTCTCTTGCTGTTATAATATTGGAAAAATATTTTGGAATTGGTTTTAGCCCCCTTAGCATTATTGACTTCTATCTCTCTCTTGGCCTTTCTAACGTCCTTTTTGACTTGTGTTTGCAGTTCCAAGTACTCTTTCTGTGTACTTTGTTTTTGGTCCCTTTTAAACGCTCTGTAAAGTGCCTTTTTTCGCTGAATATTTTTTTTAATTGATCTATTAAACCATTTTGGCCATTTTGTTTTAGATTTAGAATTAATTGATAACATTAATTTAAAAATCCAACTGTTGCCTATGATTTAATTAATATGTTTTGTGGCTAATTTAAAGCTATTGAAGGGTACATAACCTCTCAGAACTACATTTCCTATCATCCTCCTGCTCACATATGTAACAGATGGATTTACCAGTGAGCATGTAGTTCTGAGAGGTCCATGCGGGTACATGTGAAGCCATCCTGAGGCAGGGAATGCAATTTAAAAGGTTTTTAAAAAGTGGTCAAAATGTAAAAATAAATAAATAAACAAATAAAACAAACACACACCTTACGTAAACAGTTGTAGCAACACATGGGAACAAGTAACACAATAAAATAAAAAGGTCCTTATGTACCCTTTAAATGTTTCAATATTAACTAAAATCGAGCTATTAATCTCCACATATAGGAAAACCTCCTAAGAGAGCACTTCGCCTAAGGGAACACCCTTGTGGTGAAACAAATTTTTCCCATTGTAAGGAACAGGAACTTCACTTAAAAGAACACCTTCTTGGCACTGATATCAATTTGTTCACCATGGATACAGTACTGTTTTGTAAAAAAAGCGCCTTGTCATCGTGAGAGTGTCTTGAGGAACACTGACTGGTTTTAAATCTTTCCAGAATCATCGTCATATCATTGAATTGTTTTGTATTCTGATTCCCACGAGTGCACCTCATCGCTACAAAATGGCATGCAAACAAATGGCAAAATATGCAGCTGTTTCTCTTGCTACACAAAGTTGGAAATTGTTTGAGCTCTTGAAAAAAACATGAAAATTGATCAGACACAAGTCGCCAAGCAACTTCGTGTTCACCGTTGTGTTAAATAACGTGCATGTCTTGTATAGCTGCTGCATTTTGTAATGTGTGTAGGGGTGCTGTGTTAAATTTAGTTTGACAGTTAGTTTATTAACATTAAGTTAACCAGAACTCCCATATAGACAAACACATCAGCCAGTTAAATTTTATAGTACATAGTGATTAAGCTTTTTGACCGTGTTGTTTTGCTTTAGTTTTATTAACCCTTTGCGGTCCATTGTCGGACTGGGTCCGACATTGCAATTATTCCCTTCAGGTCCGTTGTCGGACCCTTTCCGACATCATCCAAAAATGCAAAAGCAAAAAAAGTTGTTTTCTCTGGAAAAGCCGAGAAAACCATTCAATGGCCGAGTGGGAGCGAAAGGAGCCGAGACAAGCCGATTAAAAAAAAAAAAAAAAAAAAAAAGGCGTCTCTCATGAATAGTCATACTTACCCCTGGCATCAGATGGGGGCGGTCATAAGGAAACAAGCTGGGTGTTACCGTATCAGCGCACAGAGACTATCACGGACATTTGCAGAGCTTTTTCGAGATGTTATAGCAATAAAATAATGACTTGGATTGCATTATTGAGGAGTTTGGTGATAAAACGAGTCATCAGGAGATGATTGATCGGTATGTACGACTATTATTATTATTATTATTTATGTGTTAGCATATGTGAAAGCGATAGCGAACGAAAGGGTGGGGCGGGGTTGGAGATGCCTAGTGAGTGCTTTGTTGATATGCAGGGCCATTTAACCCTTTGCGGTCCATTTATTAATTCTGCGTCAGGCTTGCCAGGTCTAATTAATTTCACGCGCAGTTAATTTTAGACGCGCTGTTTAAAAGTATTTTTTTTTTCACAGTCAAACGGGTTTAAATGGCCCTGCATATCAACAAAGCACTCACTAGGGATCTCCAGCCCCGCCCACCCTTTCGTTTGCTATCGCTTTCATATGCTACCAAATAAAAAATAATAATAATAATAGTCGTACATACCGATCAATCATCTCCTGATGACTCGTTTTATCACCAAACTCCTCAATAATGCAATCCAAGTCATTATTTTATTGCTATAACATCTCAAAAAGCTCTGCAAATGTCCGTGATAGTCTCTGTGCGCTGATACTGTACTCCCAGCTTGTTTCCATACGCCCATCTGATGCCAATGGGATACTATGACTATTCATGAGATCGCCTTTTTTTTTTATCGGCTTGTCTCGGCTCCTTTCGTTCCCACTCGGCCATTGAATGGTTTTCTCGGCTTTTCCGTTGAAAACCGACTTTTGCGTTTTTGCGTTTTTAAAATGATGTCGGACAGGGTCCGACAAAGGACCTGACGGGAATATTGCAATGTCGGACCCAGTCCGACAAAGGACCGCAAAGGTTAAACCCGTTGACTGTGGAAAAAATACTTTTAAACAGCACGTCTAAAATTAACTGCGCGTGTGAAAATAAATTAGACCTGGCGAGCCTGACGCACAATTAATAAATGGACCGCAAAGGGTTAATGTTAGTTTGTCTGTTACTGCATTATCATAGTTTATTAACATACACTTGCCTATTGTTTTCTTTTACTTATTTCATATGTTGATGCACGTGCATCATGACAAGTAATAGATTTGTATTAATTAATTTATTGATTGATTCATATTGGTGTCTGGTGGCTAAATCCGTCTTAAAGAACACTTCGGCTGTAAGAACACTTCGCTTGCTTCCCGAGGGGTGTTCTCTTAGCCGTAGACTACTGTACTGTTCCCCACATTGTCTAGAGCAGGGGTGCCTAATCCTGGTCCTGGAGGGCCAGTGTCCTCCTGGCTTTTGTTCCAGCTGCCCCCTAAATTACTTAATTGGACCAATCAAGCACTTATTAGAAGCTTAATTGGTCCAATTAAGCAATTTAGTGTACAGTTGGAACAAAAACCAGGAGGGACACCGGCCCTCCAGGACCAGGATTGGGCACCCTGGTCTAGAGGAAGACATTTCTGAGTCAACATAAACTCCCAGGTCTTTTTCATAGTTCCCGTCTTCGATTTCAGTATCTCCCATATGATATTTATAATGCACATTTTTATTGCCTGCATGCAATACTTTACACTTTTCTCTATTAAATTTCATTTGTCATGTGTCTGCCCAGTTCTGAATGCTGTCTAGATCATTTTGAATGACCTTTGCTGCTGCAACAGTGTTTGCCACTCCTCCTATTTTTGTGTCGTCTGCAAATTTACGAGTTTGCTTACTATACCAGAATCTAAATCATTAATTTAGATTAGGAATAGCAGAGGACCTAATACTGATTCCTTGCTCCATTTTGAGGTTTCTCCTCAGTACTTTCTGTTTTCTACATGTTAACCACTCCCTAATCCATGTGCATGCATTTCCTTGAATCCCTCCTGCGTTCAGTTTGAGAATTAATCTTTTATGTGGGACTTTGTCAAAAGCTTTCTGGAAATCTAAATAAACCATGTTGTATGCTTTGCAATTATCCATTTT
The DNA here is from genome assembly GCA_030684275.1 of Acipenser oxyrinchus oxyrinchus. Lineage (NCBI taxonomy): Eukaryota > Metazoa > Chordata > Actinopteri > Acipenseriformes > Acipenseridae > Acipenser > Acipenser oxyrinchus. The sequence continues at coordinate 19,443,832 of CM060253.1, forward strand.
CAATGTTGCATCCTCAAAAAAGTCAAGTTGGATCTTATTTTAGTTTCCATAAGTTTACATATGGATATTGCTTATCATCTGAAAAGGAACCAAATATGTTTACTTGTTTTAAAAAGTGTATAATACAGCTTTAACTGACATCTTACAGTCGAGGCTTGAACAGGAACTGCACAAGTGCATTGGAGCAACTTTGCGGACATCTAAAAATAAAAAATAAAAACAGAATTTCAAATGGGCAACTCCAGGAGCAGAAATGAATTTGCTACAAGCTGTGGCCTCTGGAAACCTTTCTGAATTGGGCATAGGGATACGTACATGTGAGACGTGCAGCAGAGACTGGCTTCCATACATTAACATTCTTCCTGGATACAGCCCAGAGTGCAGAGCTGTAAGAATCTCCAACCCCCACCACTTCACTCATGGCTCACCATCACAACGTAGTGCATCAGGTTCATCCCTGGTTTGTTCGCTTTTGTGTCCACCAGTTTAAGAAGCGATGTCATCCGGAAGCCCACGGCACTGCCCGCATAGCCACCCTGCACACAATCAACCATGTATAACCAGACAGCATGAGAAACAAACATTCCCAGTACAAATATAGTTGTCAGTATTGGCAAAACAGTAGGCTTTTTGTAGTCAAGGGAACCCCCCCCCATAGAAATCATTCCTGGGCTGTGTGTGATATCAAACTTACAACATCCCTATTGAGCAGCCCATAAAGAAGTGATTCATCTGTGATATTTTCAATTTTGATATATACAGTAACTGTTCCCACTGTGAGAACCATTAACATGAACCATGAATAGATGACAATGGATAAGATTAAAAAGAGGAAAGTACTTCCCCTACCGAGCCAACAGCACCACAGCTAGCAATCAGCTTCTGAAATGGTGAGAGAGGCTACAGAAGCTTCACTTTAACCTTATGCCATTCCTAACAATCTAGAACTAAAACCTCAACACCTGATCTTTGTTCCCAATCTCTTATACAGAATGCTTCACATGGTGTACTCACAGCGTTCATGTAATTCCCCAACTTCAGCACTAGACGAATGACTGTATGCAAGTCAACACAATTTAGCAACTCTGGGGAAGAGACAGGCACTTGGTCAAGGAACAAAGTAGTAGTTTCTACGTTCACATTTCTTTCCTGGTGATCATTCTATTTGTGTTCTATATGACTATTGGAATTTCTGTAGCAAATTGTGACATCTTCAATGAAATACTGTTTTAAAACTGTTAATGGGGCAGTATTACGTTTGTGACATACTTTAAAAGTAATAATTATGTTTTGATTTGTAGTTGCAAGCATTCTAAATATACATGTAATCAATTACATAAGGGATAAACAACGGTAATTAGTGAATCTGTGTAAATAATCACCTTTGGAGTACAGTTAGTCAGACTGGATTATTTGAACAAAGATTCACCATTTAAGATATCACACTTAAAACTTTAACTGATATCTGTTCCAGATTCCATTACCAATTGTAAATTAACCCATATTAATATAAGCAATTTAATTGACTGGTAATGCTCAGTTTGAATTGAACACAGTGTAGCATTTTTAACACCTTCATCTTTGTTTAACTACATGCACAAATTACATTGAAAAACTGACATCATGCATTCATAATATTTGTTGCTATAGAAATTCAGCAAAAATGATTTAATAGATCTTAATTACATATTATGAATATGCACCTTATGTTGGTTTTCAAAGTGATTACAAAGATGTATGCAAATAGTTGCAGTGTTATATAGCATTTATGAGGGTGTTATAGGTGTCCAACTCAAAGTTTTACCAATGGACTTTCAGAGATAAACAAGCTGTTGTCTACTGGCTTTTGTAACAAACTCATGAGATTTTTTTTTTTTTCAAAAATCCACTTCTTTAATATTTTAATTGATTTATTTTCCAATTCAAATGTCAAAGGATGGCATCATAGAAATGTTTTAAAATTCCATTTTTATGCACAAGAGCATGCAGGCGATTTCACTTTTCTATTTCACCTATCAGCTGGGAGGCATTCAAAGTCTCTGTGACCTGTAGGTCATATTGCCTTCATTAACAGTAAACTACAACATCACAGACACACTGGTGGGAGTCTGACAGTGCTTATCAAAGGGTTACTTGATTAAGGTCATTTAGGAGAAGCCTTCTCTTCAAAGGGAGTGTGCACATTGATACAGGCTCAATCAGAACTGTTTGTGCTGTAAAACCAGCTCTATCGAGAGATATTGCAATAGCAATTTGTTGAATAACACTGTCAAGCTGTTTAGTTGTAGCACTGCCTCAGACTGTCAGCACCAGGAGGAACCCAGTCTTGTCGCCTAAAGAAGTCCTTACTGCATTTACCCGAGGAGCAACTAACTAATCAATGGAAACATCATGCAAGTATTACATCAGGTTACTATTTAATAAGGCTAGCTAGAAAGGAGAGGTAAGTCATGATAGGAGTTAAAATATTTGCATGCATGCGATTTGATATGGTACTTTACCATGCAAATGTTAGTTGGGTGGGAAAAAAAGAAAGAAAAAAAACAATTTGATGTCTATGGAAATTACACAAGTTCCCATTGTATTTGCATGTAACTTGCATTTTCAGATAATGCCTTCTACTTAATACTAGAGCAGCTAGTTTCACAGACCCTGATCAGTACTAATAGACCACACAACATTAATGTTAAGAAAATCCGAGACTGGAGCTAATTTGGGTCTGTGAAACAGGCCTAGAAGTTCATGTTGTCACATATTATCATAGTGGAAAATATCTACAAAATCAGATGTTTCAGGAATGGAACTTCACAGAACCACTACTTAATCTTTGTTTTGTTTATGAGAAACTAGTGAATAGTTCCCATTGTATTTATGCAACTGTATTTATTGCCAAACGATTGAGAGAATCTCTTATAGTTAATACTACAGAAGTAGCTTTGACCAATTACCTGAATGTTGTTATTATGATTTCATGTTTAAATAAAATTACATTGCTTTGAATGGATTCCTAGTAATTTATTGACTCTGTAACAGACACATACAATCTGTGAACTTTATAATATATATAAAATAACTTCCTACACTATATAAATCTGGGGTCATTTTCAGAGAGCAAAGTTGATAAGGGTCTACATTATTGTAATAAACAATTATTCCAATAATTTAAATTAACCAAATACCAGCTACAAACCCCTCTGTATGCACAGTCAGCTTTGAAAGACTCGCATGACATGACTTCCACGCCAACCACATTCCTGAGGCCTCGCTGCACATGTTTGTAAAACTTTTACTCAAATGAGTAGAGGGTTAAATATCAAGCACTCTTCCCCATAACCCAAGCTTCCAGGGATGTTGGATTTTATTGAACAGCCTAGTTGTTCCATTCTTGTTTTTTGTTGTTGTAATAAACAAGTTGGTAAACAACAAGTTACCTCTAGCTGCAAATGTCATGGTGCAGATGGTGTATTTGAGGTTTTCTACATGTGGAGTGATTTCCTCTTTTAGGACCATACACTGCAAGCGTTCCTTGTAGCTGTGGGTGGAGAGAGAGTTTGAAAGTGATTAAATACAATGAAGTCCCCTTAAAGTACAGAATATACTGCTTTATGCTACTTTAGGGTTATTTAAGTCCTCAAATGGTTTGTGAATTAATCTTCTAATTTGATCGGGTGCATCAAAAATGATTTTCTGCAAAAGGCATATTAGTCTTGGAAAATATATCCACAACTAAAAAAACCTAAATTACAACCCTATGTTAGCTGTGAAACTGTGGAGAGATGGATAAACTCACCTGGGCACCTGGACAAGCATAACCATGAACAAATCTGCTTCAGTGAGCCGAGTAAGACTTCCACGGAACGCTCGCAGCTTCTTCACCTGTGGGATGGAGAAGACCACTGGGGTCAGTATGAGGAACAGTGTAGTGCTGTATCTGTAAACCTAGCAACACTTTTCTGGCTTGCTATGGCTAAATCTGCCCTATGCAATGCAACATTGGCATAGACATACCATGCAAACCCTTTGATTCCTAGTGTTGTTCCTGAACACCAGCATTTAAAACAGTAAATGCATTTTTGTTCACACTACAGAACCTAAAATCCACTATCAGATCATTATTTTGTATCAGCTGTTATTCTGTGTTGTAAATTATGAAAAAAACACAATACCACCATGCAAAATGTGAATGAAATACAAGTACTTTTTATTTTTTAAATTAGGATTTGAGTGCAGGTTTGTGTATTTGTGTAAGTTTCAGTACATAAGATACCATTAGGTCCTAAAACGTATTAGCAAAAGAAAAAAAGTTGTAATAATTAAATATGTTGTAGCCTACATGTGTTAATGCAGATCGTGTTTGATCAGTAACTTGTTCAGTGTGTTCATTAAGTTTATTCAAAGTATCCTAGCTGTTATGCTCACGCCAATAAAACAAGGCATTTCCACTGCTCGCCCAATTGGCCAAGCATGCCTATCTGGTCAGGTTTTTATCGCATACTGGATGTAGCTAAAATGGCTACAAAAAAAGTGCTTCATCATGTAGCTAGAAGGTGCGTGTAGAGAAGGTTGGCCAGGCTTGGAAAAAAGCACTGAAATGCTCTTTTGATTCCGGCAGCTAGCCCTGGACAGCCGAAGCCTACAGAGCCAGGCAGCGGAAACAAGGTAATAAAGAAAAGGAGAGCACAGTGCCTATCGTTATTATGCTATTCTATAAAGTTGCTGAAAGTAAATCAGTCTGCATCCAGTTGTTTGATTTCTACAACTTCTCATTCAAACCGGAGACTAGTTGCTAGTATCTGTATCTTGGCATCTTTGCACTGGCTCCCTGTGGAGTTTAGAATACATTAAGACTTTGCTTTTAACTTATAAAGCCCTCAATGGATTAGCATCCAGTTATTTCCAGGAGTTGTTGACCTCCTACACTCCTAGTTACACTCTTAGATCACAGGATGCAGGGCTGCTGGTTATTCCGAAGGTGAATAGAAATAGTATGGGAGGAAGGGCCTTTTCTTGTAAGGCTCCAACACTATGGGACTCTTCCTTATTCTGTCAGAGAAGCTAGGACTCTTGCTGCCTTTAATTCAAGACTGAAAACGTTAGATGAACCCTGTTTCACTGAAATTGAAATGTAACCATTACAGAATGGCATATAACCACTTACAGCCCGAATTACCTGAGCACTTATAACAAAGCTGCTCCTTTAAGAGCACCATATGTGTCAGACGTCATCTCTGCCCCCAGGAGATAATCTGAATCGCGCATAAGGGTCAGCTCCATTTTCTTTTCAGGCCTGCTGCGTTGGAGTGAACGCAGAGACCTTCAAGGGTAATGGTAACATTTCTATTTCAGGGAACCAGAATATTGATAATAACCTAATGTTCCCTTTCAAGTACGAAATGTAACTATTACCGAATGGGATAGAATAGCCGCCACAAGTGAAGGGCTTGTCTATGGAACTCAGAACTTGCTGCCAACTCTGAGTGTGGTCAAAATAATACAGCAGTGACCTAACTGGGCAGAGCATATGGAACTCTATCTCCATGTCGGACTGGAAAGGAGGTGGATGTCCCGCCAAGAAGAGAGCTCCTGGGGAGACTGAGTCCATTTTAATATGGCAAGCAAAAGATAGCTACCAGGTAGACCGTAAAAAGGTCCTGCAAAAACTGCAGTATATCTGGAATACACTTCAGGAACACACCCCATTTATAGCCACACTGGGAGCATGTAGACGCTGCTCTGCGTCTCAATGACTTTCCATGGCTAACAAAACAGGAGCTGCGTCAGTGACGAGAACCATGTTCTCTGGGCCACTTTGGGGCCACAGGTATGCTGCTGTAGTAGCCAAGATGTGTTGAAATGCCTTTTACAGCATCATTTCGGTGACGCGGCATTGTTTACTTGGACATGAAACATCCTTTTGCACCAATGCTAGGATTAGGTTTCTGCACCAGAGAGGTGATGGAAGCCTCAACAGGTGGAAACCGAGCCAGGCCCAGCTTATCTGCATCGTGCACCCTATACAAACTGTCCAGTGACCTGGAGACAGCTGAGGCAGTTGCTGGGTGCTCCCAGAATGATTGTGTAGCCAGACAACCAGAGGGAAACATGCGTGTTGTAGTTCGGTCGAGCTAGCAAATTAAATAAATAAATAAAAAAATACAACCAGTAGAACTACAAGAGCATCACTTCCTGGCTGTCCCTTAATTTAGTTAAATTCATATTTTTTAAATTATATGTATAGTTAAGGGACAGGTGGCCATCGGGTTATTAGCGGCTGCTAGAGGGGTGAGTTTATATTAATTTGTGCTTAAGTAATTAGTTAATTTGTCATTTTGTGTTTGTATGATTATTATTTACACTGTATGTATCTATTATTATTTATTTTACATTTTCTTTGACATTCGTGTCAGACAGCGTAACGACATGAAGCTGACAGCACTGATGTACTAAGCCTGCTGTGTACTTGTGTATTTATATTTTTGTCTTTTAAATATAATGGGTGGAACTAAATAAAATAGAGCTGGCTTATTGGACTCCTGGTCTGGTCTGGATTCATTAATTGAAACAAACACACACAACGCAAACTACACAATGTAAACACAGTATATACACCTTCAAACAATTATCATCATCCCGCTACCTGATTTTAATTTGAGTTACAGTAATTACTTCACCGGAGCGCTATAGAGAGGGCACAGCGAGTCTGCCCATTTATAAAAGAACTGGGTTTATTATATATATATCAGCATACACCCCATATCAGCATACACCCCATCAAATATAGTGTTTATGCTCATCTTTTGTGGCCCAAGGCACCTGTAGGTCCATGGTAGCACATCCGATAAGGGAGGCAAGCTCCTCTGACAGGGAGGGGCTTACCGTGGGAGGCAAGACATCTGATTCCACATCCTGGGATGGGAAGATTAGTTCTTGGGGGTCCATGTTCAGATGCAGTAAGGGACATGGCGTCCTCCTGCTCTGGTTGTGGGTCAGGCGATGGTGCCTGATCCCTGGGGACTGAGACAACACGGGGGAAGGAAGGGCTCGCAGCAGCTCTGTCAAAATGGATTGCTGCTGGTTTATAGCTTCAAAAAGCTTTTCCATTTGCCCCGCAACCCGATCAGTAGAAGAATGCCTGCTGCGGCGGCTCCTGTTCTTACTTGCTGGAGGAGAGGGGGAGCTCTCCGAGCCAGATGATGAAGAGGAGGATTTAGAGAAGCACTGACTTAGTCCTGCTCCTACTCCTAGTGGCTCGTTTCCCACACTGCAGGAGACGAAAGGGGTGAGTCATGCACCGGTGTCAGAGATGCAGATCGGTCCCTGGAACAGCAGGCCAGCCTGCTTTCCAGTGTCCTTTTAGAAAAATGAGCACAAAACGTGCAAGAACTGGTCTTTAACTGCTCCCTCTGCATGCTCCCTTCCCAGGCAGTGGATGCACCTGTCATGCTTATCCTCTGCTGGAATGTTTCTCTTGCAGCCAGCACAAAGGTGAAACCCAGGCATGGTGCAAGGTTAAAAAAACAGTTCAGGCGTGCAATGTATGAGCACAAGAAGGAGACAGTAAGCTGACTGGTGCTGAAAACTGTTGTGTACACAGAGTACACAAAAAACGGAGCACTGGTAACGGTCTTAGTGTCAAACTGGACAGGACCGAACCGGGTCACTGGTACTGATTCTGGTATGAGCCAGATGACTGGTACTAACCTTGGTACCAATAAAAGGTGACTGGTACCTACTTTGGTACCGACCAGCTCACTGGTACCGGCTCTGGTACTGACCAAGTCACTGGTACAGGCTGTAGTACCGACTGGTACCGACCAAGTGACTGGTATAGGCTCTGGTACCTACCAGGTGACTGGTATAGGCTCTGGTACTGACCAGGTGACTGGTATAGGCTTTGATCCAGTCTGGTACCAGTTCTGTACAGACTAGGTGACTGGTACAGGATCTGGTACCAACCAGGTGACTGGTATAGGCTATGGTACTGACTGGTACCGGCTCTGGTACCAACCAGGTGACTGGTACCGGCTCTGGTACCAACCAGGTGACTGGTACCGGCTCTGGTACCAACCAGGTGACTGGTACCGGCTCTGGTACCAACAGAGCAAGTCACCAGGCTGGTACCAGGACAAGTGGCATGCAGGTAAAAACCTGAGAAAGCCACTGGCAAATTGCAAGCATGCACTGTAAAACAGACCGGGGTTGCAGTTGCCTGCTATCTAGAAAAATCTAGTAGCCTTCGTTGTCAGTGCAGCAAAGCAAACACAGCAATGGCATAGAAACACTCAGAACATTTTCCGGTCGAAAAATCTCCTGCCAATTCAACAGCACAGTGTAGCTAAAAAGCCATTAACTCTGTAGCGCGAAAAGCAGACTGAAAAAAACCCAGATGGCTAATGCAGTATACTGTGTACAGGCAAAAGGTGTTGTGGTCAGACTTTTTGGTCTAAATGCCAAGTGTTACGTTTGGCGCAGACCCAACACATTACATCTCCCAGTCAACACCATCCCTACAGTCAACCATGGTGGTGGCATCATGATGCTATGGGGATGCTTCTCCTCAGCAGGGACTGGAAAGCTTGTTAGGATTGAAGGAAAAATGGATGGCGCAAAGTACAGACAAATACTAGAGGAAAACCTGTTTCAGTCTGCTAAAGACTTAACTGGGGCAAAAATTCACCTTTCAGCAGGACAATGATCCAAAGCACAAGGCCAAAGCTACACTGGATTGGCTTAAGAATAAGAAACTGAATGTCCTTGAGTGGCCCAGTCCAAGTCCTGACTTGAATCCTATTGAGCATTTACCCAAAAAGACTTACCCAAAGACTTGCGGCTGTAATTGCTGCCAAAGGTGCTTCCAAATATTGGAGTTGACGGGTCTGAATACTTATGCAATCAACATATTTCTGTTGTTTCTCTTTAGTTTTTGCTGACATTTACTGTAACTTCTATTAATCTTAGAAGTCTTCAGTTTGTGCATTCAAATTTTGAATAAAATATGAAAAATGTGTATACATTTTGTAATTTCACACATATATATATATATATATATATATATATATATATATATATATATATATATATATATATATATATATATATACACACATACATACACACACACATACACACACAGTGCCTTGCATAAGTATTCACCCCCCTTGGACTTTTCCACATTTTGTAGTGTTACAACCTGGAATTAAAATGGATTTAATTGGGATTTTTACCATTTGATTTACACAACATACTGGGCTTTATGGAAGAGTGGTGAGAAGAAAGCCATTGCTGAAAAAAACCCATATCAAATCCCGTTTGGATTTTGCCAAAAGGCATGTGGGAGGCACAGCAAACATGTGGAAAAAGGTTCTCTGGTCTGATGAGACCAAAACTGAACTTTTTGGCCTTAGCGCAAAACGCTATGTGTGGCGCAAAGCCAACACTGCTCATCACCCTGAGAACACCATCCCCACGGTGAAGCATGGTGGTGGCAGCATCATGTTATGGGGATGCTTTTCATTGGCAGGGACTGGGAAACTGGTCAGGATTGAGGGCAAGATGGTTGGAGCCAAATACAGGGAAATTCTAGAGGAAAACCTGTTTCAGTCTGTAAGAGACCTGGGACTGGGGCGGAGGTTCACCTTCCAGCAGGACAATGACCCTAAACACACAGCCAAAGCTACACTGGAGTGGTTTAAAAACAAGAACCTGAATGTTTTAGAATGGCCCAGTCAAAGCCCAGACCTCAATCCGATTGAGAATCTGTGGCAAGACTTGAAAATTGCTGTTCACCAACGGTCCCCATCCAACTTGACAGAGCTTGAGCAATTTTGCCAAGAAGAATGGGCAAAAATTGCAGGATCCAGATATGCAAAGCTGGTAGAGACTTTCCCAAAAAGACCCACAGCTGTAATTGCTACCAAAGGTGCTACTACCAAGTATTGACTCAGGGGAGTGAATACTTATGCAACCAATAAATGTCTTTTTTTTTTTTTTTAAATTAACTTTCGTGTCACAATAACAAATATTTTGCACCTTCAAAGTGTTAAGTATGTTGTGTAAATCAAATGGTCAAATCAAATCCCAATTAAATCCATTTTAATTCCAGGTTGTAACACTACAATATGTGGAGAAGTCCAAGGGGGGGTGAATACTTATGCAAGGCACTGTATATGTTATGCTCACATATATGGGAAAAACTATATTCTTTTATTTTAATACAATTGCTCAGAGAAAAAGTTTATAAACAAGTAATAAAAATTTCTCAAAAAGATAGGTGTCAGAATTATTGGCACCCCAAAAGATTCTTATAAAATAAAATAAAACAATTAAATCTGCATTAACATTCTACTTCTTTAAGTTCATCTTAGTCTTAACCCTTTCCGGTCCATTGTCGGACTGGGTCCGACATTGCAATTATTCCTCATAGGTCCTTTGTCGGACTGGGTCCGACATCATTCTAGCAACGCAAAAAACGGGTTTCTAGTCGTTTTTCTCCGGAAAAGCCGAGAAAACCATTCAATTGCCGAATGGGAGCGACAGGAGCCGAGACAAGTCGAAAAAAAAAAAAAAAAGGCGTATCTCATGAATAGTCATACATGGTATCTGGTATCAGATAACAGGGCGGTCGTAAGTAAACAAGCTGGCTGACTGTAAATCAGCGCACAGAGAACACGGACATTTGCAGAGCTTTTCTGAGATGTTATAGTAATAAAATAATGACTTGGATCGCATTATTGAGGAGTTTGGTGATAAAACGAGTGATCAGGAGATGATCGATCGGTATGTACGACTATTATTATTATTATTATTATTTATTTCTTACATAGGTGAAAGCTATAGCGAACGAAAGGGTGGGGCGGGGCTGGAGATGCCTAGTGAGTGCTTTGTTGATATGCAGGGCCATTTAAACCCGTTTGACTGTGGGAAAAAATACTTTTAAACAGCGCTTCTAAAATTAACTGCGCATGTGAAAATTAATTAGACCTGGCGAGCCTGACGCAGAATTAATAAATGGACCGCAAAGGGTTAAGGAACTGTATTGTGGCCTTCCATGGCTTCCTGTTTCACTGGGGTATAAAAATGAGGTAACATGCATATGAAATCCATTTGTCATCCATCACCATGGGGAAAGGCAAAGAACTCACAAATGAAGAGAGACAAATGGTTGTTGACCTTCATAAATCAGGCAATGGGTACAAAACAATAGCTAAAAAACTAAATATACCACTTACAACTATTAGGGCAATAATTAAGAAGTTCAAAACCACTGGAACAGTGGTAAACTTGCCTGGTAGAGGACACAAGTGTATCTTGCCCCCACGCACAGTGAGGCAGATGGTTCGGGAGGCAAAGGGAAATCCAAGGGCCACAGCTGGAAAATTACAGAACTTGGTTGCATCTTGGGGTCACCAAGTCTCTAAATCTACAATTCTACACCACCTCCATGCCAATAGGCTATTTGGAAGGGTTGCCAGAAAAAAAGCCTTAATTGCGAGCAACCAACAAATGCAAGTGCCTGGAGTTTGCTAAACGGCATTGGCACTTCAATTGGAACCGGGTGCTATGGTCAGATGAGACGAAAATAGAGCTCTTTGGCCACGCACAGAAGTGGTGGGTTTGGTGTCGAAAGAAGGATGTGTGTGCAGAAAAGAACCTCATACCTACTGTAAAATATGGTGGTGGATCTTTGATGTTATGGGGCTGTTTTGCTTCTACTGGTCCTGGGGCCCTTGTTAAGGTCAACGGCATCATAAACTCTACCCATTACCAGGGCATTTTCGCCAAAAACCTGGTTGCCTCTGCCAGGAGGCTGAAACTTGGCCGCAAGTGGATCTTCCAGCAAGACAATGACCCCAAGCACACATCAAAATCCACAAAGAATGGTTAACCCTTAGTGGTCCATTTATTCAGCGTGTCTCAGGCGCGTCAGGTCCAATTTATTTTCACACGCGCAGTTTATTTTAGACGCGCTGTTTAAAAGTATTTTTTTCACAGTAAAACAGGTTGAAAAGGCACTGCATATCAACAGGACACTCAGTACTGCATCTCCAGCCCCGCCCCACCCCTTGTTCGCTGTATTTTTTTACATACATCTTGATAGTAGTGCATACCGATGAATCATCTCCTGATCACTCGTTTTATCACCAAACTCCTCAATAATGTGATCCAAGTCATTATTTTATTTCTATAACATCTAAAAAAAGCTCTGCAAATGTCTGTGACATTCTTTGAGTGCTGGATGCAGAAGCAGCTATCTTGTTTGTTTATGTCCGTGTTATCTATGTGGTGCCGGGGCTATCTGTATTCATGAGATACGCCCCTTTTTTTTCGGCTTCTCTTGGCTCGTATCGGTCTCACTTGGCCATTGAATCATTTTCTCTGCTTTTTCTGGAGAAAAAACGACTAGAGACCTGTTTTTTACGTCTTTTTGATGATGTTGGACAGGGTCCAACATTGGACAGCAAAGGGTTAATTGACCACAAAATCAACATTTTGCAATAGCCATCTCAGTCTCCGGACTTGAACCCCATTGAAAACCTGTGGTTTCAATTGAAGAGGACAGTCCATACGCGCAGACCAAAGGATATCAAGGAAATGGAAAGATTCTGTATGGAGGAATGGTCTAAGATACCTCCTAATGTGTTCTCCAATCTCATTAAACATTATAGAAAAATACCCCATTATCCTTGCAAGGGGAGGGTGCACAAAGTACTGAAAACAAGGGTCCCAATAATTGTGACACTTCATTTTTTTTGGAAATAAATTTATAATTTGAGAAATGTGTAATTTTGCTTGATTCCACTGAATCATTAATAAAGTCACATATATTCCACATGTTGGAAAATTACAATATAGCTCAGTACTGGTATTTATTTAATACAGTCTTTTTTGCTCATCTTTATCAAGGGTGCCAATAATTTTGGAGGTGACTGTATATATGAAAAAGTGCTAGCAAGAATTTGTATCGACTCCAGAAGAGCCGAGCAGCAAGGGAGAGAGTGTGAACTTAGCCGCAACAAGGTACTGAATCCCAGGAAGGGCGGGAGAGCCGGCTTCACACAGGGCACACGGCTGTGGTGGGGACTTAAATCAGACCCTAAGCCAAGAAGAAGAATTATCGCTAAAAGTGACATTTCTTCAATATGTAATGAGAAAAAAAGTGAATTAAATCTAACTTCTCCGTTTCTTTTTTATGACTTAAAAGTCAGAGCTCACTTCTTCCTCAGACACACTGAAAAAGAAAATGGCGTCGAGCCTTATGCGTCATTCCTGGGGGCGGAGATGGCGTCTGATGCACAGGGGGTTCTTGAAAGAGCACAGCTCAGGTAATTCTGACTATAAGAGGTTATATCCCATTCGGTAACGGTTACATAACGTCCCATTTCGTACTTGAAAGGTAACGTATTTTTACAAACTAGCCTTCTATCTTTTTTTTTTTTTTATAATACAATAGAACTGCTTTTTAGTTCTCCTTTCTAATTTGAAATTGCATTAAATATTCCTACTATGTTGTTTTTATTGTTCTTTTTTTGTTCTTTCTGTTACCAAATGCTGTATTTAACCATCTTATTACGACGGATTCATTTTTAATTTGGTGTAAAAAACGCCTTGGGGCCCATGTGATGTAAGGTGCTATATAAATGTGAATAAATAAAATAAATATCGATCATGTGGTTACTGTAGTGCCGATGTAGAATTTAACTTTTTTTGAAACACAAAATTAAGATATGATTGAGCATATAGGACAGCTAGGAAGCAGACTGTAGACTACATTGAAAAAACATTTAGAGGGCATGCAACTGAAGATAGATTTTCTTTCATCCAGCAGAAAAATGCTAAATTACATAAATGAATACAATTTAAAACATTTTCCGCCGGATTGATTTAAAATAGAGATTAAACATGAATGATAACATTTGAGGGCCTTTACCAGAGATTAGGGACCTCTTACTGATCAATCAGGTTAAATGAAATCTCGGATCCATTTTCTAATACATAAATAAAATTTGACCCACTTCTCCATCCTCTGGCAAGAGTTTGCAAAGCTCTTGTAGTTTTCCTACTCCAAATGTATTCATGGAACCTAGTTTAATGTCTTCCACCATCTCCTGAACAGGCCTGCAGTAAACAAAAAACAAACAAACATTATTTACTGCCACAGAACATTACAGGTGTATGCTGTGATTGAAAGGGTAGTGCCTGGTTTGGGTGACGAGTGGTCAAAGTTCAAGGGTCTTTAGCACCTCATTTCATTAAACTTGAGTTCACTTAGTAAAATGAAGCAATTTATTTAGCCATTCCTGGCAAGTCTAATTCACAAAATGGTTCTCAGGTTTTTCAGCTTGTTAAAGTAAACGGCCTGGAAATGTAATCTCCTCATAAAACCAGGTGAAATGTCTAATTTTTCAGGAAAAAGCAGATCTCTGCTGATGAATAGACTAGATAATAAAAGTCTAAATATGAAATGTAAATAAACTACCGGGTAACATTATCTGCATGACCTCATCCGTAACTTCATTTACTTAATCATAAACTGATAAAGGCATTAGCCGAAATATTTTCCTACTGATTTTCATGATGGAATTTATTACAAACTTGGAGCTAAGAGGATTTATTTCATGGTACAAGTCCAAAACACATTATTCTTTACCTTGACATGAGAGATTTTTCAAAAAGACTACTTAACCTTTCTTATGAAAAGTACAAATTTACGCACAGTTTTTTCCCTCTTCATACCACATCCAAAGCACTGGGACTCTTACCCAATATCTTGTGCATAGTTTATGAATGTATGTCATTAAGCTGCACACTGCAAGTTCTTACCACAGCATTCCTCCTCCATGACAACATGTTCCATACTTACCATTGTTTTTTTTATTTATTTTTTTTATTTTATTTCTTACCAATTATTTTTCTTATTTTCTCCCCAATCTGAAATGTCCAATTATTTTTATTTCAACCCGACTCACCGTTGACACCACCGCGATGACTCGGAAGGGACGAAGACGGACACACGCGTCCCGTGAAACGTGTGCCGTCAGCCGTCTGCTTCTTTTCACTCTGCGGGCCCGCCATGCAACCATCTTGGAGCTACAGCATCGGAGGACCATGCAGCTCCGGGCAGCTTACAGGCAGGCCCGCAGGCGCCCGGCCAGTCTACAGGGGTTGCTGGTGCACAGAGAGCCAAGGACACCCTGGCCAATTGTGCGCCGGCCCCTGGGAATTCCCGTTTCAGCATGATCAGCATGCCCCTTACAAAAACATAGATTACGGCTCATGATATACTCGTCACTTAAAACTGCATTACTGATGGAAAGTAAATAAATGTGCAGACCAAGTTTCTTCACAATCTATTGAACGTAAGCATGAAAAACATTGAGGCATGAACATACCATAACATTTATTCAGTGTGTGTTAAATAAATTCGGAAATGCACATGCAAAGTTTGATGAAATTCAGGTGAGTGGCTCGCAAAATAGCTTTCATTAGATCAATACAATCTCATGTAAGGAGATCTCCCCAACCCTGAACATCATTCTAAAGAATACTCATGCCAAGTTGTGTCACAATTGGATGAATGTTTCCTTAGATACACTAAGTACTGTAGGTCATATGGCCTTATTTTAACAATATAGACACACTCTCCAAAATTAGAGACGCTCTAGTTTTCCAACAAAGGTTCCTTAAATCAAGGTCATTTACTCTGGGTCTAAACAACATGGTGTAAGCAGTAAGCCTCAACAGCTTTGTTTCAAAAAGGAAGATCTTTTGGCAAACCAGATAACATCCAGATTACACTTACAGCTCAGAGTCGATCAGAATAAAACAAACAAAAAAAAAAACGTTATCATTTGAGCAGCCTGTTCACATTTAAGCACAGACCTAAAACATAGCATTGGTGTAATTTACATGGGGGACATGTCCCCCTCACTTTTTATTTTAATTCCGCCTCCCGACAGTAGAAGGCATCAAACCAACTCGGGACTTCCCTTACCAAGGTCTCGTGACCATGACAAAAGTCATCTTTATGAGGGGCGTAACCTTGGTGAGGGGCGGAAGTGCGAGTATGTAAATTCCAGCCACTGGAGTCAAGTGAATTGTAAGGACACTTGTCAGTTTGGGATTGGTGTTCCACTGACTACAGGGGCGGGGCTTTGCATACTAAAGGGAACGTACTACTGTGTTCGGGGTTGGTCCTTGAAAGCATAGGCGGGGTTACTGGGCCTGAGGGAGACACTAAACGTTGGCTTGGTTTGTTGATTTTTTGCACGGTGTTGGTATACGCAATAACGTTTTTTCTGTTTTTATCCCTTCTATGTCCGGGGATATCGTGAAGAGGACTGAGGAGATTACGAACCCTTATCTATTCCAGCACCCCCTCCCTGATGTCATTCTTTTTCTTTTATCATGTAACTAATATTAATAAAACAAAATATTTGGTTGCACGTAAATTGCTGTCTGGACATTCCATTATTACTCACACACCTCACAGTCCCCTTCACCATTGCAGGAGTACTCAAACTTATTTCACAACATTTTTTTGGTATAATCACTAGTCAGTATAGACGTCAATGGGAAGAAAAATGGGATCGGATCCGGGATCATTGGAGCCGGATCATGAGATGGTGTTTTACCAAGAGGATCTGGATCAGGCTCCATTGATCCGTGATGTTGATCCGATCCTGGAGCTGCACACACCTTAACAAGGGAAAACTGACCAATGAGAAGTGAAAATACAATTTGTACACAGCTTGCGATCACAGTAATGTTAGGGGAAAATGGCAAACTGATGGTTTAGGATGCACTACGCTGCTGTATCCAAAACACAGGAAAATGGTTTAAGTTTGTAGTTCACCATAGCTTGTGCTATTTACTAATGTTAAATCACACTGAGGTTTCTGTCTACTTAGTTTAACTTTTCATTTTAAAATTGAAACAGTAAACTTAAAACAGCAAAATGACCTTTGTGCCTTGTGCAAATAAACAGCCATCAATAAAAACTAAAATACATTATCAATAACTTTTTACACTATTATACCTCCTTTTCTTTCCCTCCTTCTCCTCCTCTGATCTCTCTATCTCTGTTCCTCTGGAATCTACCACACTCTCTCCCTCTTCCTCCGCCAAGAACCTTGGAGTCACCCTGGACCCGCCTCTCTTATTCCCAGCACATCTCCACTCTGGCACGCACTTGCCGATTCTTCCTGAGCAACATCCGAAGAATCCGACCCTTCCTCACCAACTACGCCACCCAGCTCCTGGTCCAGGCCTTGGTACTCTCCCACCTAGACTACTGCAACTCCCTCCTGGCTGGCTTCCCTGCATCCACCACCTGTCCGCTCCAGCTCATCCACAACTCCACTGTCCGCCTGGTGTTCTCTCTGCCTCGCTTCTCCCACGCAATTCCACTACTCCGCTCACTCCACTGGCTCCCGATCACCGCTCGCATCCAGTTCAAGACTCTGTACTAGCCTACAGATGCCTTGACCAGACTGCACCCAGCTACCTCCAGACCCTCATCTATCCCTACACCCCCACTCGACATCTCCACTCCGCCTGCACTAGAAGACTGGCTCTACCTCCTCTACGCTCCCCTGCCTCCAGAGCCTGCTCCTTCTCCACCCTCGCCCCGGAGTGGTGGAATGACCTTCCTACAGATGTCAGGACTGCCCAGTCCCTGACCACATTCCGGTGCCTCCTCAAGACTCACCTCTTCAGAAAGCACCTGTAGAACTCCTCTGTTCTTCCCTGGGACACTTATCACCCTTCCTTAAATGCGCTTTACTTGCTCTTATCTGCCCCCTATTTTACTGCATTTAATCCTGTACTTCAGAGTACTGTAATCTGCCAAGTGTTTAATCTGTAGTATTTTGTATTTAATCATATCCTGATGTAACTATCACTGACACGGTTATCTGCTGTATTATTGAATTGTATTTTGTCACACTTGTACTTGCTTGAACCAAAGTCATTGTATTTATCTTGCTCTTAATTGTATTATTACTTGTACTGTGATACTTGAATTGTATTTGCTTACAATTGTAAGTCGCCCTAGATAAGGGCATCTGCTAAGAAATAAATAATAATAATACCAAATTAATCACGATATATTACTGATTCTAAATTATTTTGCGTGTTCAAATACATCGCACAGACTCTCCCATCTCTATCAATGTTCCAAAAACTCACTCTTGGTCACATTTTAAAATACCATACCGTAACGAACATTATCGTATTCA
Source organism: Acipenser oxyrinchus oxyrinchus (assembly GCA_030684275.1). Taxonomy (NCBI): domain Eukaryota; kingdom Metazoa; phylum Chordata; class Actinopteri; order Acipenseriformes; family Acipenseridae; genus Acipenser; species Acipenser oxyrinchus. The sequence goes on from CM060253.1 coordinate 19,462,068, forward strand.
TCATAATAACGTTGTAGGAACAATTCAATAATTAATAATTTAATGTTTATCTGGGTTGACTAGTTCTCTTAATAACAATATTTAAATTGATGTGTTACAAAGATCGAGGATTTACTATGAACATACATTCATGCGCAGACACAAGGAATGGTTAATCAATAGTAGTATTTTATTAAGTACACAAATAATACAACAGAAAAGTTAGAAAGTAAATCTTAATCTCTAAGCACAAACACAATTCAAAAACTGTCACTGCACTCATGCTGGCTAGCAGGCAATTGAAATATGACACTGCCCGTCTCCTCACGTAGTAGCTTACTCACACTCACACACACACACACACACACACACACACACACACACACACACACAATCACAGCCTCAGACTGAAACGATGCAGACAATCCTAGAATATATCACATTAAGCTTATTAATGGTACATAGATTAGTATATGGCAAGTTTACTTTAAAGAAATGCTTCATACAACAATGAGGTAGATTACATAGTTACTTCATCAACTTTCACTAAAAGTTATTTCACACTCAAAGTGTGCAAACTAAACAATTAACAGTTCAATTCTGTGTGAATGTGTTACAGTTTATTTAGTTCCATGAAAGGAAAATGCAACTGGAATTATACTCAACGGTTCCTTGAAGCTTAGACTTTTGGTCCACTCTTTTGGAAACTCAATCTGTTGAAGTGTCCAGTACAAAAAGCTCTCCTCTCACAACAAAGTCTTCAATTCCACTTTGGATCAAACTCAGCAACAAAGCTTTCATCAATTCTCGATATAAATCAACAAACAGCTGCAACAAAGTCTTCAGTCCTCGGTATAGGATACACAACAGCGCCCGTCCGCTCTGTCCTCTTCACTGAATCTTTAGCTACGCGGGTAGCAGGGCACAGTTTCTTCTGGATACTGTGGTTTTAGTTGTAGAGCAGACCTAGACTGATTTGTCTGATAACAGTCGGTGTAAGTTTCACGGCAGTCCTCCAGTCGGACCTCAGTCGCGTTGCTTGTGGTCGTTGACTCGCTTGCAGCTTGCTTCCTCTTGGGTCCATTTTCAGGCAGAGTCCCGTCTTGGTTCCGTTTTCAGGCAGACTCCCGGAGCTGCAGCTTTGCTTAGCAGAGTGACAGCACCTTGTTTAGCATTCGATGTGGAGCGCAAAATATTTAGTTTTGCTTTCATGAGATCATTTGTGTATGTTGCCTTTTTAACTCACAATTCTTTGAGATTTGTCCTTTGTCTGCTTCCTTTCGTCCAGCAGCTTGTTGTTGCAGTTGGGACTTGTTGACATCTATATTTTATGTCTTCCTTGCACCAAACCGCTTGTGTTTGCACTTTTGCAGTCTCTTCACTGTCCTTTCAGCCTCACCCAGTCCAGATGCCCCCTCCTAGCCCTGGTCATCTTCAGTTTGACCAGGCAGCAGTTTGCTCTTTTTCCTAAGACACAGCAGTTTCATTAATTAGTCCAGTTACATCATTAATACACGTTCAGGTATTAATATCATATTCAGGGAATATGTCCCACAACGTTGAGTTCTTACCTGTAAACAGAAACAGTACGTGTAAAGTTAGAAACGCATCGTCTGGAGCTTGTTGTTATTTACATTTATCGTCGATACACGGTTTGAGGTTCAAGCAACATCTGCATATTTTAAGTGGATGGACTTTAAAAACACCCTTTTCTTACACCAGTACAGTATGAGCATCATTTTAATAGCAAAACTGTATTTCAATTATGGGGAAACATCAACCTTCCCAGAAATATATTTCTAAGGGCAATTCTCATACCTGTCATTAAATTTGCATTGTGCCACACTCGCTGTAGCGCTCAACGCTGCCTCAGAGTCCAGTTGTACTAAAGGGATCTGATTCTGGATCCATGCTCCGATCCGAGAGGAGCTTCAGTGCGCTTCCAAGACTGAAGCCATGGCTTCGTAATTCCATGACTCAGAAGCGACTGAGTAATACAGCTATTTGCCACACTCATCAAGGAATAATAATGTTTTAAAATCAACACATTCATGATCATTAAGTAACGTAACTTTTTTTGAATATTACTTGTAATTGTAATACAAGGTGAATGAGCATTTAAATATATACTGTACACAGAGTGCAGAGACCACTTAATGTGAGGGCAGCAATAAATAACTTAGTGAAACGTTGAACCCCTTGCTATTGGACGTACCTGGCAAGTTCTCCAAAACACTCTCAGTGCTGCATAATGTACCAGGCACATATTAATTAATTTATTTTATTTTTTAATGAATGTGGGATTGCTCATCGAGAAGCTCTTACTGATATGGGGTAGTTCCAATTTCATTATGTTACTCGGATAAAAGTTTTTAAACAAATTTATATAGTCTGCTTGAGAAAAATGTTAAGGAATAGAAATTGTTTTTCCGTTAGAACACTGGTACCTCAGCAGAGTGTGGCTCAACAAAAAAATGCAAGTGGCCCTTTGTAAAACAAAACATTTAAGTGACATTTTCAACTGAGATGCAGAAATCGCAAGATGACATTTAATAGAATCACTTCGTAATTGCAGTGTAGCACCAAAAAAACAGTAAACACATTGCGACTGCAGTTTAACAGCAGCCTGTAATATAATCAGTTTTTTTTTTTTCTTATGAGTGTGTGTGTTTAAGAACGTAAGAAAGTTTACAAACGAGAGGAGGCCATTCGGTCCATCTAGCTCATTTGGTTGTTAGTAGCTTATTGATCCCAGAATCTCACCAAGCAGCTTCTTGAAGGATCCCAGGGTGTCAGCTTCAACATTACTGGGGAGTTGGTTCCAGACCCTCACAATTCTCTGTGGAAAAAAGTGCCTCCTATTTTGAATGCCCCTTTATCTAATCTCCATTTGAGACCCCTGGTCGTTTCTTTTTTCAGGTCAAAAAAGTCCCCTGGGTCGACATTGTCAATAGCTTTTAGAATTTTGAATGCTTTAATCAGATCACCACGTAGTCTTCTTTGTTCAAGACAGATTCAACAGATTCAATTCTTTTAGCCTGTCTGTATACAACATGCCTTTTAAACCCAGGATAATTCTGGTCGCTCTTCTTTGCACTCTTTCTACAGCAGCAATATCCTTTTTGTAACGAGGTGACCAGAACTGAACACAATATTCTAGGTGAGGTCTTACTGATGCATTGTAAAGTTTTAACATTACTTCCCTTGATTTAAATTCAACACTCCTCACAATATATCCGAGCATCTTGTTGGCCTTTTTATAGCTTCCCCACATTGCCTAGATGAAGACATTTCTGAGTTTTTTTTTTTTGTCAGTCTGTCTCCAGCTCCAAAATGGATATTAATCTGTTCTCGAGTTATAGGGATTTGAAATTTTGGTAACGAGCATGCTCAGTACAGCTCTTGCAGTTAGATGTTTGATCTCCAAAAAGTAATTAGCCTCACGACAAAATATCCATTTTTGCAAGGGTCTAATCTTCCTTCGTCAGAAAAGAATCTTTGTTCGTGAGGTGGACATTGTTTTCAGTTTTTTTTAAAAAAAAGAAGCCTGAAAATCATATATATTTAGTAAACCATGACATGTGTTTATATTTGGGAATCCATAAGACTGAGTGGAACATTGTCTTTTCATTTTGTGAGTGGGAAATGTGTTTATTTCATCTTTTAAAATCTTTTTTTCACCGCGTCTCACGAAAAAGGAATTATTCTCATGAAAAAAGCAGTTTTGTTGAAAATAGAAGAACTCTGGTGAAAAAGGAATTTAGAATGTAATTTCTTTTGTCATGAGGGGGATCTTTCATGAGGTTCTTTCATTTTCTTCTTTTGTCATGAGGGAGATCTACTTCCGTGATGTTCTTTCATTCTCACGAAAAAAAAATGTACTCTGGCGAGAAGAGATTGTGGAGAGCCACCACCGAGTGCTCAGGAGAGGTTTGTCCGAGACAGACAGCACTTCCCAGGACTGAAGCGTGAGGTTGAATTGCTGATATCTCAGCCACTGTTCAAGTTAGAAAGACAAGAGGCCACCCATTTTGTTTCTGTGCTCTACTGGAATATGGGACTGGTTGGTTTGGTTTTTCCAGTGAAAACCAAAAAAACAACCATTAGCCGCCGCCGGTTCCTAGGCTAATAATAAAGGGGCGGGCATGAAGCTGGAGTCTGTGTAGAGGTTAGCAAGTTTGCCTAGCATGCCAAAGATCAGTGGATCAAAAACTGGTATTTTTATATGTTAATTATACTTTTATACTATCGTAATTTATTACTTTTTGTTCATGAATGCGAACATCCAAAATACTCACAGTGTATTACATTTTATATATTAAATATTTTAATTAAATATAATTAAGTATCCTGGCTTGAGAACTATCACGTTTTTACATTTTCTTTAGCTGAGAGATGGTACAGCTATGGCCACAACTTTTGCATCAACATTTTATTTTTTTTGGATTGACAATAAAAAATAAAAAAAGCCCAGATTAACATAATTTAGATGTTTATTTATCATGTAATCAAAAGAAACTACAGAACTATATCGAACAAGTCTACTGGAAGCCATAATAGTTTTACAGTAGTATTTAAGGCAGGTGTTACAGAAACATGGATGTCAGAGTGATGGAGACGAATACAATATTAGTGGGTACACACTGTATAGGAAAGACAAGCAGGACAGAAGAGGCGGAGGGGTAGCGCTATACATAAGAAATAGTCTTGAAGCCCAGGTGTTAAATCTGGACAAAGAAAACAAGGCTGAATCAATATGGGTCAGAATAATGGACAAAAATTCAAAGGCATAATAATAGACGCATGCTACAGACCGCCAAATGCCATTGGCAAACTCAGACCACAACATGGTCTCATTCGAAGTGATTTTTAAAACCCCAAAAGTAATGACTAAAGCTAAGGTTTACAACTTTAGAAAAGCAAACTATGAAGGTATGAAACAGAGACTACAGAAGTAGATTGGAGTAAAATAGAGAAAACATCCACAGAAAAAGGGTGGCTGTTTTTTAAAAATGTAGTACTAGAGGCGCAAAACAATTACATCCCAAAAGTAGACAAATCTAAATCTAACACAAAATGGCCAAAATGGTTTAATAGATCAATTAAAAATATTCAGCGAAAAAAGGCACTTTACAGAGCTTTTAAAAGGGACCAAAAACAAAGTACACAGAAAGAGTACTTGGAACTGCAAATACAAGTCAAAAAGGAAGTTAGAAAGGCCAAGAGAGAGATAGAAATCAATATTGCTAAGGGGGATAAAACCAAATCCAAAATGTTTTTCCAATATTATAACAGCAAGAGAACATTCAAAGAGGAGGTTAAATGTCTAAAGAGACACAAATGGCAAAATCATAGAAGAAAAAAAAATAGCAAATATATTAAATGATTACTTTTCACAGGTTTTTACAAAGGAGGACACGAACAACATGCCCCACATGTCGACCTGTTCCTATCCAATTTTAAATAAGTTTAGCATAACAGAGGCAGAAGTGTTAAAGGGACTAGGAGCTCTTAAAATAAACAAATCCCCTGGGCCGGATGAGATCCTCCCAATAGTACTCAAAGAAATGAAAGAAGTTATTTACAAACCACTAACCAAGATCATGCAACAGTCTCTTGACACAGGGGTTGTACCAACAGACTGGAAAATTGCAAACGTAATACCGATCCACAAAAAGGGAGACAAAGCCGAACCAGGTAACTACAGACCAATAAGCCTGACTTCTATTATATGTAAACTTATGGAAACTATAATAAGATCTAAAATGGAAAATTACCTATATGGTAACAATATCCTGGGAGACAGTCAGCATGGTTTTAGGAAAGGGAGATCGTGTTTAACTAACCTGCTTGACTTTTTTGAGGATGCAACATCGACAATAGATAATTGCAAAGAATACGACATGGTTTATTTAGATTTCCAGAAAGCTTTTGACAAAGTCCTGCATAAAAGATTAATGCTCAAACTGAACGCAGTAGGGATTCAAGGACATGCATGCACATGGATTAGGGAGTGGTTAACATGTAGAAAACAGAAAGTACTGATTACAGGAGAAACCTCAAAATGGAGCGAGGTAACCAGTGGTGTACCACGGGGATCAGTATTAGGTCCTCTGCTATTCCTAATCTACATTAATGATTTAGATTGTGGTATAGTAAGCAAACTTGTTAAATTTGCAGATGACACAAAAATAGGAGGAGTGGCAAACACGGTTGCAGCAGCAAAGGTCATTCAAAATGATCTAGACAGCATTCAGAACTGGGCAGACACATGGCAAATGACATTTAATAGAGAAAAGTGTAACGTATTGCATGCAGGCAATAAAAATGTACATTATAAATATCATATGGGAGATCCTGAAATTGAAGAAGGGAACTATGAAAAAGACCTAGGAGTTTATGTTGACTCAGAAATGTCTTCATCTAGACAATGTGGGGAAGCTATAAAAAAGGCCAACAAGATGCTCGGATATATTGTGAGGAGTGATGAATTTAAATCAAGGGAAGTAATGTTAAAACTTTACAATGCATTAGTAAGACCTCACCTAGAATATTGTGTTCAGTTCTGGTCACCTTGTTACAAAAAGGATATTGCTGCTCTAGAAAGAGTTCAAAGAAGAGCAACCAGAATTATCCCGGGTTTAAAAGGCATGTCGTATGCAGACAGACTAAAAGAATTGAATCTATTCAGTCTTGAACAAAGAAGACTACGTGGCGATCTGATTCAAGCATTCAAAATCCTAAAAGGTATAGACAATGTCGACCCAGGGGGACTTCTTTGACCTGAAAAAAGAAACAAGGACCAGGGGTCACAAATGGAGATTAGATAAAGGGGCATTCAGAACAGAAAATAGGAGGCACTTTTTTACACAGAGAATTGTGAGGGTGTGGAACCAACTCCCCAGTAATGTTGTTGAAGCTGACATCCTGGGATCCTTCAAGAAGCTGCTTGGTGAGATTCTGGGATCAATAAGCTACTAACAACCAAACAAGCAAGATGGGCCAAATGGCCTCCTCTCGTTTGTAAACTTTCTTATGTAAACACGATAGTGTATCGGCTGTAACAACTCACCAAACGTCTGACCGCCACAAACGGGCTTTTCAGGCTTAGAAATCCAGTAACACACTATCAAATTTTTTCGTGAAGAAAAACAGGAGGGGAAGAGGACAGCGTCATAGCTTCAGAAATTTCTTTGGTTTACCACAGCGTTAAACATCATCATAGCTATATATAATAATTTTTTTTTTATTCTTATAAAGCAGAATCTCTACTTTAATTTATATCTGTCAATAGAACAATTAGAAATTATAGAAATCACTATTTTTCTCTTTTTTTCAAACTGATGAAATACTTTTGTTTGCGACTGTATTTAATAAATTAATTTGTCAAATAATATTAATGTCCTTGTGGAATAATCACCGAGGCAAAATACGCTGATCCCTGGAGCCAGCATTACACTTCAGCCATCAACACCAGGCAGTAGAATATCTACATCATCATATGGAAGGAAATGAAAATGGATGGAGACACATATGGATCACATTAGTATACTGTAAAGCTACGTATTAGTTGGTGCTTATCTTGGCGAGAGCCGAGTTCAAATCAGCATGAAGTTTTAACATCTACTCTCATGTAATGGAAATCATTTTTAGGGTTTATTCATTGAAATAATTCTCCACAATCAGCTGTCTAATGTTTCTCCCACAGCCTTCATCATGGAGGTTTCCCTGCTGCTCAGCTGCTATATCATCCACTGGACTCAAATGAGCTCCAGGTCCATCTGGTCCCTCTGGGTCTGGGAGGCAGCTCCCTAACATTAATGTAGACAGAAGCTTAGTATGCTGCTCTGGCAACATTAACCACACTGTGTAAAATGGATACACCCTGTGTATTGCATAGTATAATTATAGCATAGTATTATTATTGCATAGTATATACACCCTGTGTATTGCATAGCACATTATTATTAAGGAGGACTCCAGCACAATTTTATCAACTACACCTGTTAAGGCTACTATGGAACTGAAAAGAGCTAATTCAACATATGAGAGCTACTACATGCTCTCTTGATCCTGTTCCTACAAAACTATTAAAAGATGTTCATGGTGTTATTAATACCCACATTTTAAAAAATTATAAATGGTTCACTTTCCTCTGGTACAGTCCTCTCCGCACGTAAGGTAGCTGTGGACCCTGTGCAATTTGGACCCTAAAGTCCTCAATAACTATAGGTCAATCTCCTACCTACCATTCTTGGATAAGTTTCCAGAGAGAGTTCTTGCATTTCAATTACAAAAATGTCAAACTCTTAATCGTATATTTGAGAAGTTTCAGTCTGGTTTTCATGCTGCACATAGCACCGAGACGGCCCTTGTCAGAGTTGTGAACGATCTGCCGATAAGCAGGCTGTGTGGTCCAGTGGTTAAAGCAAAGGGCTTGTAACCAGGAGGTCCCCGGTTCAAATCCCACCTCAGCCACTGACTCATTGTGTGACCCTGAGCAAGTCACTTCACCTCCTTGTGCTCCGTCTTTCGGGTGAGACGTAATTGTAAGTGACTCTGCAGCTGATGCATAGTTCACACACCCTAGTCTCTGTAAGTCGCCCTGGATAAAGGCGTCTGCTAAATAAACTAATAATAAGCTCTGACTCGGGTTTTCCATCAGTATTAATTCTTCTTGATACAAGTGCTGCCTTTGATATTGTAGACCATTCCATCCTACTGAATCATCTTGAAAGCACAGTGGACTGTCTGGCCTTGTCCTATCCTTGTTCAAACCTTATCTTTGATAGGTTTCAGTTGGTCTCTATTGGGGAGGTAAAAATCGGTATTATCGGAAGTTGTCTGTGGTGTTCCACAGGGCTCCATTCTAGGTCCTTGCTGTTTTCATTATATATGCTACTGTTAGGTGACGACATCCACAGACACGGAGTGAGCTTCCATTGCTATGCTGAGGATACACAGCTATGATTTGTCCCTTAAGCCAAGAATTTCTTCTGCCTGGGTGTTATTAGCTACTTGCCTTACAGGCGTCAAGCATTGGATGTCACACAGGTTATGCTAGTGGGCTCACAGAACCAACTAAAAGGAAATGTGGGATTACATGAGCTCGACCCTTACAGTATCTCATCAAAACTTAAACTAAAGTATCTTTTTACCATTTGAGAAATATAGGTCAGTCTTAGACCAATTATTTCCGTATCTGATGCCGAGAGACTAGTGCATGTCTTTGTCTCATCTGAAATTTATTATTAATGCACTTTTTTTCTGATCTCCCATAAAGTGTGGGATCACGCTTGCAGCTTGTTCAGAATACCGCCGCTAGAATTCTGACTAAAACCAGGAAAAGTGAACATATTACCCATTTTGGCCTCTTTACACTGGCTCTCTGTGCAGTACAGAATTGATTTTAAGATTTTGCTGTTAACTTACGAGGCCCTGAATGGCTTAGCACTTAGTTATTTGCTGGAGTTACTGACCCTGTATCTTCCAAACCGCACTCCGAGATCACAGGATGCAGGGCTGCTGGTTATTCAAGGGGCAGCATAGGAGGTATGGCTTTTTCTAGTAGAGCTCCTAAATTATGGAATGTTCTGCCTTCGTTTGTAAGGGAAGCTGGGACTGTTACAGTTTTCGAGTCAAGACTAAAAAACACACTTTTATAAAATGGCTTTATCTTAGTGGGTTTTAATTTAACTGTAAAATTGCTGCTTTTGTATTGTGTATACTGTTATTTACATGGTTACAATCCAGTTACAATCCAAGACAATTTTAATCCTACATCGAAGGAAAGAAATACTACAACTACAATATACTGATTTGCAAATTTTCGCATGCGAAAATAACTAAAATCAAACCTCACAATCCATATTTAACTTGATTAGTGGATGTTAACCAAGTTTGTGACGGTTCACACTTGTTATATTTGTCTGTCCTACTCTAAATTGAATATGTGTGTGACCACAAACACACCTAATAATATAACCAGTGCACTCACATATAAATCTGACAGCCACTCACCATGGGGGAAAAAACGACAACAGTTCATCTCCAACATGTTACAAGTGACTTGTGTTACTCAAAACGACCCAGGTATGTGTGGCCAGAGGAGAAGAAAAAAAAGGAGGATTTTGGAGAGGCAAAATATAATCAAATGTTGTCTGATTCCAACAGAGATAAAGCTGCGACTTTGTCCAGGCTGTTAAATTATCCTTGTGAAAGGACGTCATTTTTGGCTTGATTTGCAGGAGTTAAATACTTAAGCAGCTGCTCGTTTCTCAGTTCTAATTCTTTTTTTCCTCTCTCTTCTCTTTCCGAGAGCCAATTTACGATGATACATTTTTGAAAAGCCACTGACTTCCAATAATACCTGACCTTTTGTGCAATGCAGATGTGATGTCCCGTATGTAAGGGTCTGCCACATGCAGACTAGCAAACTATTAGTATTATCACCATTCAACCAAAATGGAAAAGTTTAGAAGTTTAGGGTATGGTTTTAATGCAGGCAAAATCATAAAAATTAGTGAACAAATACTGTCAGAATTTCAAAGCACAAATGTTTTGGCAATATTGCATTATTTGCTTTGGTTGGTTAATCTGATTACATCCAGTACAATTTGATTTGTCCTTAGGAAACTGAAATAGTTCCTATTGTTATTTTGGTAACTTACAGTATTCATTGCCAAGTCATTTTAGACGATATCTTAGAAGTTACTATTCCACATGCTGGCGGTGCACAATTGGCCGAGCACTGCTCAGGTAGGGAGGGCTTAGATCGGCAGGGTAATCCACGGTTCACTGCGCACCAGTGACCGCTGTGGCTGATAGGGCGCCTGCGGGTCTGCAGTGGAGCCATTCAGATCTGTGTTGTTCTCTGGCACTATAGGTCTGGTGGCTTCGCTGTGGATCCGCAGTGCGAAAAATGATGGCTTGGCAGGAACACGTTTCGGAGGACGCGTGTTTCTGCCTTTCCTGAGGTCGTCGGGGGGTTGGAGCTGTGAGCCACGATTAATAACACCACAATTGGCGATTCTAAATTGGGTAGAAAACTGGGTAAAAATCATTGGCAATTACTAAATTTAAAAAGGTGGATAACTATATGATGAAAAATCTTCTCCAATTAGAATACTGTAATCAATCATGGTTTCTACAAAAGAGACATTATGGCTTGCAATCAAAACATGGGATGTTTCCATGATCTGTTTGACAACTGATGCCACATGACCGTGGTACATTGCTTAGTCAAGGTTTGATCACTGGAGGCTGCAGAGACAGGGTGTGTCCGTAGACGTAAGATTTTAGGTACTGAAGCAGTGTACTTGAATCTGCACGGAGGACATCTGAATTTAATAAATCATTTAGACTCACCTTTTAAACTGTTTCAGGAAGATACCAACATTCATGCTTTTCTTAGAATTAAGTATAGAATCCTGAGGGGGGTGAAAAAAGAATAGGGTATCAGAGAGGAGTCATTCTGTACAAACATATAGATGTTCTAGTCAGTTCAATATCAACAACCTCAACACTTTAAAACAACATGGACAAGTCCTGCAACAAATGTTCACATTCGGACACTGGTAAAACTATAGCACTGATCAAATCCTGGATGTGAAGACCAAAAGGTATTCATCTGGAATTTGATTAAGACATACAATTCAGATGTTAACTATGTTAAACAGGTTATAGGTATCTATATCTATCTGAATATCTATCCAGCTAGATACTTCACACAACTGTCCAAAATGACTGAATTTACCACAATTAAAAATGTTTAATACACAAAACAAAATACAAAAAAGCAGTACTCTGTCATCGCACTGAATTAAAACTAAATTCAAAATTTAGAGTGCCAAACTTGAGCACCAGAACGGCAAAGTCTACGACACAGCAAAAATGATACGTTTAAAGTATACACAATCCTATGCCATAGATTATGAGGCTGTAATGTTAGAATTATACAGTATATCATCTGATAAGTGGTTTACAAGCAACATCTACTTTGATGTACATTAACTGTATTGATCTGCGTTTGATCTCCTGTTTTGTTTGGATAGTTGCCTCGTTTTGAGTCCAATGTTTCAGATTCTTTTAAGTTATGCAGCATTTTAAACAACTGGGTGTCAAGTATTATTATTATGCATGACAGAACATTTTACCAACAAAGAAATTACCAAAATAATCCCTATAATACTTGTTTTTGCTTGTATTTCCCATTATTATGGAATGAAGCCATGATAGGCTTTAGTGTTTCATTGCTTGTTTTTGTAACTATAACCAATGAGGACTTCACATATTGGGGTTCTTATAATCTCCCTCATTACAACTATCACAACTTGACATCTCTGGAAAAGCAACAGCTTTGTCTATGGAATTTTCATGGCCAAAATACAAAAGATAACTAAACTCTTATTTGTTTGAGAGTGAAAACTTGTTTTTTCTGGTTATTGGTTGATCATTATTGACTTGACTGGAAACATTAAAATGTGGGGGAAGTGATGTTGCCCTGAGGATTGTTAGTTTGCTCCTCCCAACCAGTTCAAGCCTAAGGGAAACCCACTGCACCGACTCATCAAGGCCCTGTGATCACTATAGTAACAGAACTGAGAGGGGCTGTTTAGAGCAGAAAACATTGCGCAATGGAAACTGCATAATTTAATGGATTATCAGCAAATTAAAATCCATCTGATCTATATTACCATACAATTACACATCTTGCTAGGATGTTGAAGTATATAGGGTATAAACAGAACACCAGGCCCACACTGGCATAGAGTTCATATTAACTCAGGAGTTAAATATTCTACTTGCTGGACAGTCAACACCAATATGTAAATTGCAGGTAAAAGCACCAAAGACTCCTTAAAAGTGAATCAATTTAGAAGAAACTGCATTTTTGAGAAGAGAATAAACTAAACATAACCTTATTTTATTATAGTAAGTCAACAGCATAGAAGGGCATTTTTCCAACTTGCTGTATTCACTGTATATGGAAGCAATAAGACCCGACACAGAGGGCATCACACGACCGTTTGGGTAATGGGGCCCCGAGACGAAGTCGAGACGCTATTACAATCAAACGGTCGAATAATGCCTGGTAATGCCCGATGTGGAGGGTCTTATTGCTTATATACTTCAATGTTACAGCAAAATTAACTAATTTTTAATGATTAACAATTTATTTAGGTTTTCCTTTTTTCACGTATTCTTCCACATAAGCACTCGGAAATGAGCATTCTATAAATAGTCCTCCATAACGATCTTCTCTTTTCCTTGGTAATTGATTTGAATATTTCCAGATATCGGGCTGTTATTAAAAATGCTTCCGGGAAAGTTGCCTTGCTCTTGGACAGCAGAAGCAGTGTGCTCTTCGGAAGAGCTTGATGAAGAAACCAGTTCAGTTTGTCCGACTCTATTTCTCTCTGTACTACTTACAGTGACTGTAGACATCTCAGAGGTGCTCGTATTTTCCAGGATGTTTTGATTCAGCCATTCCTCAATTGACATCTTATTAAAAAGGTTGAAATTTACTTTAAAATGACATTTTGTTAATAGATGATGGAATGATTTTGTTTTTATGATGCAGTTACAAAGACTGTAAAAGGGCATATAAATCAGGGATTATATCCCTCTAGCTCAACCGTATATATATATATATATATATATATATATATATATATATATATATATATATATACAGTACTGTGCAAAAGTTTTAGGCAGGTGTGAAAAAATGCTGTAAAGTAAGAATGCTTTCAAAAATAGACATGTTAATAGGTTATATTTATCAATTAACTAAATGCAAAGTGAGTGAACAGAAGAAAAATCTAAATCAAATCCATATTTGGTGTGACCACCCTTTGCCTTCAAAACAGCATCAAGCATCAATTCTTCTAGGTACACTTGCACACAGTTTTGAAGGAACTCGGCAGGTAGGTTGGCCCAAACATCTTGGAGAACTAACCACAGTTCTTCTGTTTATTTAGGCAGCCTCAGTTGCTTCTCTCTCTTCATGTAATCCCAGACAGACTCGATGATATTGAGATCAGGGCTCTGTGGGGCCATACCATCACTTCCAGGACTCCTTGTTCTTCTTTACGCTGAAGATAGTTCTTAATGACTTTCGCTGTATGTTTGGGGTCATTGTCATGCTGCAGAATAAATTTGGGGCCAATCAGATGCCTCCCTGATGGTATTGCATGATGGATAAGTATCTGCCTGTACTTCTCAGCATTGAGGAGACCATTAATTCTGACCAAATCCCCAACTCCATTTGCAGAAATGCAGCCCCAAACTTGCAAGGAACCTCCACCATGCTTCACTGTTGCCTGCAGACACTCATTCCTGTACGCTGTCCAGCCCTTCGCGAACAAACTGCCTTCTGCTACAGCCAAATATTTCAAATTTTGACTCATCAGTCCAGAGCACCTGCTGCCATTTTTCTGCACCCCAGTTCCTGTGTTTTCGCATAGTTGAGTCGCTGGCCTTGTTTCCACGCCGGAGGTATGGCTTTTTGGCCGCAAGTCTTCCATGAAGGCCACTTCTGACCAGACTTCTCCGACAGTAGATGGGTGTACCAGGGTCCCACTGTTTTCTGCCAATTCTGAGCTGATGGCACTGCTGGACATCTTCCGACATGTAAGGGAAGTAAGCATGATGTGTCTTTCATCTGCTGCAGTAAGTTTCCTTGGCCAACCACTGCGCTTCACGGGTCCTCAACGCTGCCCGCTTCTTTGTGCTTCTTCAAAAGAGCTTGGACAGCACATCTGGAAACCCCTGTCTGCCTTGGAAATTTCTGCCTGGGAGAGACCTTGCTGATGCAGTATAACTACCTTGAGTCTTGTTGCTGTGCTCAGTCTTGCCATGGTGTATGACTTTGACAGTAACTGTCTTCAGCAACCTCACCTTGTTAGCTGAGTTTGGCTGTTCTTCACCCAGTTTTATTCCTCCTACACAGCTGTTTCTGTTTCAGTTAATGATTGTGTTTCAACCTACATATTGAATTGATGATTAGCACCTGTTTGGTATAATTGTTTAATCATACACCTGACTATATGCCTACAAATCCCTGACTTTGTGCAAGTGTACCTAGAAGAATTGATGCTGTTTTGAAGGCAAAGGGTGGTCACACCAAATATGGATTTGATTTAGATTTTTCTTCTGTTCACTCACTTTGCATTTAGTTAATTGATAAATATAATCTATTAACATGTCTATTTTTGAAAGCATTCTTACTTTACAGCATTTTTTCACACCTGCCTAAAACTTTTGCACAGTACTGTATATATATATATATATATATATATATATATATATATATATATATATATATATATATATATATATATATATATATATATACACACACACACACACACACACACACACACACACACAGTACATTTAATCCCAGGTAATAGACACAGTATAGTCTTAATTCAAATTAGCAAAGTCAACAGTTCTCATAAATATTAGTTTCCTTTAAAAATTATAGTTACATGCTCCAAACTCAACTTTAAAACCAAAGACAGAAAACCAAGTAAAAGTAATAATTTGTACTGTAGTTTGTGTGTTGATTACACTCCCATGTCTCCTGAAAAGCTCTGTACAGGGTTGGGGTCGATTCCGAAAATGTTGGTAAACTCCAATTCAATTCAAGAATTGGAATTGGAATTGAAAAAAAATCTTCAGGATACAGAATTGGAATTGGAATTGGAATGAAAGGAAATAGAATTCCATGAAATTGCACTCACTTAAAAAAGTCAAATTCCACATATATTTTATACTATATACTTTTATATTTTATCACTATAAACAATACTGATTGCAATTGCATTAATATATGCTTTCAAATACTGTATCTTAAGCATGGCTCAAAGCTTTCAAAACTTCGTTTTTTGCATTTTTGTAATGAGAGCTGCAGTAGTCCTTAATTTGTTTTTCTTTATTCGTCTGTTATTTAATCATTTAGTTTTTCACTCCTATGTTGCCACATATATAAAATATATGTGGCATTTGACTTTAAAATGAGTGGAATTTCATGGAATTAATAAATTATTTCCTTTCATTCCAATTCAGATTCCAATTATGTATCCAGAAGATTGTTTCAATTCCAATTCCAATTATTTAATTGAATTGGAGTTTACCAACAGATTCCAGTTCCATTCAGAATTGACCCCAACCCTGGCTCTGTATCAAATTAAGTTGTAAATTCATTGTCACAAGACTCTTGGAACAAAACATTGTATTCTGTTGCCACCAAATTCATCAAAACTTTGCTAGTTTAGATTGGATAACTGATTTTACTTGATTTGTATATATTACAATCTTAGGGGTCGATTTGATCAAGAACCGCTGGATTTTATTAATGCATTTTACAACTGGACTGCATCTAGACAGATTCCCCAGTTCTGGAAAATATTCCATTAAAATCCAACTATGGCTTTCCCAGCAAGGTTATCACATTTTTTTTTTGTTTACCATCATTAATCAATTTACTTAGGCAAATATTAAACACATGCCACGTCTCAAAGGTGAGGTCATCAATTGATAGAGCAGCAGTTCTCAGATTTCGCTGCACTGCGACCCCTTCTAGCAATAGAAATGACCCCACTGCCCTGTGTTATTGCAGAATAATTAGTATTGAAAGTAAAACATGCATTGCAAGACAATATCAACAAAACTAACATAGCTATTGGTTATTTTTACATACAAATCCTTTTTTTTTTTTTTTTAACTGTTGGCTGAAAAAAAAAAAAAACACAACACTGGCTTCCAAGTTTACGTGATCCCACAAGAACAGCTTCTTGATCCAGCTTTCGATTTAGTCAGTGAGAGAAAAGACATGATGTATCCAGTCCTTGGAGTGACGTATCAAGAATATTTAAGCAATCAAAAATATCTGCCAGGCAAGCAAGCAAAGCAAGCCATTTAGCATCTACACTTGTCGGGTTTTCATTTTTTAACTACTGATTGGGCAACTTTTTGAACTCACTTCACAACAAAAATCAGAGGCTGGACTAAACACTACAGAAGTGCATTCCATTGATTGGCTGACATGCAAGTTGGTTGCTAGGGAACCAGTTTAGACAAAGGCAGGTAGAGCAAAGGAGTCACTGGGAGTTAAAATTGAGTTAAAAAAAGTGACAACGACGACAACAACGACAACAGTTTCTTAAACTAAAATAGTTGTTTAAATTGCACTGGTATTCCTGACCCAGTTAAAAGGCTCTTGTAACCCCATTTGGGATCACAAACCACAGTTTAAGAACCGCTGAAAAGAGGTAGCCAATTGCTTTGAAAGGGTGCTAGTGTCATTAATGATTAATTCACTTCCTTTAAAACAGGGATAAATAAAATTGAGGAATTTACAACTATAAAAAATCCAAAACATGCCCCGAGTGGGAGTACTCACTACTTTTAATGACATTAAGGTGGTGTCTGGTTACGGTAAAGGGCTCTGCAATATGCCCCTATGATGTATTGATGGTTGAGCAAGTAATTCAGATGCACATTTTAGCTTGAGATGTCTCTACGGGTCTTGTGCTCTTCTCCTCAGCCAAGTGAAGAGTTATGCATTAGTGTTGCTTTCCATAAAGCCGAATAGATTCCTGATTAAAATGGATATAAAAGCACACTTCTTAAACATGAGAACATACGTGTTTGTGGTTGTCAGCTTACAAAAAGAAGCTTCTAAAACATATCCGGGGGGGAAAAAAACACAGAAATATGTAGTTTTGTTTTTTAATAGAGGAAACAAAAAAAGCTGTTGATAATACAAAAAAGACAACTTTTGAAGCACTGTACAGTTTCATAAAAATTCAACCTGTATGCAATTACTGGGAGTGTTCAGAAAGAGACCGCTTTCCTAGAAGGATGTTGCTTAACTTTGTTTTACAAATGGATTAATTTCACCTGGAGAGTACAGATATTAAATCAAAGAAAAACAAGAACACTCATAGCTTTTTGAAATGCTTTATATTCATCCCCCCCTCTCTCTTTCATCACATTCCAGTCTCTCAATGCCACCAGAAAAGAAGTGCCAACTAGGCAGTGAAAAAGAGTTTAAAACTTGGATGTGGAAGAGACCTCCACTCTAGAAAAATCCAAGTCTGCATCAGAGGTACCAAACGATGCCGATTCAATACAGCCAGCCCATACAGGAGGACTCAGGAAAGTGACTTCTGAACATGTTGTAAATAGTGGATAGTCCACAAACCCTGTAGTTACTAAGGAAAGAACCACTACTGATTTGAGTCGAATACAGGGGTTCTTAAACTGTTTTTGCTGGGCATCCCTTTGGAAATAAGAACATAAGAAAGCTTACAAACGAAAAGAGGCCATTCAGCCCATCTTGCTCGTTTGGTTGTTAGTAGCTTATTGATCCCAGAATCTCATCAAGCAGCTTCTTGAAGGATCCCAGGGTGTCAGCTTCAACAACATTAATGGGGAGTTGGTTCCAGACCCTCACAATTCTCTGTGAAAAAAGTGCCTCCTATCTTCTGTTCTGAATGCCACTCTATCTAATCTCCATTTGTGACCCCTGGTCCTTGTTTCTTTTTTCAGGTCAAAAAAGTCCCCTTGGTCGACATTGTCTATACCTTTTAGGATTTTGAATGTTTGAATCAGATCGCCACGTAGTCTTCTTTGTCCAAGACTGAATAGATTCAATTCTTTTTGCCTGTCTGCATACGACATGCCTTTTAAACCCGGGATAATTCTGGTTGCTCTTCTTTGCAATCTTTCTCAAGCAGCAATATCCTTTTTGTAATGAGGTGACCAGAACTGAACACAATGTTTCAGGCTGTGATGATGCAATCATTATGCCAGCAGTCAATGGCGCCGTGGGGTGCAAGATCCACAGGTGAGGGGGTTTGGGGGTAGCAACGGTTTTCAAGAAAAAATAAAATTATTTTTAGCCAATATAAAATGCACTTATTTCAACCAAACATCTCCAATGTAAAATAAATAACCAAATTACAAAATGAAATACGGCATAATATTAGACCCACAGAGGCGGAAGTGTTTAAGTCATTTGTGTTACTTGTGTTTCTGCTTCAAGATGATCGTTCTGTGTGAATAAGATTAAAATGGACCAAGCATCTAAAACTTGCATATAGTTTCAGTACTGCTAACTAAACAAATGGTACCTTCTACTAGTAACTCCTCTGATTTGTAAATAAGGCCTGTTTCTTTAAGTTACACTTTCAAAGTCTCTTCTTCAGGGGTATGTATATATTTAAGAAACACCTGTTACTGTCTGAAAACATTGTCTAACCTTTCACAGCCAACAGGATGCAGTTCTGGGAGCTGGAAGTGCATTATTTGCAAACAAACAGCGCTCGCCAAGGATTGTGGCAACAACCATAACATTGTCCAAGCATTGCAACAAATTGATAAACAATGTGAAACATAAAAAAAAGAACATTTTAAAAAGTTTTTTTGACCGGCGTCCCCAATTCAAAATCCTAAAAGGTATAGACAATGTCAACCCAGGGGGACTTCTTTGACCTGAAAAAAGAAACAAGGACCAGGGGTCACAAATGGAGATTAGATAAAGGGGCATTCAGAACAGAAAATAGGAGGCACTTTTTTACATAAAGAATTGTGAGGGTCTGGAACCAACTCCCCAGTAATGTTGTTGAAGCTGACACCCTGGGATCCTTCAAGAAGCTGCTTGATGAGATTCTGGGATCAATAAGCTACTAACAACCAAACGAGCAAGATGGGCCGAATGGCCTCCTCTCGTTTGTAAACTTTCTTATGTTCTTATGTTCTTAACCATGATACACAAACAAACAAGCATCTGGACGCTTAGTAAATACGACAGGAGGTCTGGCTTCATATTACATCATTGGCTGTTAAGGATTTAGTGTCTATGTGTTTTGCTGTAAATGCTAAAGGATCTTAAGTAGCACTTCTGGTTTGCTTTTTTTCCTTTCATTTTTTGGTGTTTATTTTTATCTATTTTTAAGTTATGTAAATTGTTTTTTTGGGGGCTTTCACTTTGTATATACTGTATGAATTTATTGTTTTTGGTTACTTTCCAAAATGCTTGGGCATTTTTTTCTGTCACAATAGTAGTAACTCGACAGTACTTGCACACTTAAGTACCACCTTTCCTTTGCTATCTTCCACAACAAAATCCTTATGGTCACGGGCACATTCTTCTGGGGTTTTTGTGTGTAGGCATTTTTTTTTTTTTTACATTTCGCCACAATTTGCAATTCTGTTTTAAATTGTCACTATTTAACTGTGATATAGCTTTAAATCTCTTTGGCCACGCACACCAGCGGTGAGTCTGGTTTGGCGTCAAAAGAAGGATGCGTGTGCAGAAAAGAACCACATACCTACTGTAAAATATGGTGGTGGATCTTTGATGTTAAGGGGCTGTTTGCTTCCACTGGTCCTGGGGCCCTTGTTAAGGTCAATCATGAACTCTACCCAGTACCAGAACACTTTAGCCAAAACCTGGTTGCCTCTGCCAGGAGGCTGAAACTTGGCCGCAAATGGATCTTCCAGCAAGACAATGACCCCAAGCACACATCAAAATCCACAAAGAAATGGTTAATTGACCACAAAATCAACATTTTGCAATGGCCATCTCAGTCTCCGGACTTACACCCAATTAAAAACCTGTGTGGTTTCAACTGAAGAGGGCAGTCCGTAAGAGCAGACCGAAGGATATCAAGGATCTGGAAAGATTCTGTATGGAGGAATGGTCTAAGATCCCTTTGTGGAGACATTGTAGCAAGAAAACCAATGTAGTGTTTTTATTTTACTCTGACATGCACTGTTTCAAACTGTGGAACTAAAAAGACAACTTTAAAGCAGCCTTCCTACATACTGGTTCTTTTATACACAACCTCATACTCACGTAACAGGAACGAACAGGTTCAAATGCATTCATATAAAACATGTACTACACTTTTTATTTCTCATCTAATTTTGTTTAAAAGTGATAATTGTGTTACAAGATGCTAGAACATGGATATTAAATACACAAAAGCTAATTATTAATTATTTGATTTACCACAAATTAGTCATTGTCTGGTATGAATTTGCAGTAAGTTCACTGTTGATTAAAACTTTAAATCCTTCAATTTAGTCTATGTCCTACACTTGAAACTTACTTGACTACTTGTAGGCACATAAATATGTGATTTCCAGTTAATACAACATTGATATTATAGAGATTAAAAAATAAAGTGAAAGTGATGATGCCATTTTATTGGTTCACGTAACGGACAGACACAGAGACTGTAATTATTGAAACAACTGTTTAATTTCAAAATACAAATTCTTTCCAGTAAGTCTTGCGACAAATCAATAAACATCCACCCAATCTGATTGGAATCAGTCGATTGAATGGGACGTTATCAATGAAAATCATCCCATAGGAATGGAACAGTAGGTACCTAGCAGCCTCCCAAGAGGTACAGTAGGTTGGGATGAAGCACTTTAATGGAGGTCGGATGTAGTAGCCACTAGAGGGAGCTAAAAAGCGGTGTTGAAATAATAGTAAAAATTACTTTAATAGTAAGGTTTAGGTGTTTAATCTGGGATGATTTTGATTGATAATGTGTCATTTAATCTCATTTAAATAATCATTTAAAGTCTTGAATACATACTAATAAAGGAAATAGGAAATTTTTTGTTAATTATACTGTTCAGTTGACCTTAAAAAGGCATAAAGTTTGAAGTACAAAATCAATAATAAATTTAATAACACTGACACTTCTTTTTGGAGAACCTCATAGATAAACAAATAACTGATCAAAACATTCAGCAATGGTTTAGCCCTGATTGGGGCTCATCAGTGCAGTAGTAATTTTTCCCTTAATTTCAACTGGCAGCTCCAGTCATTAAGGACAGGGATACCCAAACAATCATGGGGTTTCCATGCGGGTCAATTTACATGTGAAATGGCAATGTGCACGTTTGGGAGAATTACTCAGGTAAATCAGGTTTGTGGCTGAAAAAAATGGCCAAAGAGAGGGACAGGGTAAATCTCATTTACTCATGTAAATGACGAATCACACGGGAAAACCACGCCCAGTTTCGCATGGAAACCCGCATTTCAAGTGTAAATGTTAATGAGCATGTTTATCTTTAACTATACGCCTAAATATTGCAAGGGATCAGGTTAGTTGTTACTGTGGATTCCAAGATGGCAGAAAGTAGTGGCTGATGGGCGATTTTATGGTTAGCAGTGGAGTAGTTTACCTTAATGCTTTATTATGTGTTTTTTTTTTGTGTTTTTTTTTTTTTTACTGTGTCTGGTCTGTCATGTTGTATATATCTAGTGGGTTTACCACTAGCTACAAACTGCATTATGCATCTGTTATAGTATTAAAGCAGCGGTTTAAGAATACCCTTGCTATAAAAACTACACTAAAGTTAAACACAAAGAGCAAGTGAGCTGCTTAACTGAATTAATTCCCGTCTTTTTCTAAATTATTTTTTTTAAATTTAGTCGTCGCCAATTTTCTCCCCAATTTAGTATGCCCAATTATTATCTGTATCCTCGGCTCACCGCTCGCAACCTCCCCGCCGACTCAGGAAACGGCGGCTGGAACACGCGTCCTCCGAAACGTGCTCCTGCCAAGCCGTCATTTTTCGCACTGCAGATCCACAGCGATGCCACCAGACCTATAGTGCCGGAGGACAATACAGATCTGGCGGCTCCACTGCAGAACCACAGGTGCCCTATCGGCCACAAGGGTCGCTGATGCGCGGTGAGCCGTGGATTCCTCTGCTGACCTAAGCCCTCCCGACCCGGCAGCGCCAGCCAATTGTGCGCCCCTAGGAACTCCCGGTCAGCTGTGGCATAGCCTGGATTCAACCTGCGATCTCCAGGCTATAGGGCACATCCTGCACTCTGGCGCGGAGCCTTTACTGATGCGCCACTCGGGAGCCCCGCCAATGAAATAAAAAATGTCCCGCTGAAATTCTCTTAACGCGCCCTTGTGTCCCCCTTCCCAGACCAGACGCAATACCAATACGCAGTAAATTAATGCATTTTGTATTACCACGACATGTCTGACGACAGGCTAATCTTTTTTACTTGTTTGTTTACACTTGCGTTTTCATAATTAAACTCCTGTGCTTTTATTCTCCAGTCCAGTAGAATGCGCTCACACCCTCCCTGGTTACAGGCAGTTTCACAGTAAAGCCTGGATGACATCAGGCTTGTTAACAACATGGCCCGGCGCAAATATAACCTTGTATCCCTGTTACACCCGACCATTACTTCTGGAAGAATAAGTAATCAGCTTCGGCAGTGACTTTTGAAATGCAGGCTATTATATTTGTGCTTAAAAATACTGTGTGCAGTAGATTTGCGAAACGAAAAACCGTATCATTGACTAAAAAAAAAAAAAAAAAAAAAAAAGTAGCCTACTGAATGTTTTGGCTGCTTGTATATCTTTGAGCTTCTCCAAAAAGAGAATTAGTGTAATAAATATTTGGATTAACAGGTATCCTACTTTAAAAAGCTGAAATTGAATACTGATTTGCAACACTAGGGTGGGCAAACAGGTTTATAGATCCAAACACACAAAATCAAAACATGTAAGGATCAATCATGCTGTAATTTAAACATTTTAAAATAAATGTGGAAAAAGTTTATGCACCGAAGTAGCAATGTTGTTGTTTATATATATATATATATATATATATATATATATATATATATATATATATATATATATATATATATATATATATATATATATATATATATATATATATATATATATATATATATATAGATATAGATATAGATATATAGATATATATAGATATAGACACACACACACACACACAAGAGTCGCCTTGGATTCTCGTATTACACTGTACTGTTTTGGAGTTTAATATCGTATTTGGAAACAAAATACTCAATCGTTTTGTTTCGGGGTTGGTTAGGAGGACCTGCCCTCATAATCTGATTATTGCACTAGGCGTGGCACAGAAAAAGAAGGTGGCACCTTCTGACTGTCCGATTTGTCAGTGACTGTCACTGTCTCACTCCGACTGTCAGTGTCAGAGTCAATGAGGCAGGCTCGGAACGCACATCATATTACCACCTCTCCAGCAAAAATACCTTAGTTGAGTGGCTCAACAGCAATGTATATTAATATTGAAGACATTGGGTATCAAACAAGCCCCTAAGTATAACAACTTATTTTAGACTAAAAAAGACACACTTGTAGCTGTGTTTCTGTAGTTCTCAGTTCATTTATTTAATTACATTTCATTCACCAGAATGGAAACAGTAACAGACACAAATATCACATTTTGAATTTATTTTTCACAAATACCACACAAATTATTATTAAAAAGAAAGATCTAAAAACCTAGGTTTCATGTAACTTGGACAGATCTTAACAATTCTGTCACCATTATGTGATTCATTACCAAGTGTCCATCCTCTTGACACATAATAATTTTGAAACAAAAATAGGGCACTCAGTCAATAAATAAACAAACAATCCAATAAAAATCTCAGTTTCTTATTACATAGCTCAAACACTTGTGATTATCAAAATGTAAAATTGTTAAAGCAAAATCTATATATTACCAAGAATTATTTCGCAATTCCTCTTCCTCATGTAACTGGACTCTCTCACGTAACTAGCGGACGGACTGAAAACGTTCACAAATTACCGGCACTTTTCCACAGCATACACCTTAAAGAAGGCTATCATTAGAAAGCCCGCCTTGAAAACGAGATGTACATATCGCGTCACAGTGGAAATTTCCATCGAGAGCTATATGAGCTGCAAGAGAAATTCACGTAACATCTGGGAGCTCGGACGGACAGAGGTATCTGATCCACATTATCTCATAGAGCTCAGTTTTAACTAATAAAAGCCACCCTTTTCTACAGAATGTAAAAATATAAAATTTATAAACTGTTTGTGTTATTTGTGAAACTGCTATTCTTATTTATATCTCACATGTAACATGTTGGGACAGACAGTTACGTGAAAACACCTTCTCATGTTGATTTATCATATTGTGCTTCTGTTTCTCAGAACAGGTTAGCAATTAGTTTGATACATTTGTCCTGATTTTACGTAATCATGGTTTACTTTTATGAAAACTCCATGTCCCATTTCAGGTCTGCCGAAAGTGCAGATTTATGGCCAAGACGTCCACGCAGAAAAGCAAACAGTGCATCATACGCAACAAAATTGTCTCCGATATCTACAAAAATAACTCATTTTTCTACTCAGGTAAGATACCCTGCCCTCCACTACTCTAAAAAGGGGCTCTAAAGCAAATGCAGAGCCATGTATAAACGCATTTATGATCCAAAATGTATGTTCCATACTTGATTGCATTGTTAAACTCCACAGACTGAAAACTTGCTATGTGGTTAACAAATGCATTGTTATTTATTATCAAAAGTCGTTTATCTAATAATGTATACACAAGACATTTGGGTAATTAAAGCTCTGTTGACTACCGACCCTGAACACCGCACCACCAGAACCTTTAAGTTGTGTGTGCCCCCTCCTACTATCAACAGTTACACGTCACCTCGGTTTACAACCTTTAAAAAAGAAGAAATAGGTTGATTGATTTGTAACTCTAAAGGAAATACTTTGTGTAACTAGCAATTATACAATGTGAATAGCGTAAATTACCAAAGGAGAAGTATAATGCTGTTAATAATCCATGTGGGAGAGTATTTTCACTTATTTTGACACTTCCTCCAATGATCAATTTTCAGTTCGTGAGTGGAGGTTTACTGACTTATGTTGTCAATTTCCGGAATGTTCTGCAAATTGGGCCAGAGGCACAGACAGCCAGTCAACAAGAGGCACATCTGAGAGACAATTACATATCTAAAAAAATCGCCAGTGTCATTTTACTTTAGGAAATGTGCTTACACATTACCCTTCCCGTCGTTCAGCCCTTGTTAAAAGATATAAAACAATATACCCAACCACAAGCAAGTGCAAAATTTAAAGTAAAAAAATATACAGTACTGTGCAAAAGTTTTAGGCAGGTGTGAAAAAATGCTGTAAAGTAAGAATGCTTTCAAAAATAGACATGTTAATAGTTTATATTTATCAATTAACAAAATGCAAAGTGAGTGAACAGAAGAAAAATCTACATCAAATCAATATTTGCATATTTGGTGTGACCACCCTTTGCCTTCAAAACAGCATCAATTCTTCTAGGTACACTTGCACACAGTTTTTGAAGGAACTCGGCAGGTAGGTTGGCCCAAACATCTTGGAGAACTAACCACAGTTCTTCTGTGGATTTAGGCAGCCTCAGTTGCTTCTCTCTTCATGTAATCCCAGACAGACTCGATGATGTTGAGATCAGGGCTCTGTGGGGCCATACCATCACTTCCAGGACTCCTTGTTCTTCTTTACGCTGAAGATAGTTCTTAATGACTTTCGCTGTATGTTTGGGGTCGTTGTCATGCTACAGAATAAATTTGGGGCCAATCAGATGATATTGCATGATGGATAAGTATCTGCCGGTACTTCTCAGCATTGAGGAGACCATTAATTCTGACCAAATCCCCAACTCCATTTGCAGAAATGCAGCCCCAAATTTGCAAGGAACCTCCACCATGCTTCACTGTTGCCTGCAGACACTCATTTGTGTACCGCTGTCCACCCCTCGGCGAACAAACTGCCTTCTGCTACAGCCAAATATTTCAAATTTTGAATCATCAGTCCAGAGCACCTGCTGCCATTTTTCTGCACCCCAGTTCCTGTGTTTTCGTGCATAGTTGAGTCGCTTGGCCTTGTTTCCACGTCGGAGGTATGGCTTTTTGGCCGCAAGTCTTCCATGAAGGCCACTTCTGACCAGACTTCTCCGGACAGTAGATGGGTGTACCAGGGTCCCACTGTTTTCTGCCAATTCTGAGCTGATGGCACTACTGGACATCTTCCGATTGCGAAGGGAAGTAAGCATGATGTGTCTTTCATCTGCTGCAGTAAGTTTCCTTGGCCGACCACTGCGTCTACGGTCCTCAACGTTGCCCGTTTCTTTGTGCTTCTTCAAAGAGCTTGGACAGCACATCTGGAAACCCCTGTCTGCCTTGAAATTTCTGCCTGGGAGAGACCTTGCTGATGCAGTATAACTACCTTGTGTCTTGTTGCTGTGCTCAGTCTTGCCATGGTGTATGACTTTTGACAGTAAACTGTCTTCAGCAACCTCACCTTGTTAGCTGAGTTTGGCTGTTCCTCACCCAGTTTTATTCCTCCTACACAGCTGTTTCTGTTTCAGTTAATGATTGTGTTTCAACCTACAAATTGAATTGATGATCATTATATGCCTACAAAATCCCTGACTTTGTGCAAGTGTACCTAGAAGAATTGATGCTGTTTTGAAGGCAAAGGGTGGTCACACTAAATATGGATTTGATTTAGATTTTTCTTCTGTTCACTCACTTTGCATTTGGTTAATTGATAAATATAATCTATTAACATGTCTATTTTTGAAAGCATTCTTACTTTACAGCATTTTTTCAAACCTGCTGAAAACTTTTGCACAGTACTGTATAAATATTTTAAATAGCAAGAAATGACTTGTCTGCAGTAGCAGCAGTTACATTATTGTAAAGTGAAGTAATTTTATTAGCCTAACCCCCCCCCCCACCACCACACACTTTAACAGTTAGACGCCTATCGACTTCCCTTTGCAGCATATTTATGCCTTTTCAACTCATTAATACTTTTTTTTTATAAAATAAAAATCATTAATAAAACTTTAAACAAACTACTCACATCGGTTCCAGTGCCAGACACAGGGTTACCCCTGAAGCTCTTCCTTATGCTGCTTCTGCCTTTCTGTAATTCCACTTCGCTCTGACTGAAGAGCTCCTCCATTCTCTGAGTGTCCAACTCATAGTCATCCATTTTCTTCTCCTCTGTCCAGATATTCACTTTTCCTACCACTCGTTGGTGTGGAATGGGGTCCCAGTTAAAGTTGCGCAGTTTGGAACGGCGATTAGAACTTCCTTGGAATAACCCAGTCCCCAGACGAGGGGGCTCCATACCGTTTAATGGAGGAGGTGGTGGAGGGGGTCCTATACCTGAAAGTAGGGGAGGGGCAGGGGGAGGTGGTGGAGGGTGTACTATACCTGAAGGTAGGGGAGGGGCAGGGGGAGGTTGTCCTATACCCGAAGGCAGAGGAGGGGCAGGTGCTGGAGGGGGTGGTCCTGAATTGGGCAACTTGGAGTACTCTGTGATGACCATGATAAACTCTCCATCCATCTGATTGTAACTGAAGGAAAATCACTGTTGGTTGCGACCTGTTAAAAACAAAGGTTACGGCCTTCAGGCCAGTCTGGAAGATTTGTATTACTTTAGGTTTTATTTTAATACAGGTTACCCTCAAAAAAACAAGTCATAGGGTGGGGGAGAAACCTTCTGATGCACAGGTTACGTGCTACCTCAAGCTCAACATTAAAAAGCTTTGAGCCAAGGTGAAAGTCAAAAAAGGTCAAAACCTGCAAAAGACAAAAACACACAATTTAGTGGAATATCATAAAACAAAAATATATTCTACAAAAAAGAAATCACATAAAACAAGCCGAGCAACAACAATGCCACGTGTTTTTCAGAATCTGTTCGTTGGGAATTTGATCCTGTAAAACAAGTCTGCACAATGGGGGGGGGCAACAGATGCAGGAGTGGCTTATCAATGTCTTACTTCATCAAAACCAGCAGAAATGTTTGTTTACTTGAATTGCTTTACCAAGTAGTGTTTTTATTGTTTTAAATAGTTTTATACCTCTGAATTTGTCATAAAATGTTCCATATTGCATTAGAAATTCAATAACATAAGATTTCCAAAGGTTTTGTGAACCCCTCAACAGATTTGGCTATAGTTTGCTTTAGGGCTATGTTGGAATGTTCGTTCACTAGTCAGGAAATCAAAAGGTAGTTTCAACCTTTTGAAGGTTCATCAGTTGTTTTTTTCTTGGTCAGTTTTTTTTTTCTTTGTTAACAGAAACCACTTAAGGTGTGAATACTATAAAATCACACATTAAAATGTCACTCACATGCAAAACTTGGATGTTTGGATTTGTATAATGCATTTTAAGTAAACATGCTGCCGTGTATGGAGCAGGGTATATTATTCAAAGAAAGAAGGGGGTTACCAATAGCGGTTGTAGTGCTTCAGTAAAACATATGTACTGAATATCTAGTGTCCAAGACAGTGCAAGATAAGTGCTGTGGTAGAATATGTTTGAAACATACAAAATATACGCTAACACTAATAACTTTAATTTTGAACACTGAGCAATCACCCTTCCCCTCCAGCTCGTGTTATCCAGACGCAAACCATTAATTCCTTACTTCGACAGCAAAGTGTTGTATAGCGTAAGCTCTATTGAAAGAAATGTCTCCAAACCCCTCTGCTGTTTGGGATTTTTTGTTAAATGCCTACGAAAAAAAAAAAAATTGAACGCAAACTGTGCAAGTGACTGCTGATGTATCATGGAGGCATAACCAATTTCTGGAGTCACTTGACAAGCGTATGTTCACATTATTATTAATATTTTTAGTAGTTAAATGCGATATAACCTGCTTGGAATGGTGACTGTTAAATAAAGCTTTGTTTTGCCTAAGTCCTCTGCAGTTGCTGCTGCTGTAAAGCAAGCTTAATGTATACAGTGCAAGCAGCAGCAAATCACGTGTAAAAACTGATTTTTTTTTTCTTTATTAATTATAAAACAGGATTACTGTTTAATAAAACATTTTTAAATTACATGTGAACATCTCATTCCATTTATATGAATTGCCTGTAAAATAGAATTTTCAATCAAATATAAAACACGTAGATGGTGACATCACCAGTAAATTATGCAAATTAGTACCATCAAAGTTTTGAGCCATCAACGGTCAAAATATACCCTTTGTTGCAGCCCTAGTTTGCTAAATTCAGTTATTTTGGGTTCAGAAGCAGTATGGGAGAATTTGTTTGTTTTAATCAGTTAAGCTTGTTTTATATCAATACCGTTTTTGTTTATTTAAACATATTTTGTAAAGTTATGAAGCATTCCCAGGGGCATAAAGCAAGGGGAATGGCATCTCTGATCAAATGGTTTGTAAACAGTAAAGCATGTGGTCAATATCACTGCAGGCTAGAAACAGTTAATTGGGCCAGTAAAACAGTATTTGGCTGATAGACAAAAACATACAAGGTCCCTTCAAAGGTGCAGCTTACTTAATAGTAAGCTTAGGAGGTTTATAATAATATTATCTGTACACTATTTCCCATGTGACAGGGTAGATTAATTCCCTGCACTGAAAAAGGTCACCATCCAGCAGGCGCTGGCGACTACAAGATTAACATTCTGTAGGAGTCGGCCTGCTAGGAGGCTGGTGGATGGGAAAGAGGTACACCTGGTTCCAAGCCCCGGTAAATCAGGTACAGGGCAGAGCCAAGGTGTACAAAAGGGGCAGCCTCTCCACCGGTCGGGACAGCGTTCCTTGGCAGCGTTCCCTCTAACATCTCAGGGTAAACACATCATTTTGAGAGCATTCTGGCAAAGCATTAACGAAAGCATATTTGCATCTGTCTTGCAGCCGATTCTCTGATTTCCCTTTGTAAAAATGCACGTCAGATTCCTGTACAGGGTGGGCGAAGCAGGCGTCGGGCGATTCTGCCTCTAGAGAGTGCTGCTCATGAACTTTGCAGCTTTGAACTCGTCGTATAATTGAATATTAAATCAGTGTAGCACAACAATGCGCTGCCTTCCAGGAGCTTCTGTCAAGCACATCACTGAGAACGTAGACAGGTTCCTAGAACAAACAGGTGACGACCCGGTAGTAGTACAAACAACATTGGAAGAGACAGACCAAGATCCCAGCAAAACAAATTCAGAGAGCTAGGAAGGAAAATAAAAGACAAGACCAAAACTGTGCTATTTTCTGGGATACTGCCGGCACCTTGCAAAGGACCATACGGTCAGCTGGAAATACAAAATCACCATACGGTCAGCTGGAAATACAAAATCTAAATGCATGGCTGAAATCGTGGTGCACACAGGAAGACTTCATCATTCTTGCACATTGGAGCACATTCAACAACAAGGACTATCTATATAGGCGCGACAGACTGCACTTAAACAGAAAGAGAACAAATCTACTTGGAGAAAGGATCCTTGAGGAGGTCCAGAAGCATTTAAACTAGAAAGGAAGGGGGAGAAAACAAACAAAAGGGAGACCACATCAAAACAAGGACAACAGCTCAGGTAAGACAGCAATTAAATGTATTTCTCTAAAAGCTAGAAATCACAGAAACAAAATGTTAGAACTTGAAGCTACTGCACCAACAAGTAACTACAATGTGATAGGTGTTACAGAAACTTGGTTGCCAGAGTGATGGAGACGAATATAATATTAGTGAGTACACACTGTATAGGAAAGACAGGCAAGACAGAAGAGGCGGAGGGGTAGCGCTATACATAAGAAATAGTCTTGAAGCCCAGGTGTTAAATCTGGACGAAGAAAACAATGCAGAATCAATATGGGTCAGAATAAATGGAGAAAAATTTAAAAGGGCATAACAGGAGCATGCTATAGATCGTCAAATTCAGGCCTTGAGCAAAAAAAATGTGTTATACAATGATATTAGAAATGCGTGTAGCAAAGGAGACGCCATACAAATGGGGGATTTCAACTTCCCCCATATAAAATGGGAAAACCTGGTGGGGAGCACGACGGACTAACGCAATTTTTCAAGGCACCGACTAGAGGGGAAGCAAGCCTTGATTTAGTCTTTTCAAATAACGAAGACAGAATAACTAAAACAGAGGTCAGAGAGCCATTGGCAAACTCAGACCACAACATGGTTTTGTTTGAAGTGATTTTTAAAACCCCAAAAAGTAATGACTAAAGCTAAGGTTTACAATTTTAGAAAAGCAAACTATGAAGGTATGAAAGAGAGTAGATTGGAGTAAAATAGAGAAAACATCCACAGAAAAAGGATGGCTGTTTAAAAATGTAGTACTAGTGGCACAAAACAATTACATCCCAAAAGTAGACAAATGTAAATCTAAAACAAATAGCCAAAATAGTTTAATAGATCAATTAAAAAAAAAATATTCAGCGAAAAAAGGCACTTTACAGAGCATTTAAAAAAGGGACCAAAAACAAACTACACAGAAAGAGTACTTGGAACTGCAAACGCAAGTCAAAAAGGAAGTTAGAAAGGCCAAGAGGGAGATAGAAATGAACATTGCTAAGGGGTCTAAAACCAATTCCAAAATGTTTTTCCAATGCTATAAAAACAGCAAGAGAACATTCAAAGAGGAGGTTAAATGTCTAAGAGACACAAATGGCAAAACCATAGACGAAGAAAAAAAAAAAAATACCAAATACATTAAATTATTACTTTTCACAAGTTTTTATAAAAAGCAGGATACAGACAACATGCCCCACATGTCAACCTGTTCCTATCCAGTTTAAAATAACTTTAGCATAACAGAGGCAGAAGTGTTAAAGGGACTAGGAGCTCTTAAAATAAACAAATCCCCTGGGCCGGATGAGATCCTCCCAATAGTACTCAAAGAAATGACAGAAGTTATTTACAAACCGCTAACCAAGATCATGCAACAGTCTCTTGACACAGGGGTTGTACCGACAGACTGGAAAATTGCAAACGTAATACCGATCCACAAAAAGGGAGACAAAACCGAACCAGGTAACTATAGACCAATAAGCCTGACTTCTATTATATGTAAACTTATGGAAACTATAATAAGATCCAAAATGGAAAATTACCTATATGGTAACAATATCCTGGGAGACAGTCAGCATGGTTTTAGGAAAGGGAGGTCGTGTCTAACTAATCTGCTTGATTTTTTTAAGAATGCAATATTGACAATGGATAATTGCAAAGCATATGGACATGGTTTATTTAGATTTCCAGAAAGCTTTTCACAAAGTCCCGCATAAAAGATTAATTCTCAAACTGAACGCAGTCGGGATTCAAGGAAATGCATGCACATGGATTAGGGAGTGGTTAACATGTAGAAAACAGAAAGTACTGATTAGGAGAAACCTCAAAATGGAGCAAGGTAACCAGTGGTGTACCACAGGGATCAGTATTAGGTCCTCTGCTATTCCTAATCTACATTAATGATTTAGATTCTGGTATAGTAAGCAAACTCGTTAAATTTGCAGACGACACAAAAATAGGAGGAGTGGCAAACACTGTTGCAGCAGCAAAGGTCATTCCAAATGATCTAGACAGCATTCAGAACTGGGCAGACACATGGCAAATGACATTTAATAGAGAAAAGTATTCCATGCAGGCAATAAAAATGTGCATTATAAATATCATATGGGAGATACTGAAATTGAAGAAGGGAACTATGAAAAAGATCTAGGAGTTTATGTTGACTCAGAAATGTCTTCATCTAGACAATGTGGGGAAGCTATACAAATAAAAAGCCAACAAGATGCTTGGATATATTGTGAAAAGTGTTGAATTTAAATCAAGGGAAGTAATGTTAAAACTTTACAATGCATTAGTAAGACCTCACCTAGAATATTGTGTTCAGTTCTGGTCACCTTGTTACAAAAAGGATATTGCTGCTCTAGAAAGTGCAAAGAAGAGCAACCAGAATTACCCCTGGTTTAAAAGGCATGTCGTATGCAGACAGGCTAAAAGAATTGAATCTATTCAGTCTTGAACAAAGAAGACTACGCTGTGATCTGATTCAAGCATTCAAAATCCTAAAAGGTATAGACAATGTCGACCCGAGGACTTTTTCAACCTGAAAAAAGAAACAAGGACCAGGGGTCACAAATGGAGATTAGATAAAGGGGCATTCAGAACAGAATATAAGAGACACTTTTTTACACAGAGAATTGTGAGGGTCTGGAACCAACTCCCCAGTAATGTTGTTGAAGCGGACACTCTGGGATCCTTCAAGAAGCTGCTTGATGAGATTCTGGGATCAATAAGCTACTAACAACCAAACGAGCAAGATGGGCTGAATGGCCTCCTCTCGTTTATAAACTTGCTTATGTTCTTATAAATACTCCGGTAAACAAATAAAAATCACAATACTCAATTTGACGTTTGTTTTAATTTCCCTTTTTAAAAAAAAGAACAATTTCAGAAATATTCTCTCAAGCATTTTGAAATGAGGTAAAAAAAATTGTGGTA
Source organism: Acipenser oxyrinchus oxyrinchus (assembly GCA_030684275.1). NCBI lineage: Eukaryota > Metazoa > Chordata > Actinopteri > Acipenseriformes > Acipenseridae > Acipenser > Acipenser oxyrinchus. The sequence continues at coordinate 19,496,205 of CM060253.1, forward strand.
ATAATGTAATCAAAATATTATCTGAACTGTTGTAATATTATTTCAATGTTTTCCTGCTTCTTTTAATGCCAGCAATGAGCCAAGTGATGTTTATAAACATTATGACAGGTCTGACGGGTGTTCAGGTGCTATTTTATATAGATAAAAATCGGAGGATGATTCAGAATCCAAGGCAGAGCCACAATAAATGTCTAGTTTAAATGTAAAGCAAATTGTATAGTTGTTGAGATACTTGTCTTGGAATATTGTTTCAACATTGTATAATATAACACAAATAATGTATTAAGAACATGAGAAAGTTTACAAATGACAAAAAAGTCCCCTGGGTCAACATTGTCTATACCTTTTAGGATTTTGAATGCTTGAATCAGATCACTGCATAGTCGTCTTTGTTCAACACTGAATAGATTCAATTTTTTTAGCCTGTCTGCATACAACATGCCTGGGATAATTCTGGTTGCTCTTCGTTGCAGTCTTTCTAGAGCAGCAATATCCTTTTTGTAACAAGGTGACCAGAACAGAACACAATATTCTAGGTGAGGTCTTACTAATGCATTGTAAAGTTTTAACATTACTTCCTTTGATTTAAATTCAATACTTCTCACAATATATCCGAGCATCTTTTTGGACTTTTTTATAGCTTCCCCACAATGTCTAGATGAAGACATTTCTGAGTCAACATAAACTCCTAGGTCTTTTTCATAGATCCCTTCTTCAATTTCATTATCTCCCATATGATATTTATAATGCAAATTTTTATTGCCTGCGTGCAGTACTTTACACTTCTATTAAATGGCATTTGCCATGTGTCTGCCCAGTTCTGAATGCTGTCTAGATCATTTGGAATGACCTTTGCTGCTGCAACAGTGTTTGCCACTCCTCCTATTTTTGTGTCGTCTGCATATTTAACAAGCTTGCTTACTATACCAGAATCTAAATCGTTAACATAGATGAGAGATTTCAGAAAATTGGGATTTTGTCTTTTTTTTTCAATGCAGTGTCTAGTGTTTGGTCCCAAAATGATTTACTACCCGTAGAGTACATGGAACTGAAGTTGCCAAGCTCCCACCAAATTTGTGTTGCTATGGCAACAAGATAAACACTGTGGTCCCTCAAGAAAATGTCAACTTGGTCACGCAAAAACATTTAAAAAAAAGTAAAATACAAATTATTATTCAAACCATTTTATAGTGTTTATGTGACTTTACCATCTGATCTTGTTAATGATGCAAAAAAAAACACTTTTCTATTTTCTGCCTAGAAAAGTACACAATTAAATGGAGACAAGAACAATACATTGGTATTTGTTTGATTTTACAAAAATATATTTTAAGATATTTTTTTAAAGCTATGCTACTGATGATCTTTAGTATAGTGGATAAACATAACATTGAACAATTTAAAAAAAATGTTGAGCAGTTTTTATTTTGCAATTTAATCTCATGACAATACCGTGACTGAGTTGACAAGAACAGACTAGTGACTAGTATTCTTTGAAATTGTTTAATGATTTTTAAATAAAACAATACAGAATTAAAAAACCTGAAAATATGTATTTATCAAATAGAATATTTTTAAAATATAACAGTACAAACAAATGCAATATTTCAAGAAAAATATATAACAATCTAATACATATTGATATTTTATCAAAAAACAAACTGTTAATTACACAATGCAAAAAATAATTTAACTTTTCAAGTATTTAAAATTAACATTAAAATATTTACAGGGTAATAACTTTCATCATTTAATAAAACTTATTAAATGTATTATAAAATTTCAGGGGGTGTGTTTCAGTGTGCATGCCTACAAAATTGCACTGTATCTACATAAAACAAAATCCCCCTCCCCTTCCCTCCTTAAAAACACACACACACGGCAATTTAGAGTGACCAATCAACCTTGGACTGTGGAAGAAAACACACACAAACACGGGGAGAACATGCAAACTCCACACAGACAGTACCCTAGGCCGGATTCGAAACTAGGACCCTGGAGCTGTGAGGCAGCAGCGCTAACCACCACGTCACCGTGTCACCTTAAATAATAATAATACTAATTCCACTACTAATAACACTAAAAAGTAGTTTGCAGCCCTAGTCACAAGCCATGTCAACTTGGTCACACAGATTTGTATGATAAACTGTGACCAAGTTGTCAAGTTTCCTGCCAAAAAATGAGTTATAGAAAAGGCCCCATCTCACTGTAATGTTAGACCAAAATATACAAATAACCTTTGCCTTTTCTGTACAGTTTGAATATTTTAAACAACTTTTGTCAAATTGAGACCAAGGACCAAGTTGACAGGTTATGGTTATCAATTCTACATACGTACATAGATATGAAAAAAAGAAATAAAAAGATTTTAAAAATAAATAAATAAATAAATAAATAAATAAAAAAACTTACCAAGCCTCTCTTATCTTCTTCCCATCAGCAGTGAGGTAGGACCCCTCTGAGGACCCCAACACTGTAGCTGTCTTTTTAAATTCCTTACTTAAACTGGCGAAATCCATAAACCGTGACCAAGTTGACATTTTAGCGTGACATGATATTTTCAGAATTAAAATGCATTTATTTCTAATTTGACATTTATTTTTGTTTTTATTATTTGTTATTTAAAAATATACTGTTTATTACCAGGGAGGCTGAATTGCTTTACAACTTGCAGAAATATTTTTGTTGGTGAGATTTTGAAATTTTGGGACTTCAGCTTGGGACACTTTCACACGATTTAAAAAAAAATAAAAAAATACAGTACTGTGCAAAAGTTTTAGGCAGGTGTGAAAAAATGCTGTAAAGTAAGAATGCTTTCAAAAATAGACATGTTAATAGATTATATTTATCAATTAACTAAATGCAAAGTGAGTGAACAGAAGAAAAATCTAAATCAAATCCATATTTGGTGTGACCACCCTTTGCCTTCAAAACAGCATCAATTCTTCTAGGTACACTTGCACAAAGTCAGGGATTTTGTAGGCATATAGTCAGGTGTATGATTAAACAATTATACCAAACAGGTGCTAATGATCATCAATTCAATATGTAGGTTGAAACAAAATCATTAACTGAAACAGAAACAGCTGTGTAGGAGGAATAAAACTGGGTGAGGAACAGCCAAACTCAGCTAACAAGGTGAGGTTGCTGAAGACAGTTTACTGTCAAAAGTCATACACCATGGCAAGACTGAGCACAGCAACAAGACACAAGATAGTTATACTGCATCAGCAAGGTCTCTCCCAGGCAGAAATTTCAAGGCAGACAGGGGTTTCCAGATGTGCTGTCCAAGCTCTTTGAAGAAGCACAAAGAAACGGGCAACGTTGAGGACCGTAGACGCAGTGGTCGGCCAAGGAAACTTACTGCAGCAGATGAAAGACACATCATGCTTACTTCCCTTCGCAATCGGAAGATGTCCGGCAGTGCCATCAGCTCAGAACTGGCAGAAAACAGTGGGACCCTGGTACACCCATCTACTGTCCAGAGACGTCTGGTCAGAAGTGGCCTTCATGGAAGACTTGCGGCCAAAAAGCCATGCCTCGACGTGGAAACAAGGCCAAGCGACTCAACTATGCACGAAAACACAGGAACTGGGGTGCAGAAAAATGGCAGCAGGTGCTCTGGACTGATGAGTCAAAATTTGAAATATTTGGCTGTAGCAGAAGGCAGTTTGTTCGCCGAAGGGCTGGAGAGCGTACACGAATGAGTGTCTGCAGGCAACAGTGAAGCATGGTGGAGGTTCCTTGCAAGTTTGGGGCTGCATTTCTGCAAATGGAGTTGGGGATTTGGTCAGAATTAATGGTCTCCTCAATGCTGAGAAGTACAGGCAGATACTTATCCATCATGCAATACCATCAGGGAGGCATCTGATTGGCCCCAAATTTATTCTGCAGCATGACAACGACCCCAAACATACAGCGAAAGTCATTAAGAACTATCTTTAGCGTAAAGAAGAACAAGTCCTGGAAGTGATGGTATGGCCCCCACAGAGCCCTGATCTCAACATCATCGAGTCTGTCTGGGATTACTTGAAGAGAGAGAAGCAACTGAGGCTGCCTAAATCCACAGAAGAACTGTGGTTAGTTCTCCAAGATGTTTGGGCCAACCTACCTGCCGAGTTCCTTCAAAAACTGTGTGCAAGTGTACGTAGAAGAATTGATGCTTGATGCTGTTTTGAAGGCAAAGGGTGGTCACACCAAATATGGATTTGATTTAGATTTATCTTCTGTTCACTCACTTTGCATTTAGTTAATTGATAAATATAATCTATTAACATGTCTATTTTTGAAAGCATTCTTAGTTTACAGCATTTTTTCACACCTGCCTAAAACTTTTGCACAGTACTGTAAATAAATAAATAAATAAATAAATAAATAAATAAATAAATAAAAGGTCTTCAAGCCAGTAATCTGTGACAACTGCATGACGTGGGAAATCTGAGAAAACCCAACAGAGCTCAACCAAGTGTGTGTAAAGTGCAGCACAATCCAGGACTTGCTTAAAACTAGTAAGTGTGCTAGAAATGGAGCTGCAGGAAATGAGACAGCAACAGGAGCTTGAGGAGCTGACACAAACACAATTCATGGAAATCTGCACCCCTAACAGACTGAAAGCCACCAGAGAGATGGAAGAGGGTCGAAACAGCTGGGTTCAGATAGGCAGAAGCAGGGGAAAAAAAGAAACTTCGTCAAACACAGCAACCAGAAATCCAAACATCCAACAAATTTGAGCCACTTCAAAATTTCAATGACCAAAACCAACATCAAGAGAACAAAAGGAACAACATCCCGGACCCTATAAACAGTGCTCGCCAGGCAGCAAAAAGAAGGGAGGTCATGATTGTTGGGGACTCCATATTGAGAAACACAGCAAGTTCAGTTTGCAGTTTGGACCTCCTTACTACAACAGTGTGCTGCCTTCCAGGAGCCTCTGTCAAGCACATCACTGAGAAAGTGAACAGGCTCCTAGAACTAAAAGGAGACGACCCGGTAGTAGTCGTCCACATCGGTACAAACAATATTGGAAGAGACAGGCCAAGATCCCTGCAAAACAAATTCAGAGAGCTAGGAAGGAAATTAAGACAAGACCAAGACTGTGGTATTGGAGCACATTCTACAACAAGGACTATCTATATAGGCGGGACAGACTGCACTTAAACAAAAAGGGAACCAATCTACTCAGAGAAAGGATCCTTGAGGAGGTCCAGAAGCATTTAAACTAGAAAGGAAGGGAGGAGAAAACAAAAAAAAAACAGAAGGGAGACCACATCAAAACAAAGGCAACAACTCAGGTAAGACAACTATTAAATGTATTTATCTTAATGCTAGAAGTCTCAGAAACAAAATGTTAGAACTTGAAGCTACTGCACTAACAAGTAACTACAATGTGATAGGTGTTACAGAAACTTGGTTGTCTGAGAGTGATGGAGACGAATATAATATTAGTGGGCACACACTGTATAGGAAAGACAGGCAGGACAGAAGAGGCGGAGGGGTAGCGCTATACATAAGAAATAGTCTTGAAGGCCAGGTGTTAAATCTAGACAAAGAAAACAATGCAGAATCAATATGGGTCAGAATAAATGGACAAAAATTCAAAGGGCATAATAATAATAGCATGCTATAGACGGCCAAATTCAGATGCCGAGCAAAATAATCTGTTATACAATGACATTAAAAATGCGTGTAGAAAAGGAGAAGCCATACTAATGGGGGATTTCAACTTCCCGCATATAAAATGGGAGAACCCAGCGGGGAGCACGACAGACTAAATTGAAATGGTTGAAATGACAAATGACTGCTTCCTAACGCAATTTGTCAAGGCACCGACTGGAGGGGAGGCATTCCTTGATTTAGTCTTTTCAAATAACGAAGACAGAATAACTAAAACAGAGGTCAGAGAGCCACTGGCAAACTCAGACCATGGTCTCATTTGAAGTGTTTTTTAAAACCCCAAAAGTAATGACTAAAGCTAAGGTATACAATTACAGAAAAGCAAACTATGAAGGTATGAAACAGAGACCAACAGAAGTAGATTGGAGTAAAATAGAGAAAACATCCACAGAAAAAAGATGGCCATTTTTTTTAAAATGTAGTACTAGAGGCGCAAAACAATTATGTCCCAAAAGTAGACAAATGTAAATCTAAAACAAAATGGCCAAAATGGTTTAATAGATCAATTAAAAAAATATTCAGTGAAAAAAGGCACTTTTCAGAGCATTTAAAAAGGGACCAAAAACCAAGTACACAGAAAGAGTACTTGGAACTGCAAACACAAGTCAAAAAGGAAGTTAGAAAGGCCAAGAGAGAGATAGAAATCAACATTGCTAAGGGGGCTAAAACCAATTCCAAAATGTGTTTCCAATATTATAACAGCAAGAGAATATTCAAAAGAGGAGTTTAAATGTCTAAGACACAAATGGCAAAATCACAGACGAAGAAAAAAAAAAAAAGATTACTTTTCACAGGTTTTTACAAAGGAGGACACGGACAACATGCCCCACGTCGACCTCTTCCTATCCAGTTTTAAATAAGTTTAGCATAACAGGAGGCAGAAGTGTTAAAGGGACTAGGAGCTCTTAAAATAAGCAAATCCCCTGGGCCGGATGAGATCCTCCCAACAGTACTCAAAGACATGAAAGAAGTTGTTTACAAACCGCTAACCAAGATCATGCACAAGTCTCTTGACACACGGGTTGTACCGACAGACTGGAAAATTGCAAACGCAATACCGATCCACAAAAAGGGAGACAAAACCGAACCAGCTAACTACAGACCGATAAGCCTGACTTCTATTATATGTAAACTTATGGAAACTATAATAAGATCTAAAATGGAAAATTATCTATATGGTAACAATATCCTGGGAGACAGTCAGCATGGTTTTGGGAAAGGGAGATCGTGTCTAACTAACCTGCTTGACTTTTTTGAGGTTGCAACATCGACAATGGATAATTGCAAAGTATACGACATGGTTTATTTAGATTTCCAGAAAGCTTTTGACAAAGTCCTGCGTAAAAGATTAATTCTCAAACTGAATGCAGTAGGGATTCAAGGAAATGAATTAAAAATGCTGGAAGCAGTGGGGTTATTGTCAGCCATTTAAAATAGGATCATAATAGAACTGATTAGGCTGTAAATAATTTTTGGCCAATTGTCTGGAAACTTCAACAGAACCTGACACACCCATAATGTTCTGCTGTGCAAAAAAGGATTGATTTTCATATAGGGAAAATAAAAATCATTAGATTCTATTGAAACAGGCTTCAATGTTTATTTTTTTCTCCATATTTCAAGTTATCTTATTCAAAATAGTTGGTTTTCGAATCATAATGTTCCATCTGACATACCAATACGATATTACAGTTTTTCTCAAATGCTAAAGCACCGTTTTGGATACTCCTAAAACAATTATCAAAACATTTAACTCAAATATCAATCCACTTTGTGCATTTTCAAAACAAATATTTTTAGTTAAAACAAAACATATGAATTAACATTGAAACAGTATTTGCAAAACTTTCAGTCCTTTTATTATTTTGAGTAAAACCAAATTTTTCCCCTCATTTGTTCACATAATTACATATATAACAACAATAAAAGTCAGTAATGTGAAAGAATTTTTTAGCAAAAAGTAAATCTAGTTTTTAATGACATCATTCAGTATCATTTCCACTGGAGTGTGTCGGCTCTCTCCGGCCACATTATTTTATCCACATCACAGTGGATCTACTCTCTGGTAATAAACTGAATAAAAATAAACTAAAATAAAAAGGCCTGGTATGATGGATCCAGCCTTGAAAGGCTTCTGCTGTCCCAATGTCACCACAAGCACCATCCATGGCCTGGATAAGTGTGACCTGGTCATAGGTGCACTGATCGTACACCTTCTAGGGGTGTTACAGAGTCATTATCTGTATCTGTATTCGTGCCCATGCTATTCGTTCAGGCATTCTTGAGAATTGGGACAAACCTCATCCAGCCATACCATATTATGTTATTTAATGTAGAAATTAAATTTTAGATTGGAAAATGTGGTCTTTACTCTAAGTGACATGCATATATGCTTACAACTGATCAAGTTATTATGGAAATATTTTACAATTTTCCCTATTAAACTTTTGTGTCTCTCAAGAAATCCTCTGTACAAAACAGACCTCAAATCAAGGTATTTCAAAAAAGGGTTAAAAATGGTAAAATCTCTCAGTCATTTTTACTGAAAGTTAGGCTTGTTAAAAACATGGCCATAGTAATGTGTGACATTGAATCTAATTTATGCTTAAGCAAGGCCTCTAACAAAAAGTGTACAGGGTTTGTGTCAACTCCGTCAGTTTTTTTTAAAAAAAGGTTATATATCAGGAATATTCATAGACAGCTATGTTCTTAGGACCCCATTCACATTTCCTGTTGCCTTTGAGTGCAAAAGCACTGCACATGGTCTGGTAAGCGTTAATTTTTGATAATTGCAACAAAATATAATGATTTCATCATGGTCACAACCATAAGCTGTCAAGTCCGTCAGCCATAACCATTAAGATTTGACATTGATTTATGAACAAAATATGTTTATTTTGATTAGGCTGTAGTACCAGTTAGCAGACTGAAAAAAATCAAAATGGTTGCTCCCTGTTCTGCTTTGTTAAGAGGTAAAATGAGATGTTTTGTCAACTCCATCAGATTTTTTGTCTGACGGAGTTGACTGCTATACTGACATGTAATAGAAGGGAATAAGAATAATTTACATTATTCATGCAAAGTCTTACTGTTAGAACACCCTTATTGGTTTTCATGCACAATTTGATATACGTACCATGAACCATGACCATCATGTACCACGACCATCAAAATATTGGCTAATAAGAAAGCAATTTGACAAACAATAATATCATTTGGGTTAAATGTTTTTTAGGCAAGCATTGCTAGACACAAGTTGTTGTTAGAGGAGAAAAGGAGAAGAGACAGAATACCAAAGAAAGAGGAGGGAGAGAATCAGTAGTCAGCTAGACACAAAGGCTCAGGAACAAGAGAATGAGAGGCAAAGATGGAAAAAGAGAGTTTTAGATGGGAAGATAAAGCAGATAGGAGCCATGAGTGTGAGGGAGAAGACTGAAAAGAAAAGCTTGGAGGTGCTCCAAGAGTGCATCTAGGCAGCGCAGGAAACCAAACCAGTTCACCGAGACACCTCCAGAAAGTCCAGAGGATCAGACTGATGATAGTAGTAGCAGTAGGCAAGCCAGAGAGGGAGCAAGGGCTAGGGGCTAGAACCAGAAAAAGGCATTCCAGAGAAAAGGAAAAATTCAGACAGCAAGCAAGGAGAGCAAACATGCAGTTGCATCTTCCGAGCAAACATGCAGTTGCATCTTCCGATTCTCCAAACACTATGACAGAGAACATGCTTGCAGGAAGTAAACTTAGAAATCCCTTTATAAAAATAGAACCCTTCTCTTCCACAATGCTCTAAATCAGAGACTGTGTGCGGAGCCCAATCAAAGCTAGGAAATGCAGCCGTGCTGTGACACTCAGGCAAAATACTCAAAAAGTATCGCCTGCTGTATAGAGTGAAAGAGTTTGGAATAAGTTACAAAGCTATAAAAGCGAGGAAAGCAAACCAAACCAAACCAAACACAGAAAGACCACATTTCTGCTGAGTATCACAAATCAAGTCCATGAGTTCTTTGTGAAATCGGCTCGAATTACTACAGATAGATGTGACACAATCACAAGACACAAAATTAAAAAACCAAGAATGATCTTAACAGACACCATGAAAAACCTCTACAAAAGAGTTCATAATTGAAAACCCAATGATAAAAATCTCCTACTCATCCTTCTGTGCTTAGAGACCCTTTTATTGCACAGGGTCGAAACCATCAGACCAGAAGACATGTATGTCAATATCACGAAAATGCCTCCCTCATGCTAGAAGTCCTGAAATCAGCAGGGGCTGTGATCTCATCAAATCTTGAAGACAGTTTTTATTTAGTGTGCTGTTCCCGCCAGTGAGGCATGTCTCCTTCGAACCTGTGAACGTTGCATGAGAAAACAAACAAGTCTGCCACCTGAATCTCAGGACACCCAAGTTCAATGGCACCAGTGGGAAAGGGTAGAAGAGTCATCCCCTGATGGCAAAATAAAGTTATCAAAAAGGTGGCACATGATGGCAGCCTCTCTGAGCTATTGAGACTGTATGAGGAAAAGCTGAGAAATGAAACCACAACCCATGCATGCTTAGTTCGATGCCAATCTAAGGAATATCGTAATTTGGTGCAAACTGGCAAAGACAATACAGTTGTTGTGCATATCGACTTCTGAGGCATGGAAATGCAAATACCATTCAGAAATCCAAGCGTCTCATTTTGGGCAAAATTTGCCACAAATCAACCTCCACACTGGTGTTTACAACACTAACACAGAGAAAGTAGGATTCTGCACACAGTCACAGTCAAAAAGACAAAATGCAGCAGCAATCTGGGCACATTTAGAGCCAGTATTGAAAGATATTCCGGTGAAACATCAAGTTGACACAATCCATTTTTGGTCAGATGGTCCAAGCAAGCAATACAAGAACAAGAACAACTTCACTTCTTTCGCTTGTTCCACCAAAAATTGGGTTCAAAAGAGCTACTTGGAACTTCTTTCCAACCTATCATGGAAAGGGAGCCCCTGATGGAATTGGGGGGGGACGGTCAAAAGAGCTGCTGACACCATAGTTCTACATGGCAACGACATTGCGGATGGCAAGGCTTTTTTTGACAAAGTGTCAAACAGCCTCCAAAATGTTCAGCTTTATAAAGTTGAAGAGAATAATGCCTTAAACCTCTTCCAGCAACATGCAAGATCCACCAGGTGATTCCTCTGGAAAACTGCCAGTACCACAGACAGCTGTCATGCTTTTGCAAAACGCCAAACATGTGCCAGTGTTTCAGTCCAGCTGAATTTAGGATCAGTGAGGCCACATTTGATTCAAAGTCAAAAGAACATGCATCTGCCAACCCAGCGAGAACAAGTCCATTGGAGCTACTGATGGAGGAGCTTCTGGAGTCAGAGGAGGGCCCAGAAGGAACAACAACTAAGATCACAGCTGGCAACATTGAGTATGGAGACTGGTTGGCAGTCGTGTACGACGATCACTGGTGGTTAGCAAAAGCAATCATTGTAGATGCAGAAGAAAATGATGTGAAGGTGGAATTTCTGCATCCCCATTTTCAACCTAAACATGGGAGGAAAGACCTCTGTTTCTGCCCAGTCTCCAACATCCTTGTCAAACTGATGGGAAATGCCTCACTACTTCTATCAAGCAGTACAAGGGAAATCTACCGCATTTCTCCAGAGGTCATGGACTTCATTGAAGACGAACATATCGATCGTCTCCTGTCCTGTCATTAATTTTCCTTTTGTGACTTTGAGCAATATCCTATTCAGTGTTTTTGGGCTGCAACTAGGAGAGACAATAATAGCATCTTAATCTTATGACTGAGCAGTATCTCACTAAATTAAAACTATTTTTTAGGGGTTCAGTCTTTTTCAATATGTTCTATATATGAAGCAGAGTTTATTTTCTGGCATGTAGTTGCTGTTCTTAAGCATACATGTTAAATGTCAAAACATACATGCTAATGTCAATCTCAAACTCAAAGTTTCGCTGTGTTCCAGTGTATTCAGAGCATATGTTGTGCTAAACTGTAGTTCATATCTAGCAAAAAACTAGTTATTTAGGGTTGTCAGATTCAATAATGTCACTATGATTCTTTGAGATTAAAATGAATTTGCTCGATCATTTAAATTTTAAAAGGTCACCACGTTTTGGTAATAGTGGTCATAAGACATTTTATATAAGAAATTCTAGTGTTCAGAATGTGTTTTCAGAGATGTTAGACATGTTTAAATGGTTTTGATGTGTATCAAGATGATACATGATACAACTGTTAAGATACATTTAATTCTTATCTAGTTCTCATTCTGCAGTTATAAGGATCAAATGTTTTGATCAATAAAATGACTTATTAATTTTAAGTTGCGGATTTTTCCTGAATTAAAGTAATTAGCATTGAAAAATGAATTTGAATTGGAGTAGAAAAAGTTATGTGCATGGTTGGGTAGCTTGTTCACGTGCTCTGATGTCAACTCCGTCAGATAGATGTCAACTCAGTCAGACAGATGTCAACTCTGTCAGATTGATTTTTTAATGAATAATATGGAAAATATGTTAAGATTTTTCCCAGAAACGTGGTTGATATACAAAATACTTGTTATTTAACACCCAGTGCTTTTCCTTTGTTTTTAAAGGTCCAGTGGTTAAAGAAAAGGGCTTGTAACCAGGAGGTCCCCAGTTCAAATCCAACCTCAGCCACTGACTCATTGTGTGACCCTGAGCAAGTCACTTAACCTCCTTGTGCTCCGTCTTTCGGGTGAGGCGTAATTGTAAGTGACTCTGCAGCTGATGCATAGTTCACACACCCTAGTCTCTGTAAGTCGCCTTGGATAAAGGCGTCTGCTAAACAAACAAATAATAATAATAAAGGATTTTTTTGTCATTTATCTAAAAAAGAGGAGTAGGATTTCAACAACAATTGGTGAGGGAGGATTTCATGCAAGTATATGTATAAAAATAAATGTATATAACACACTTGTATCACATATTTCCAAACACATTAACCATAATCAAAGATTTCAATCCCTCAAACTTCTCTTAGGTTGTTTATATCAGAATAAAATTTAGTTTGATAGTGTGATGGAGTTGACCAAATTTTGGTCCTCAATTACAAAAACAGCTTTTCACAAAAAAATGCAAAAAAGTCAGGAGGTTGTTCCTTATATTCAATTGGTAGCTCATACTCTTGTCTATCAAAAAAGCAGTTTATCAATTACCTTACTTGGAAAAAAAATGAGTGAACAAAATATCTGTTTTGTCCCCCTTCTCAAGAATGCCTGCGTTATTTGTGTATTCGGATGTGTATTCGTCAAACCGTAAGTGGGTGGGGCAAAATTAGAAGTTGTTTAAAACTCTTTTTTTACCCTTACTTGCACTGGAAAAATGTCCCGAGTGACAATGCAACAGTGTGCAGTTTTCAATGCAACACACATGTAAACTTCACTAATACTGTGTATAATATATACTGTGCAGTCAAGTCCTGTGCTGTATTTTGTAACAAAGCTCTACTATAAGTAGGGCTCTTCGTTTTTGGGTTTTATTTTTGATGATATAATGCCCCTTTAAGTTTGTTTCTAGCCGACAATTAAATGAAGAGCCCAAACAATAAGCAATGGAACCTCTAACTAATAAAAGAAAGAATGCAGAAAGGTGATTTAAGGCTCGTGGTGTGACAGCAGTTGTCATATGTGTAATAATTTCCACAAATATATTGTTCCCACGTGCAAACCAGTGCTTAATTTGTGCTGGGGCACAGCCCCGGGACCTCTGGGCGTGCAGAGTCATATTCTTGGTACCTCCAGTTAAACTCATAAAATGCTTTCTTTTTAAATTCTCAACACATACTTGTATCAAGTCTGCAAGTTCTTGCGTGTGCGCACTATAGAGAGACAGTCCACTGCCACGTTTGTAGCCTACTTTAAAATTACTTTACGATTTCAGCTTGAGTGCCTTTAAGTAAGAGGACACTGGCTGCAACTCTGTTGTTGCTTTTTATACACAAATAAGCTTACTTGATTTGAAAAATGTCAAATGATACAAGCAACTTTTTACACTACTTGGTTTGATTAAATGAGTAGTACACAACAACATATGAAAGCTGAACATTAATTTCAGCAGCTTCTGTTGCATACACATCGCTTATAATAGTGCAGACTGTGGGTCAAACCAATGTTCGTGTTAGGATGGAAATATTTATTTATTTATTTTTTAAATCAATGTCGTCCTTCTGGAATCTTATGAGTGCCTTTTAATTTGTTTGTTTTTTAAACCATTTAAATGCAAAACCATAACAAAATATGTATACAGGCTTTTTTTCTTCTTATTTTTCCTGCGGTTGCCTTTAAATTAAATTTTTCTGCACGTACTACTACTTTGTATATGATGTAGAATACGTGAATGTAAACATCTAACACTAGTACGTACAATACGCTTTCAAATAAACGTGTTATGATTTTGGATGTGCGCTTCTTAGGGCAGTATTATTGTCATTGCTTGCGCCCCGGCACCTCTTTCTTTACAATGATTACCATGTCAAACGATTACCATGCACAGAAAGCAGCACCAATATCAAACAAAAGACACGATCAACAATATTATAAAGAGCTACAGTAGTAGATAGGACTTATTCATTTAACTTATTTACAAATGTCTTCTCACAAATCAGACAGCTAGTGAAATACAGCAATCAAAATGATATAATAATTTTAAAAATCTGCAATGAATTTACTGAGGCAAGCGTAGGCAAAGCAGAGAAATGCTGCCTTTTTAAAAATATATAAATAATTGTGATTTTGGGGTGAAAAAAATACAGCACTGCGAGCTATGCTAAAGAAATATAGCGTGACTGAAAGCTGTAAACACAGACAGTCAAGGAGCTTTTAAAATGTTTTTTAAAATCAAATAAACTTTTCTAAAATCCCAAATCTCAGTGAGACAGTGTTTTTCCGCTTTCACACAGCCTGCAGTGCACATCCTAGTGCTGCAACCGTGCACGATACAGAGACAATGGCGTCTTGCTAAACTGTTTACAAAATTACATTTATATTTTCACAACGTTTAAAAAAAAAAATGCCAACATTCCTACCCCCTCCAAAAAATATATTTTATTTATATTATAACAAACTTTTTCTTGACACGTTGAAAGAAATTTAAGCACAATTCCAACTTTTCCCAATATAGTCCTCTCGAATGGAATGAACTGAAGCATTGACTCTGTACAGTGACAAAGACCAGCTCCACATTCTTCCCCACACTGATTGGCTGCCAGCGTCACAGACTGCAGAGGGAGGCGCGGTTGAAATGAGACACTTCAAACATTTTGTTTGCAACGAATACTGTCCGACACTATTCGCCCATTACTAATATTAGGAAGAAGACCATTATTCGTGCATATCTGAATATGAATTCGTATTACCCCTAATACCTTCCATCTCCAACAAGAGAAATTCCTCAATAGGATTGAGGAAGGGGGAGTAGGGAGGAAGAAAGATGAACGAGAAATGATCCTGTGTGTCAAACCACTGTTGCACCCGCAGTGCACGATGAAAACTGACATGGTCTCATACAATGACAAATGTTGTGGGCTCTCCTCCTTCACGGCTTCCCTGGTTGTCTATGTGGGGCTGGACAAGCTGAGCATGAAGTGTTTCAAGAAATACCAGTAGCCACTCGTATTATATTGGCCAATCACCGGACGGAGAGAAATGGCCCCACCTTGAGATATATAAGCAGCACACGTGGTGATGTTCCCTCCACGGTGGCACGCTGTCATCATGTCCCTGCCTCGCAGACACCTTTTGAACAAGTTGAAATCCGCCTCAGGTTTATACAGGCTGCATGCTGGCATCTAGCTCCATAATTCTCTGATACACAAATTAGTAAAGTTTTAAGATGGGCTGTGCATTCACAATGTGGCTTAAATAAAGTAGATAGTATGATTTCACACCATCTACAATAGCCCACATAAAAACTGAACCCCGACCACCATCCACAAAATCCAGATACACTTTTAAAATCTTTATTACATTCTTCTATATCAGGCAGGACATGAGTGCAGAACAATATCAATTTGAAAACAATATCAATTTGGATTGGCCATCTCAGTCCCTATTGAATCCTATTGAGATGTTGTGGATTGACTTGAAGGCTGATGTTACAAAAAGGAAACCCAAGTCAATTGCAGAACTCAAAGCTGTACAGTGCCTTGCATAAGTATTCACCCCCCTTGGACTTTTCCACATTTTGTAGTGTTACAACCTGGAATTAAAATGGATTTAATTAGGATTTTTGTCACTGATCTACACAAAATAGTCCATAATGTCGAAGTGGGGAAAGAAATCTACGTATTTTTCAAAATTATTTACAAATAAAAAACTGAAAAGTCTTGATTGCATAAGTACTCACCCCCTTTGCTATGACACCCCTAAATAAGCTCTGGTGCAACCAATTGCCTTCAGAAGTCACATAATTAGTTGAATGGAGTCCACCTGTGTGCAATTAAAGTGTCACATGATCTCAGATTAAATACACCTGTTTCTGGAAGGCCCCAGAGTTTGTTAGAGAGCATATCTAAACAAACAGCATCATGAAGACCAAGGAGCTATCAAAACAAGTCCAGGATAAAGTTCTGGAGAAGCACCAATCAGGGTTGGGTTATAAAAAATATCCTAAACTTTGAACATCCCCGGAGCACCGTTAAATCCATTACTAAAAAATGGAAAGAATATGGCACAACCCGACTCTGCCTAGAGAAGGCCGTCCACCAAAACTCAGTGACCAGGTAAGGAGGGCATTAGTCAGAGAAGCAACCAAGAGGCCAATGGTAACTCTGAAGGAGCTGGAGAGATCCACAGCTGAGATGGGAGAAACCGTCCATGGGACAACTATAACCCGGACGCTCCACAAAGCTGGGCTTTATGGAAGAGTGGCGAGAAGAAAGCCATTGCTGAAAAAAACCCACATCAAATCCTGTTTGGATTTTGCCAAAAGGCATGTGGAAGACGCAGCAAACGTGGAAAAAGGTTCTCTGGTCTGATGAGACCAAAACTGAACTTTTTGGCCTTCGCGCAAAACACGATTTGTGGCGCAAAGCCAACACTGCTCATCACCCTGAGAACACCATCCCCACGGTGAAGCATGGTGATGGCATAAGCATCATGTTATGGGGATGCTTTTCATCAGCAGGGACTGGGAAACTGGTCAGGATTGAGGACAAGATGGTTGGAGCCAAATACAGGGAAATTCTAGAGGAAAACCTGTTTCAGTCTGCAAGAGACCTGGGACTGGGGCAGAGGTTCACCTTCCAGCAGGACAATGACCCTAAACACACAGCCAAAGCTACACTGGAGTGGTTTAAAAACAAGAACCTAAATGTCTTAGAATGGCCCAGTCAAAGCCCAGACCTCAATCCGATTGAGAATCTGTGGCAAGACTTGAAAATTGCTGTTCACCAACAGTCCCCCATCCAACTTGACAGAGCTTGAGCAATTTTGCCAATAAGAATGGGCAAAAATTGCAGGATCCAGATGTGCAAAGCTGGTAGAGAGAGACTTACCCAAAAAGACTCACAGCTGTAATTGCTGCCAAAGGTGCTTCTATCAAGTATTGACTCAGGGGGGTGAATACTTATGCAACCAACAAATGTCTTTTTTTTTGTTTAATTAACTTTTGTGTCACAATAAAAAATATTTTGCACCTTCAAAGTGTTAAGTATGTTGTGTAAATCAAATGGTAAAAATCCAAATTAAATCCATTTTAATTCCAGGTTGTAACACTACAAAATGTGGAAAAGTCCAAGGGGGGTGAATACTTATGCAAGGCACTGTATGTGTATATGTGTGTGTGCATATATATATATATATATATATATATATATATATATATATATATGACACACACACACAAGCGATCGAAATGTTCACCAGTATTGCAGACTGGAGAAAATTGATTTCTAACGAGGACCAACGTTTTCTGTTTTTGTAAATTTGGATTTAGAATAAAAATATAAAGTAAACAAAAATTAAGAGCATACATGGATGTACATTTTGACACACTTTTTTTTTTTTTTAAAAAGCATTTTTGCTTCCAGATTTTACTACCTTGTTATTTTCCCCTGTTGAAGGACTGTTAAATAATCTGCTAAACTTGTTTCTTATACAGAATAAACTGCAACATTTTTGTGAAAGTTGTCAGAAGATAGGATTGTTCTCTTTGGCTAAAGAGCACAGCATTTGTAAAATAAATATGAGGCGCAGGATGTAGTGACTAACATGCCACAATCACGACACCCAAGAAAGAAAACTTAATTGGTGAGTGTCTTTTTGTGAATTTTGTAGTTTGTGATGTTACAACTTTAATTGCTTATTTGTTGAGAGATACAAAACATGCCTGTTAGTAGGATTAAGAAAAACTGTACCTGTTCATATATAAATCTAGAGATTGTTTAAACTATGATATAGCATAGAGTTTAAACGTTCATAAAAATATACCAAAACACACATTCCTGGCGTTTATTAGCCTTAATGAACATAAAAGCTAGCGCGACCTCTGTATATATACACATACATACATACATAATTAGTATTATTATTAAATAATATACTGTGACAGTGGCTCGCAGTGGTGAGGTGTGGTGACGTCACGGACCAGGAAGTAACTGAAACCAAAACAATGGATGGGCGGGTGAAGCTGAATGCAAGTGCATTCAGCGTATTTAATAAATAAACAAACAAAAGATTTAAACAAAACAGAAAACAGAAACCAAAGGGCACGAGGGCCAAACAAATAAACAGACAAACAAGTAAGTGTCATGCTGGCTAATCCAGCAAGTTTTAGCAATTGTATTGTCTCCTTGCTTTCTCCTCTCTCTGCTCTCCGTACTCTCCTCTGTACACTCAACCCTGCAGCACGGACAGCTGCAGGTTCTTATACTCTGGCCGAGGGGTTAACTAATCTTATTACCCCTCGGCCACAGTCTGCACGCGTTTGGTAAGGATGCATGACTGTCAGCTTGTTAAATAATCAGTAGCTGATCAGTCATGCATCCTCACAGGGTTTTTAAATATAAATAATAAAAATACGCTGGCGCTGTCATCCGCGCAAACAATAATACAAATAATAATAGGGGTGGGACACTCCGCCACACATGCCCCCTTGCGCAGCACACATGGCCTTTCGCCACCTCCCCTTATTCCCTAAAGTCCCGGCTAGCAGTCCTGGCCCAGGAACAGGGGAAGCAAGGTGTCTCGGGGTGGCCACGGCGGGATGTCCTCCTCCCACCCCAACAACTGTGGCGTCCTAGTGGACCACGCACAGGCCGGCTCCTCTGGCCAGAAAAATTTTGGGGTGGTCTCCAGACCTGCCCCCTTCTTCATGGCCGGTACCTCCCCTCCGTGGGGCTCCGGCCACCCTCTCCTGCAGCGAAATTGCTGCGGGGAGCTGGTCTCCTGACCTCCCCTTCTTCATGGCTGGCAGCTGCCCTTCATGGGGCTCCAGCCACAGTATTTCCTGCCGCGAAGTGCGGCTGGGGAGCTGGTCTTCTGACCTTCCCCCACTTCTTCGTGGCCGGCAGCTGCCATCCATGGGGTTCCAGCCATAGTATTTCCTGCAGCGAAAGTGCGGCTGGGGGAGCTGGTCTCCTGACCTCCCCCCCCTTTTCTGTGGTCGGCAGCTCCCCTTCATGGGGCTCCAGCCACAGTATTTCCTGCCGCATGGCAGGACTGGTAGCGACCCCAGGCAAAACAGGACCTTCGGGAGGCGAAGGTAGCAGCTGCAGACCTTCGGCAGGCGACGGCAGCCGCAGCGGACCCTCGGGAGGCGACGGCAGCCGCAGCGGACCCTCGGGAGGCGACGGCAGCGGACCCTCAGGAGGCGACGGCAGCAGCAGCAGCAGCGGACCCTCGGGAGGCGAACTCGGGAGGGGAGCCCCTGGCCCTAGAGGCGGCAGCGGCAGCTCCACTTCTCCCTCGTTCCCTGTAACTGGTGGCTCTCCAGGCGATGCGGAGCAACAGGCAGCCCCGGGCGATGCGGAGCAACAGGCAGCCCCGGCGATCGCGGAGCAACAGGCATCCTTGGCGGTCGAAGCAGGCATCCTTAGGCGGTGCGGCAGGCATCCTTGGGCGGTCTTGAAGCAGACATCCTTGGGCGGTGCGAAGCAGGGCAAGAGCAGTCCTTCCCATGACGGTGGATGTGGAACCAGCAGGTATTCACCCTCTGCTGGTGGAGGTGGGAGGGGAAAGCAGTCCTCCCACGGTGGCTGAGGCGGAACCAGCAGGCATTCACCCTCTGCTGGTGGAGCTGGGAGCGGCAAGCAGTCCTCCCACGGCGGCTGAGGCGGAACCAGCAGGCATTCACCCTCTGCTGGTGAAGGTAGCGGAGGCAGAGGCAACTCCTGCTGCTCTGCTCCTGGTGGTGGTGGAGACAGAGGCAGCTCCTGCTGCTTTGCTCCTAGTGCTGGAGACAGTGGCGAGGGCTCCTCACCCTCTGGCGTTGGAGACGGCAGCAATGGCTCCTCTCCCTCTGGCGCTGGAGAAGGCAGCGATGACTCCTCTCCCTCTGGCGCTGGAGACGGCAGCACTGGCTCCTCTCCCTCTGGCGCTGGAGACGGCAGCAATGGCTCCTCTCCCTCTGGCGCTGGAGACGGCACCAATGGCTCCTCTCCCTCTGGCGCTGGAGACGGCAGCAATGGCTCCTCTCCCTCTGGCGCTGGAGACGGCAGCAACCGCTCCTCTCCCTCTGGCGCTGGAGAAGGCAGCAACCGCTCCTCTCCCTCTGGCGCTGGAGAAGGCAGCAACCGCTCCTCTCCCTCTGGCGCTGGAGAAGGCAGCAACCGCTCCTCTCCCTCTGGCGCTGGAGAAGGCAGCGATGACTCCTCACCCTCTGGCGTTGGAGACAGCAGAAATGGCTCCTCTCCCTCTGGCGCTGGAGACGGCAGCAACGGCTCCTCTCCTTCTGGCGCTGGAGACAGCAGCGGGGCCCCTCCCATATCTGCAGCCAGGTAGTTGAGCACCATGGCTGCGATGTCTGGGAGGGATGCTGGGTGGTGTTTCTGTCCCCAGGCCTCCCAGCACTCCCCATCTCTCGCCCACAGGAGGTTGATCACAGCAGGGAAGGCGACCATGATATCCCTCTCAGGCTCCGCCAGCCAGTCCCAGATCCCCTCAGAGGAGACAGGATTCTTCTGCCTCGGAGGATGCGGGTCCTCTCTCACCCTTGCTGGATGCTCAGGCTCCTTCCTCTCCTGCTATGGAGGGGGTTGGTCCGGTGCCACGTGCCCGACCTCACCAACCGCGAAGCACCACTCCTCACCCTTCAGGCAGGTGAGGCAGACGTCCAGCGTGGTAAGGACCCGCTGCTGTTGCTGCGCCTCCTGCTGCTGCTGCTGCTGCTGCTGCTGCTGCTTTCTCCTCCGGTTACTTTTCCCCATTTTTTTTTTTTTTTTTTTCCTTTCAAAAACACACAAAAAAAATACTTTTGAAAAAAAACAAAAAAAACATCCTTTTCCTTCCTGGTCCGACTGTTGGAGGCGTTGTTTTGTCCCACGCAGGACACCATATGTGACAGTGGCTCGCAGTGGTGAGGTGTGGTGACGTCACGGACCAGGAAGTAACTGAAACCAAAACAATGGATGGGCGGGTGAAGCTGAATGCAACTGCATTCAGCATATTTAATAAATAAACAAACAAAAGATTTAAACAAAACAGAAAACAGAAACCAAAGGGCACGAGGGCCAAACAAATAAACAGACAAACAAGTAAGTGGCGTGCTGGCTAAACCAGCACGTTTTAGCAATTGTATTGTCTCCTTGCTCTCTCCTCTCTCCGTACTCTCCTCTGTACACTCAACCCTGCAGCACGGACAGCTGCAGGTTCTTATACTCTGGCCGAGGGGTTAACTAGCTGTTAATTATCTTATTACCCCTCGGCCACAGTCTGCATGCGTTTGGTAAGGATGCATGACTGTCAGCTAGTTAAATAATCAGTAGCTGATCAGTCATGCATCCTCACGGGGTTTTTAAATATAAATCCGCTGTCATCTGCGCCGCAAACAATAATACAAATAATAATAGGGGCGGGACACTCCGCCACATATACTTACTAACTACTACTTGTTCATGTGTATGACGGAGCACTGCCCCTTAAAATAAAAACCAAAAATAAAAGAACACGGCGCAAATAAGTTAGAAAAAATATTGGCTTATTACTTTAACAACAACAACAACAACAACAACAACAACAACTTGAATTTCAGCGTGGGATTGCGGGAATCGTGCATTTTCTCCTGTATATCTGCAACTTTCAGTGCGGGAAAATCCCGCAGAGATATTTTAAGACACCAAGCTACTGTATTTTTCGCCCAGTTTAGAATGCCTGAAAAGCTACAACAATCTACAAGGAAGTGGGTGTCCGTGTCGAAAGCACTATAAGCCGCATTCTGAGTAGTTCTGGTTTAAATAAATAAATAAATAGCAGTAGTGCTGGATACTTTAAGTACCGCGAGACTATTTTCTCGTGCGTGATTCTCGCCGCTATCTTTAAGGATTACAGATACTCAGTACACTGCAGTAAGTAAACACTTTTGAAAAAAAAAAAAAACACAAAAAAACGATATTAAGTCTGTCTAGGTGTTTTGCAAGCGATGACTTTTGCTTTAACTCTTAAAACTCAGCCCCATTCATTATGAGGCGCCAGCGCTCTGAAGGTTACGCACATATTACTCAGGCACCGTAAAAGTACAGACTGGGCTTTCCAAAGACCTATTCAGTGTGTGTATGCGGTACTCCTAGCCGGAACTACAATCTCCTGAAGTTAAGCCTCTCATCATGTAACAGAGTTCACAGCTTAGGTTTAGTTTTGAGTCTATTGCGCCGTCATTGTAGTGGCTAGACTGAAAGGGACGGCATAATTGGAAAGCTTAAAAGCTCAATGGTGTTACTTGCATGAGGTAAACTATCCAGTAGTTAAACATACATAAATGAAAACAGTGAAAAACAGCGGAAATAGGGCTGAGTGTAAAGAGCTTAAAAAAGAGAAGAAATGGAGCGCTGGTATAAAAGAAAAGCACCTTTTTCTTCTGCTGCATGCAAAAACTTCACTCCAGGCAATGGCAAAAGCAATGGAGAGTGCTGTCTCACAGCGATGAACAGCTGTTAGGTCTCCTGAAAGCAGCTTATTTTAAAGCAACACCAGTGTGAATGATGATGCAATAAAGTATATATTTGTTTGTTTGTTTTTATATGCAAAAGTGCCTTTTCTTTTACCATTCCCCCCCCCCTAAAATTTTGGAATCCCCTCTATTGGCTGCAGCATAGGGGGAAATCACCCCAGCACACAAATGAAATTCAAGCCCTGATAATTACCCTACTGATGACTGTTTACATTACCTTTTCATTTCCAAATGCTGCTCCAAAAACTGCATTCGCAGCATGTATGGTTTTATATGTCTTACTGCAATGCCCACCTTTAGTGGTGACTTCACGCCACATTTTCTTTTGTAAATATATCTTTGTAGTGTTTGTTTGCTTTATTGTACAGTTCATCATTTTGACACCAGATCAATGAGAAATTCGTCTGTTTGGTTAGCCATGTTGTGATGTTTGTTGTCATGCCGACGAGAGGGCGAGAGCTGGAGTGTGATTGGTTAGATACATACATTTACGTCCAACGCGCACAGAAAAATAGGACAAGGCCTATTTGACGCCGTCGTGTTTACGTGACGCGCCCAGTGTGAATGCCTCCATAGGATGTATAGTATTCTAAAAAATGAAGTTTACGCTGGACTTTGACACGATGCGCTCAGTGTGAAAACAACTTTATATACTGACAATCTGAAAACTGTCTTTGGTAAGCAAAACCATTAATTTTCATCACAATATTAAAATACATTTTCATAGTTAGAGTACAGTAAGCAGGCAGATGCGTTTTCTACTTTCCTTGCAGACACTTTCTCAGAAGTTCAAAAGACCCTGCTTTCACTGAAAATGGAGTGAAGGACTGGAAAAACCTAAAGAAAAAAAAACTTCTTAAAGATTTGTAATCTGGCACCAGAAACAGTGTTCTGAAAGGTGTATGCTCTGACTAGTGTCACAGTTATCAAATTCTCACAAAGGTGGTGCGTGTAAACAGACAGTAATGCTACGAAAATATTTTGCCAAAAGTTCTTTAAAATAAGATATGCATCAAGCTGTTTGTATAGATAAGAATTTGAATAAATGTAGAAATTGTGAAGAGGATGTTCCAGGCAAGGGAATGAGCATAAAGGACTCAGAGTTTTCATCGGCTGCCTCCTAAAGCGGTATGGGGGGCTCAGATCTCCGGGAAGAATTGAGGTTAAACCAGCCAAGCACTGTCTCCTCCAATGGTATTGAAATCAAACTAAATCCTGTATCTGTACTACAGTGTTGACTCTGACATCCCAGCTGCCCTAGCGGTCTGGCGGTTGTGCAGTAGGAAAACAAGACAGCGTGTGAGAAGTACGAGAGGACAAGTACATCACAGTTAGAAGCAGAAAGGAGGAATGACATCTTTAAATTACATCATGGATTGCTTTAAATCAGAAAACATTGCAGCTTAAAGCCTTACAGCTGCGTGTCTTTTTCTGATAAGCTGAAACTTGGAGCAGCTGATTCAAATTCCGCACCGTTCTGAGACACGGTGGAGGGGCAGAGCCCGCAGCACAACGCAGAAATAAACAAAAGGCAGCCAGTGTTCCCAGCGACAGCGTGTGAGAAGTACGAATGGACAAGTACATCACAGTTAGAAGCAGTTTGAAAGCAGGTTGACAGCTGCAAAAGCTAAACTGAACTTCCAAAAAAAAAAAAAAAAAATTAAAAAGGTAATAAAAAAACATGGTCTTCAAGCCAGTAATCTGTGGCAACTGCATGATGTGGGAAATCCGAGAAAACCCAACAGAGCTCAACCAAGTTTGTGTAAAGTGCCACACGATCCAGGACTTGCTTCAACAAGTAAGTCTGTTAGAAATGGAGCTGGAGGAAATGAAACAGCAACAGGAGCTTGAGGAGCTGACACACCCACAATTCATGGAAGTCTGTACCCCTAGCAGACTGAAAGCCACCAGGGAGATGGAAGAAAGTCGAAACAGCTGGGTTCAGATAGGCAGAAGCAGGGAAAAAAATAAACTTCGTCAAACACAACCACCAGAAATCTAAACATCCAACAAATTTGAGCCATTCAACATTTAGATGACCAAAACCAACATCAAGAGAATGAAAGGAACAACATCCAGGACCCTATAAACAGTGCTGACCAGGCAGCAAAAAGAAGGGAGGTCATGATTGTTGGGGACACCATATTGAGAAACACAGCAAGTTCAGTTCGCAGTTTGGACCCCCTTACTACAACAGTGTGCTGCCTTCCAGGAGCCTCTGTCAAGCACATCACTGAGAACGTGGACAGGCTCATAGAACGAACAGGAGACAACCCGGTAGAAGCCGTCCACATCGAGGAGGTCCAGAAGTATAAACTACAAAGGAAGGGGGGAGAAAACAAAAAAACAGAAGGGAGACCACATCAAAACAAGGGCAACAACTCAGGTAAGACAACTATTAAATGTTTTTATCAATGCTAGAAGTCTCAGAAACAAAATGTTAGAACTTGAAGCTACTGCACCAACAAGTAACTACGATGTGAGGTGTTACAGAAACCTGGTAGTCAGAGTGATGGAGACGAATATAATATTAGTGGGTACACACTGTATAGGAAAGACAGGCAGGACAGAAGAGGCGGAGGGCTAGCGCTATACATAAGAAACAGTCTTGAAGCCCAGGTGTTAAATCAGGACAAAGAAAACAATGCCGAATCAATATGGGTCAGAATAATGGACAAAAATTCAAAGGGCATAATAATAGGAGCATGCTATAGACCGCCAAATTCAGATGCTGAGCAAAATAATCTGTTATACAATAACATTCAAAATGCGTGTAGAAAAGGAGAAGCCATACTAATGGGGGATTTCAACTTCCCCTGTATAAAATTTGAGAACCCAGTGGGGAGCACGACAGACGAAATTGAAATGGTGGAAATGACAAATGACTGCTTCCTAACGCAATTTATCAAGGCACCGACTAGAGGGGAGGCATGCCTTCATTTAGTCTTTTCAAATAATGAAGACAGAATAACTAAAACAGAGGTCAGAGAGCCATTAGCAAACTCAGACCACAACACGGTCTCATTTGAAGTATTTTTTAAAACCCCAAAAGTAATGACTAAAGCTAAGGTTTACAATTTTAGAAAAACAAACTATGAAGGTATGAAACAGAGACTAACAGAAGTAGATTGGAGTAAAATAGAGAAAACATCCACAGAAAAAGGAAGGCTGTTTTTTAAAAATGTAGTACTAGAGGCGCAAAACAATTACATCCCAAAAGTAGACAAATCTAAATCTAAAACAAAATGGCCAAAATGGTTTAATAGATCCATTTTTAAAAAAATGTCAGCGAAAAAAGGCACTTTTGAGAGCTAAAACAAAGTACACAGAAAGAGTACTTGGAACTGCAAACACAAGTCAAAAAGGAAGTTAGAAAGAGAGATAGAAATCAATATTGCTAAGGGGGCTAAAACCAATTCCAAAATGTTTTTTGCAACATAACAGCAAGAGAACATTCAAAGAGGTGGTTAAATGAGAGAGAGAGAGAGAGAGAGAGAGAGAGAGAGAGAGAGAGAGAGAGAGAGAGAGAGAGAGAGAGAAATGATTACTTCAAATTAATTTTATAAAATAAGTTCAGCTGATGAAAAAAGTATTTCTGGCAAAGAACTTCTGACACTGTAGTACTGATAACACTGATAACAACTATTAGAACATACTATGTTTCATCTTATTCAAGCCAAACGTCTTTAAAACAAGGTTGCAGTACACAAATATAAACATAGGAAATGTTACGCAATTTTATTCAGACCATCAGGCGAGCGTGGATGGTAATTTTTTCTAAGAAAATAAATTAGACAAAAGACTTTTACAACTATATCTTAGAGCAGATAGTTTACCTGCTGAACCACGTATGCACGCCTTGAACTACATATGGAAAAACAACTATGCAGCCTATGTACTGTATGTTTTTGTGTTGACCCTGCAACAGTCAACGTCCGTTTCCAGCATGAAAGCTAATTGTTTTACATACACAGAAAAATAGTTTACCTCAATCCAAGGAATATATAAAGAGTGTTAACATTTTTTAACATGGAGTCGTTAAATGACACGTCTGCAAAATATTTTTCCATCTTGGTGAACTAACAAACGGCATTTTGATCAGCTTTTAGAGCGTTCCTGTCGTGTTATCTTTACACAGTGCTTTTTTATAGCATTGTACACAATTGTACTATTTCAACTTCAAATTGTTACACAAACATTATATATATATATATATATATATATATATATATATATATATATATATATATATATATATATATATATATACACACACTACCGGTCAAAAGTTTTAGAACACCCCATTTTTCCAGTTTTTATTGAAATTTAAGCAGTTCAAGTCCAGTGAATAACCTAAAATGGTACAAAGGTAAGCGTAAACTGCCAGAGGTTAAAAAAAAGTTTAGGTTACCAAAAACTGAAAAATAATGTACATTTCAGAGTTATATAAAAAAGGCCTTTTTCAGGGAACAAGTAATGGGTTAACAACTTACAGCTGTTCTGCAGCAATGGAAGTAAATTAAGCCTTGAAAGTTGATGCTAACAATTCCTACAGGTGTCCCAACTTTTGTTGATTACTTACAAACCCTCTGTCTGTATAAAAGCAGTGTTGGAACAGACTGTGTTACTACACCCTCTTAAGCATTATTTGGACAGTATTGTACTGCAGGAAGTAGTATATTGCTATCATAATGGTGAGAAAAAGGCAATTAACAAAAGGAAGACAGACAGACCATTATAACCCTTAACCCTTTGCGGTCCATTTATTAATTCTGCGTCAGGCTCGCCAGGTCTAATTAATTTTACACGCCGCATTTAATTTTAGACGCTGTTTAAAAGTATTTTTTTCACAGTCAAACGGGTTTAAATGGCCCTGCAGATCAACAAAGCACTCACTAGGCATCTCCAGCCCTGCCCCACCCTTTCGTTTGCTATCGCTTTCACATATGCTACCAAATAAAAAATAATAGTCGTACATACCGATCAATCGTCTCCTGATGACTCGTTTTATCACCAAACTCCTCAATAATGCAATCCAAGTCATTATTTTATTGCTATAACATCTCAAAAAAGCTCTGCAAATGTCCGTGATAGTCTCTGTGCGCTGATACTGTACTTCCAGCTTGTTTCCATACGACCGCCCCATCTGAAGAAGGGGGGCTACTATGACTATTCATGAGATATGCCTTTTTTTTTTTTTTTTTTATCGGCTTGTCTCGGCTCCTTTCGTTCCCACTCGGCCATTGAATGGTTTTCTCGGCTTTTTCCGTTGAAAAACTGACTTTTTTGCGTTTTTTGCGTTTTTAAAAGGACCGCAAAGGGTTAAAAGTGTAGG
The DNA here is from genome assembly GCA_030684275.1 of Acipenser oxyrinchus oxyrinchus. NCBI lineage: Eukaryota > Metazoa > Chordata > Actinopteri > Acipenseriformes > Acipenseridae > Acipenser > Acipenser oxyrinchus. The sequence continues at coordinate 19,524,353 of CM060253.1, forward strand.
TCTTTCCTTTAGAGAAATTGCAAAGAAAGCCAAGGTGTCAGTGAGTACAGTTTCCTACACCATCAAAAGGCACTTGGAAACTGGAGGAAACTCTGACAGGAAGAGGTCTGGCAGACCCAAAGCCACAACAGAATCAGAAGACAAGTTTCTGAGAGTCAACAGCTTGCGTGATAGGCGGCTCACAGGACAACAGCTTCAAGCACAGCTTAACACTGGTCGAAGTAAGCAAGTCTCACAGTTTCAACTGTGAAGAGAAGACTTCGAGCTGCAGGTTTGACAGGTCGAGTGGCAGTAAGAAAGCCATTGCTAAGATGGCAAAATAAGAAAAAGAGGCTTGCCTGGGCCATGAAGCACCGCCAGTGGACTACTGAAGACTGGAAGAAGGTCTTATGGACCGATGAATCAAAATTTGAAATCTTCGGTTCATCACCGTCGAGTAGGCGAAAGGATGGTTCCTCGGTGTGTGACACCAACTGTCAAACATGGAGGAGGAAGCGTGATGGTCTGGGGCTCTTTTGCTGGATCCAGCGTCGGTGACTTGCACAGAGTGAGTGGCACCCTGATCCAAAACGGCTACCACAGCATTTTGCAGCGCCATGCAATACCCTCTGGTATACGCCTAGTTGGTCAGGGGTTCATCCTACAGCAAGATAATGACCCAAAACTACCTCCAGGCTATGTCAGAACTACCTTAGAAGAAAAGAACAAGACGGTAGGCTTCAAATCATGGAATGGCCAGCACAGTCTCCAGACTTAAACCCCATCAAGCTGGTTTGGGATGAACTGGACAGAAGGGTGAAAGCAAAGCAACCTACAAGTGCAACACATTTGTGGGAACTTCTGCAACAGTGTTGGGAAGAACTTTCCGAACAATATTTGATTTCCATTGTAGAAAGAATGCCATGAGTGTGTTCGGCTGTTATATCTGCAAAAGGTGGCATTGAGACATTAAACTGCGTAAATTTCAATAAAAACTGGAAAAATGGAGGTGTTCTAAAACTTTTGACCAGTAGTGTATGTGTATAGGCAGGTGTGAAAAAATGCTGTAAAGTAAGAATGCTTTCAAAAATAGACATGTTCATAGATTATATTTATCAATTAACTAAATGCAAAGTGAGTGAACAGAACAAAAATCTACATCAAATCAATATTTGGTGTGACCACCCTTTGCCTTCAAAACAGTATCAATTCTTCTAGGTACACTTGCACTTGTTTTTGAAGGAACTCGGCAAGTAGGTTGGCCCAAACATCTTGGAGAACTAACCACATTTCTTCTGTGGATTTAGGCAGCCTCAGTTGCTTCTCTCTCTCCATGTAATCCCAGACAGACTCGATGATGTTGAGATCAGGGCTCTGTGGGGGCCATACCATCACTTCCAGGACTCCTTGTTCTTCTTTACGCTGAAGATAGTTCTTAATGACTTTCACTGTATGTTTGGGGTCGTTGTCATGCTGCAGAATAAATTTGGGGCCAATCAGATGCCTCCCTGATGGTATTGCATGATGGATAAGTATCTGCCTGTACTTCTCAGCATTGAGGAGACCATTAATTCTGACCAAATCCCCAACTCCATTTGCAGAAATGCAGCCCCAAACTTGCAAGGAACCTCCACCATGCTTCACTGTTGCCTGCAGACACTCATTCGTGTACCGCTCTCCAGCCCTTCGGCAAACAAACTGCCTTCTGCTACAGCCAAATATTTCAAATTTTGACTCATCAGTCCAGAGCACCTGCTGCCATTTTTCTGCACCCCAGTTCCTGTGTTTTCGTGCATAGTTGAGTCGCTTGGCCTTGTTTCCATGTCGGAGGTATGGCTTTTGGCCGCAAGTCTTCCATGAAGGCCACTTCTGACCAGACTTCTCCGGACAGTAGATGGGTGTACCAGGGTCCCACTGTTTTCTGCCAATTCTGAGCTGATGGCACTGCTGGACATCTTCCGATTGCGAAGGGAAGTAAGCATGATGTGTCTTTCATCTGCTGCAGTAAGTTTCCTTGGACGACCACTGCGCTCTACGGTCCTCAACGCTGCCCGTTTCTTTGTGCTTCTTCAAAAGAGCTTGGACAGCACATCTGGAAACCCCTGTCTGCCTTGAAATTTCTGCCTGGGAGAGACCTTGCTGATGCAGTATAACTACCTTGTGTCTTGTTGCTGTGCTCAGTCTTGCCATGGTGTATGACTTTTGACAGTAAACTGTCTTCAGCAACCTCACCTTGTTAGCTGAGTTTGGCTGTTCCTCACCCAGTTTTATTCCTCCTACACAGCTGTTTCTGTTTCAGTTAATGATTGTGTTTCAACCTACATATTGAATTGATGATCATTAGCACCTGTTTGGTATAATTGTTTAATCATACACCTGACTATATGCCTACAAAATCCCTGACTTTGTGCAAGTGTACCTAGAAGAATTGATGCTGTTTTGAAGGCAAAGGGTGGTCACACCAAATATGGATTTGATTTAGATTTTTCTTCTGTTCACTCACTTTGCATTTAGTTAATTGATAAATATAATCTATTAACATGTCTATTTTTGAAAGCATTCTTACTTTACAGCATTTTTTCACACCTGCCTAAAACTTTTGCACAGTACTGTATATATATATAGTTTTTTTGTATTCAGCTGATAAAGGACTTGTAGTCCGAATGACACACAGCATTTCTTTCGCCGCATGTGTTTACATGCCCATTTTCATGCAGACACACATACAAATGAATTTGGTGCTTCACAATCGTCCAACACAGATTCTGATTCCTTAGATATTTTCCATAAATATTTTCCAAGTGGACACCAACCTCCGGAGCTTTTCAAGCCTTAGATTTTTTTATTGATAAATGTGAACGAGAAATAAGCCAAATTAATTTTCAACAACACACTAATCGTTTAAACTTGACAACAGATGAATATCACGCCTTACAGAACATACAGAAACGTAATGACATCATAATAAAACCTGCTGACAAAGGAAGAGCTGTAGTAGGATCTATATATAGAAGAAGCATCTAAACAACTTTCTGACACTGACTTCTACACAAAAGTCCCAAATGATCTTACCCAACTGTTACAAACTAGTCACATCTACTATCCATTCTGCCATCCAGAATAACTTATTACCAAAACCTGCGTCTAATCTTATTGTTGAAAACCCTCGCTGTAGCCGTTTTCATTTACTTCCTAAAATTCATAAGCCTACCAACCCAGGCCATCCTACTGTATCAGCATGTTCCTGCCCCACTGAAATAATTTCCAAGTTCCTTGATGATGTCTTCAGACCCATTGTGGAATCTCTACCTTCATATGTTAAAGACTCTAACCATTTTTTGCAAATAGATACTTTTTCTTTAAATGGCAACAGTGAAAATATAACTCTCTTCTCAATGGATTTCAAAAGCCTCTACACAGTTATACCCAACAGTGATGGTTTACAAGCACTAAAATACTTCCTTGATAAACAGACAGTAAAAGAACCTGCAACCGATATTCTTTTGCAACTAGCCCAACTCGTCCTTTCTTTGAATTGTTTCTCCTTTAATGGAGACTTTTATAAACAAATTAGAGGTGTCAGCATGGGAACAAAAACGGGGCCCTCTAATGCCTTTTTATGGGAGGATTGAAAATAAAGTTTTTCAACAGTACAAGGGACATATACCAATGTTATATCTTAGATACATTGACGACATATTTGGCATCTCCGATAACACTAGTGAAGATTTAATGAATTTCATACATTTTATTGACCAGTTTCATCCAGCTCTAAAGTATACATGGAACATTTCTAAACAAATTTCTTTCCTAGACATTACCATCATGGTTTCTAATTGTACCATCAATACTACAATCTTCAACAAAGAAACAGACTCTCATTCATAACTAAGATACGACTCCTCACATCCCAAAGCTTGTCACAACTCCATTCCATACTCCCAATTGCTAAGACTGAGACGCATTTGCAGTGATGATAGTGATTTTTTGAATAAAACAAATGACATGTGTGCATTTTTCAAAAACTGTGGTTTTCCAGACACTATACTTAGAGAAGCTCAGTTAAGTGTATCAACAATAAACAGAAAGGATGCCTTGTACAAAACCAAAACACAGAATACCAACAATCGTATTCCCCTTGTTCTTACATATCATCCTATGACCAAAAAAGTACAACACATCATACAAAGAAATTTTAGCATTCTTCAAAATGATCCTTCTACAGCTCCTATTTTCAACAACCCTCCTCTAATGTCATACAGAAGAGACAAAAATCTAAGAGAGCATCTGGTCCACAGTAACATTCGACCCAATCTTAAGGGTACATTTCCATGCAATAGGTCACGTTGTGCAACTTGTAAATACATTCACAGCAACACAGTAGTTAAGGGAGCAAAATCCTCATTTGCTATCCATGATACTTTTACTTGCATCAGTAAAGGAATGGTATATTGCATTGGCTGCATCAAATGTAACAAGCTATATATTGGTGAACAAACGACGCTATGGCTGATCGCCAGTAGAACATCTGAGAAATATACGAATTAACACCTCTACCTTTCCTGTCGCCAGACATTTTAACAGAAATGACCACACTATAGAAGACAATCCCACAATTTGTGGGATGGTTCAATGCTATGGAACTAATGCTGTCAGGAAACAAAAGGAAAGTGAACTTATTTTCAAAGCAGGCACTTTGGAGCCATTTGGAATGAACATTCTATTCTGAGTTCATCATCATCATCATCATCATCATCAACATTCTGGAATTTATATATATATACAGTACTGTGCAAAAGTTTCAGGCAGGTGTGAAAAAATGCTGTAAAGTAAGAATGCTTTCAAAAATAGACATGTTAATAGATTATATTTATCAATTAACTAAATGCAAAGTGAGTGAACAGAAGAAAAATCTAAATCAAATCCATATTTGGTGTGACAACCCTTTGCCTTCAAAACAGCATCAATTCTTCTAGGTACACTTGCACAAAGTCAGGGATTTTGTAGGCATATAGTCAGGTGTATGATTAAACAATTATACCAAACAGGTGGTAATGATCATCAATTCAATATGTAGGTTGAAACACAATCATTAACTGAAACAGAAACAGCTGTGTAGGAGGAATAAAACTGGGTGAGGAACAGCCAAACTCAGCTAACAAGGTGAGGTTGCTGAAGACAGTTTACTGTCAAAAGTCATACACCATGGCAAGACTGAGCACAGCAACAAGACACAAGGTAGTTATACTGCATCAGCAAGGTCTCTCCCAGGCAGAAATTTCAAGGCAGACAGGGGTTTCCAGATGTGCTGTCCAAGCTCTTTGAAGAAGCACAAAGAAACGGGCAACGTTGAGGACCGTAGACGCAGTGGTCGTCCAAGGAAACTTACTGCAGCAGATGAAAGACACATCATGCTTACTTCCCTTCGCAATCGGAAGATGTCCAGCAGTGCCATCAGCTCAGAACTGGCAGAAAACAGTGGGACCCTGGTACACCCATCTACTGTCCAGAGAAGTCTGGTCAGAAGTGGCCTTCATGGAAGACTTGCGGCCAAAAAGCCATACCTCCGACGTGGAAACAAGGCCAAGCGACTCAACTATGCACGAAAACACAGGAACTGGGGTGCAGAAAAATGTCAGCAGGTGCTCTGGACTGATGAGTCAAAATTTGAAATATTTGGCTGTAGCAGAAGGCAGTTTGTTCGCCGAAGGGCTGGAGAGCGTACACGAATGAGTGTCTGCAGGCAACAGTGAAGCATGGTGGAGGTTCCTTGCAAGTTTGGGGCTGCATTTCTGCAAATGGAGTTGGGGATTTGGTCAGAATTAATGGTCTCCTCAATGCTGAGAAGTACAGGCAGATACTTATCCATCATGCAATACCATCAGGGAGGCATCTGATTGGCCCCAAATTTATTCTGCAGCATGACAACAACCCCAAACATACAGCGAAAGTCATTAAGAACTATCTTCAGCGTAAAGAAGAACAAGGAGTCCTGGAAGTGATGGTATGGCCCCACAGAGCCCTGATCTCAACATCATCGAGTCTGTCTGGGATTACATGAAGAGAGAGAAGCAACTGAGGCTGCCTAAATCCACAGAAGAACTGTGGTTAGTTCTCCAAGATGTTTGGGCCAACCTACCTGCCGAGTTCCTTCAAAAACTGTGTGCAAGTGTACCTAGAAGAATTGATGCTTGATGCTGTTTTGAAGGCAAAGGGTGGTTTTTAGATTTAGATTTTTCTTCTGTTCACTCACTTTGCATTTAGTTAATTGATAAATATAATCTATTAACATGTCTATTTTTGAAAGCATTCTTACTTTACAGCATTTTTTCACACCTGCCTAAAACTTTTGCACAGTACTGTATATATATATATATATATATATATATATATATATATATAATTAACACGATATATCACTAAAAAAAAAGGTGGGATAGAAAAAAAATGATATATCGATTTATTTTTTTTACCCCGATATTAGGTATTGTATAATTTTTGTATCATGATATTTCGATATAATGAAATACCGCAGAACACTAATTCCTAATCTACATTAATGATTTAGATTCTGGTATAGTAAGCAAACTTGTTAATTTGCAGACGACACAAAAATAGGATGAGTGGCAAACACTCTTGCAGCAGCAAAGGTCATTCAAAATGATCTAGACAGCATTCAGAACTGGGCAGACACATGGCAAATGACATTTAATAGAGAAAAGTGTAAAGTATTGCATGCAGTCAATAAAAATGTGCATTATAAATATCATATGGGAGATACTGAAATTGAAGGGAACTATGAAAAAGACTTAGTCTTCATCTAGACAATGTGGGGAAGCTATAAAAAAGGCCAACAAGATGCTCGGATATATTGTGAGAAGTGTTGAATTTAAATCAAGGGAAGTAATGTTAAAACTTTATAATGCATTAGTAAGACCTCACCTAGAATATTGTGATCAGTTCTGGTCACCTCGTTACAAAAAGGATATTGCTGCTCTAGAAAGAGTGCAAAGAAGAGCAACCAGAATTATCCCGGGTTTAAAAGGCATGTCATATGCAGACAGGCTAAAAGAACTGAATCTATTCAGTCTTGAACAAAGACTACGCGGCGATCTGATTCAAACATTCAAAATCCTAAAGGTATAGACAATGTCACCCAGGGACGACTTTGACCTGAAAAAAGAAACAAGGACCAGGGGTCACAAATGGAGATTAGATAACGGGGCATTCAGAACATAAAATAGGAGGCACTTTTTTACACAGAGAATTGTGAGGGTCTGGAACCAACTCCTCAGTAATGTTGTTGAAGCGGACACCCTGGGATCCTTCAAGAAGCTGCTTGATGAGATTCTGGGATCCATAAGCTATAACAACCAAACGAGCAAAATGGGCTGAATGGCATCCTCTGGTTTGTAAACTTTATGTTCTTAAATAGGCTATATACGCACGGTCATGTGATGCTGTTTAACCAATCCGAGGTTGTTATTTTTCAAACCGTTTCATAACATCGCTTTAAAAAAAGTCTAAATAAAAATACAGAAATGTATTTTAGATATGTATATATTTTTTTAATTTTGGCAAAACAATCCTCCATAGGGCATAAAGTTTAAAGTAACGGTCTATGAGCAAGTAAAGTACGGATAATCGTATTTAAAAAATGATTCCAGCTCACTTTAGAAGGTTTTATTTCAAATATATAGGATTATAACATCTGTGGAAAACAGCAAAGCCCATAAGATAGATATAAATATTCCGCGACGACTAGGAGTTTGAAACTTCTAAATTCTGAGCTCCGTCTGTTCGACATTTAACCTAGTAGTGCTCCCAGATGCTAATTAGAGAAATTAACTCGGTAAATAGGAACATACACAAGTTATTTGTGAACATTGATAAAGCGCAACAACCTAACTTGCTTAATGAGAATATAAAATGATATCCCTTTTTAAAATGTCTTCATATGCACGTTCTGACAACGTCTGTCTTCACTTGAGCTGCCTGTGTAATGTGTAAAATACATGTATGGTCAATACTAAATTAGACATTATCTACCTACTGCACATACTTTTAATTTAATGTAAAGAAAATATTACAATGAGGCAAAATAGATAAGTTGCCAGTGTACTTGACTATATATAGATAGATAGATAGATAGAAATAATCCAGGGCTGGCAATAAAACGTGAAACAAGCAATGGAACTGCCAGTACCAACAAAAACCCACGATTAGAAAAAATAAATAAATAATAAATGGTGCACATACCAAGCCATATCAGAGTGAACTCTAATAGGTTAATTTTGATATCTTCGCTTTTTTTAAAAATCCACCGTTATCAGAAGCTCCACGATCTCCTAACTTTTCCATTAAAACTCTGTTTTGCTGAGCTGTAAGGCGCCGCCCCAATTAAGCATACCTTTTCATTACGTACACGCACAGGTTTAACCCTCAATGCGCTGGTTCTTGTTCTCTACCTGTGGACTACGGTCTAGAACTTTTTTAAAATGCATTTCACATAGCTATGTTAAAATCAGCACAAGGTTATCTTGATTAAGTGTGGGTACTTATGCTACCTTATTTAACCAATATATCAACCAAATTATGGTCCCACTATTTAACGCAAGCCTACCGTGCATTTTACATCCATTCACTGGCCTTAACATGGCTGGTTTTAGAGCCCAATTTGCGCAAATCCTGGACTACCATTCTAAAACTAATAAGATTAGGGCTGGGACCAAATAAAACTTTGACAATCCGCTAAGTGCACTTAGCAAAACTGTATTTAATAGCTTTTTTATTTTTATGAGTAAGATACTTACAAAAAATACAAAATGCTATTAAATACAGTTTTGTTAAGTACGATTAGCAGGTTGTCAAAGTTTTGATTTGGTCCGGGCCTAGTGCTAACAGTCTGAAACAAGGTGACAGATGCTTTTTGTGCAGTTGAACTACACACCTGGTACCAAAGTAAAGTTTTCCTCTCATAATAAGATACAATTTTTTCTTTAACGTTCTAAGCTTTCCAGTATTATTACAGCTGGAGCACAAAACACTTTCTGTATGTCTAAATCCAGAGTTATACTTAAAGGAGTGGGGCACATAAGTTCAACTGCACTATTTGATACAAAGTCGCATTGGGTCGTATTAAATTGGTTACAATTCTTCAGCTGTAGAAAGCATAAATATAGCCAATCATAACGTGATTTATGGAACACATTGTTTTTATGCTCATATAAATACAAGAATAGGGCAAGGTCCTGACAGCATAATTATTAGCGCTTAGAGTGTGTGATGACACGACTGTGACCAATGCAATCTTAACCAACTACATTCTTGCACATTAAGAAGATGTTATGATTGTAAAGCCCATGTATGTAAAAAATGTACCTGGGCTTAAATTTGTTAATGACTACTGGGTGAGCGTCTCAGATAGAAGTGAATTTCTGTTTTAAAATATGCCTGTTTAAAGAAGACACACATATATTAGTTATGTTTAGAAAATGGCCTTTTTTATTTCCTGGCATCTCATTGGCTAGTAAGAACATAAGAACATAAGAAAGTTTGCAAACGAGAGGAGACCATTCAGCCCATCTTGCTTGTTTGGTTGTTAGTAGCTTATTGATCCCAGAATCTCATCAAGCAGCTTCTTGAAGGATCCCAGGGTGTCAGCTTCAACAACAATACTGGGGAGTTGGTTCCAGACCCTCACAATTCTCTTTATAAAAAAGTGCCTCCTATGTTCTATTCTGAATGCTCCTTTATCTAATCTCCATTTGTGACCCCTGGTCCTTGTTTCTTTTTTGGTGAAAAAAAATCCCCTGAGTCGACATTGTCTATACCTTTTAGGATTTTGAATGTTTGAATCAGATCGCCGCGTAGTCTTCTTTGTTCAAGACTGAATAGATTCAATTCTTTTAGCCAGTCTACATATGACATTTAAACCCGGGATAATTCTGGTTGCTCTTCTTTGCACTCTAGAGCAGCAATATCCTTTTTGTAATGAGGTGACCAGAACTGAACACAATATTCTGGGTGAGGTCTTACTAATGCATTATAAAGTTTTAACATTACTTCCCTTGATTTAAATTCAATACTTCTCACAATATATCCGAGCATCTTGTTGGCCTTTTTTATAGCTTCCCCACATTGTCTAGATGAAGACATTTCTGAGTCAGCATAAACTCCTAGGTCTTTTTCATAGATCCCTTCTTCAATTTCATTATCTCCCATATGATATTTATAATGCAAATTTTTATTGCCTGCGTGCAGTACCTTACACTTCTCTATTAAATGTCATTTGCCATGTGTCTGCCCAGTTCTGAATGCTGTCTAGATCATTTTGGATGACCTTTGCTGCTGCAACAGTGTTTGCCACTCCTCCTATTTTTGTGTCGCCTGCAAACTTAACACGTTTGCTTACTATACCAGAATCTAAATCATTTATGTAGATTAGGAATAGCAGAGAACCTAATACTGATCCCTGTGGTACACCACTGGTTACCTCGCTCCATTTTGAGGTTTCTCCTCTAATCAGTACTTTCTGTTTTCTACATGTTAACCACTCCCTAATCCATGTGCATGCATTTCCTTGAATCCCTACTGCGTTCAGTTTGAGAATTAATCTTTTATGCAGGACTTTGTCAAAAGCTTTCTGGAAATCTAAATAAACCATGTCGTATGCTTTGCAATTATCCATTGTCAATGTTGCATCCTCAGAAAAGTCAAGCAGGTTAGTTAGACACGATCTCCCTTTCCTAAAACCATGCTCACTTTCTCCCAGGATATTGTTACCATATAGGTAATTTTCCATTTAAGATCTTATTATAGTTTCCATAAGTTTCCATATAATAGATGTCAGGCTTATTGGTCTGTAGTTATCTGGTTCTGTTTTGTCTCCCTTTTTGTGGATCGGTATTACGTTTGCAATTTTCCAGTGTGCCGGTACAACCCCTGTGTCAAGAGACTGTTGCATGATCTTGGTTAGCGGTTTGTAAATAACTTCTTTCATTTCTTTGAGTACTATTGGGAGGATCTCATCCAGACCAGGGGATTTGTTTATTTTAAGAGCTCCTAGTCCCTTTAACACTTCTGCCTCTGTTTTGCTAAAGTTATTTAAAATGGGGCAGGAACAGGTTGACATGTGGGGCATGTTGTCTGTGTCCTCCTTTGAAAAAACCTGTGAAAAGTAATCATTTAAAATATTTTTTTTCTTCATCTATGATTTTGCCATTTGTGTCTCTTAGACATTTAACCTCCTCCTTGAATGTGCACTTGTTGTTATAATATTGGAAAACATTTTGGAATTGGTTTTAGCCCCCTTAGCAATATTGATTTCTATCTCTCTCTTGGCCTTTCTAACTTCCTTTTTGACTTGTGTTTGCAGTTCCAAGTACTCTTTCTGTGTACTTGGTTTTTGGTCCCTTTTAAACTCTCTGTAAAGTGTCTTTCTTTGCTGAATATTTTTTTTAATTGATCTATTAAACCATTTTGGCCATTTTATTTTAGATTTAGATTTGTCTGCTTTTGGGATGTAATTGTTTTGCGCCTCTTGTACTACATTTTTAAAAAACAGCCATCCTTTTTCTGTGGATGTTTTCTCTATTTTACTCCAATCTACTTCTGTTAGTCTCTGTTTCATACCTTCATAGTTTGCTTTTCTAAAATTGTAAACCTTAGCTTTAGTCATTACTTTTGGGGTTTTAAAAAATACTTCAAATGAGACCATGTTGTGGTCTGAGTTTGCCAATGGCTTTCTGACCTCTGTTTTAGTTATTCTGTCTTCGTTATTTGAAAAGACTAAATCAAGGCATGCCTCCCCCTCTAGTTGGTGCCTTGACAAATTGCGTTAGGAAGCAGTCATTTGTCATTTCCACCATTTCAATTTCATCCCTCGTGCTCCCCACTGGGTTCTCCCATTTTATATGGGGGAAGTTGAAATCCCCCATTAGTATGGCTTCTCCTTTGCTACACGCATTTCTAATGTCATTGTATAACAGATTATTTTGCTCAGCGTCTGAATTTGGCGGTCTATAGCATGCTCCTATTATTATGCCCTTTGAATTTTTGTCCATTATTCTGACCCGGCATTGTTTTCTTTGTCCTGATTTAACACCTGGGCTTCAAGACTATTTCTTATGTATAGTGCTACCCCTCCGCCTCTTCTGTCCTGCCTGTCTTTCCTATACAGTGTGTACCCACTAATATTATATTCGTCTCCATCACTCTCAGACAACCAGGGAATATATTAACTTTCAATAGATGACCAGGAAATAAGAAGTACCAACATAAGTGCCTTTTCACCTGGACAGATATCCTTGAGCCACCTACTCAAGTTTTAAACAACAAAGCTGGTTTCTGTCTTTTTTTTTCGTAACAGTTGTCCATTTTGTAACTGCAATAAGACCCTCCAGGGTGGGTGGTATTGGGAAATACCAGTCATTACGCCATTGAGCGGACTGTTATTGCCCAATACCGCCCACTCTGTCGGGTCTTATTGCTTACATAGTGTGATGCAATTCCACTAAAATTATTTTTATTTTTTATTTTTTGTGTAGGCCTACATACCACCTACTTTTTTACATATTACTATTATCATTATTAGAGTTCTCACTCATTATTTAATTAAATGCATTCCATTTAATTCACAGGCCATGTTGACAGTACATTGTGTACTATACAAGGGATAATGGCATTGCAGTGGCGTTTTACAAGGTAATAATAGAACTCCGAGTCAATAAAGTCCGAAGCAGAGGCCAAGGGTTCCATTATTACAGAGGAACATGCCACAGCAACATCATTATCACTATCATACTACAATCTTTTAAATTATGTATTTATTTGTTTGTCTAAATAAATCATTGTAGTTCATTTTTTGAGCGCAGGGCTCAAGTGTCCATGCGAAGTGTTTCATCAGTAAGCAGTGGTTTTAGAATAGATGTCATTAATTAGTGTCATCTCCTCAGTTGTGCTTTATTTACAGTTCTGTTATTGATTAATAACAGCTGACATCCATAGAAAACAATGGTAGAGAAGTGTATGGTTGTTGTATAAATAAATATAACACCCAGAGAAAATGATATCCTGGTAGACAGTGTTTCATTTGCATCAGTTTTATTACAGTTTTTAACAAACAAAGTGATATGTGTTGAAAACATTTTACTTGTACAAAAGCAGCCAAAGCCTAAAGTTTATGGTGCCACCATTGTTTTGATTTAATTCAGGCCCCTAGAATACAGGGATAAGTTGAATTGGCCAGATTTTAACAGCAGGTCTTTGCTAAAGCATTTATTAAGTTTGCTCACAATGGTTTGATTTGAAACTTTTGTACTCTTGTGATATCCACTTGCATGTCTAATTATGTAACAGCTTACACTTTTTCTACAAATAGTCAAACCTACAGAGAAGAATGTCTTGTCTATAGTGACCCTTATGCTTACACTATACATTTTCAGTGTTAAATGAGCTGGATATAAATTACCTCAGTGGTTAATATAAACAGGTTTAACGAAGGTTCTACTTCCTACAGAAGCAGCTTTGATGAACGATCTCTGTGTTTTAACTCATATTGATTTATTGACGGCTATTTTTTTGTGAGTAATAGGTATTTATTGTACATTTTCTTTAGGTTTATTATAATAATAATAATGTAGGGCAGGAGTGTGGAGTAGTGGTTAGGGCTCTGGACTCTTGACCAGAGGGTTGTGGGTTCAGTCCTAGGTGGGGACACTGCTGCTGTACCCTTGAGCAAGGTACTTTACCTAGAGTAAAACCCCACTGTATAAATGGGTAATTGTATATAAAAATAATGTGATATCTTGTAACAATTGTAAGTCGCCCTGGAAAAGGGCGTCGGCTAAGAAATAAATAATAATAATGATGAGAGTGCATTGGTTTTCTTGGCAAAAAAATGATAAATCATTGAGCTCTCAGAAACAGAACATATTAGTTTGTGCTCTGAATAGGAAAGCTCTCAAACAACATATCAGTGTGTGTGCTGAATAGGAAAGCTCTCAAACAGAACGTATCAGTGTGTGTGCTGAATAGGAAAGCTCTCAAACAGAACATATCAGTGTGTGTGCTGAATAGGAAAGCTCTCAGAAACAGAACATATCAGTGTGTGTGCTGAATAGGGACCGCTTTAACACGTTCAAGTGCAGACCTGCTACTTAGGTTACAGCTGGGGCAAGTGTGCTATTATAGCTTAAAAGTGGCTCTATTTTTAAATTAATTTACTGTAAACATGTACATGTTTTATTGCTGCCAATAACCCACTGCTCCAATACCGCAAGAGAGTCAATCTTAATATCCAGAACGCAAATTTGTAATAATTGTAAAGTCTACACATGTACATAAACTAGTGATTGTGTTGAAATTGTAAAGAAAGGCTATTAAATGCACTAAACTTAATCCAAGTGTTGAGATAAGCAGTCCCGGGCCGCAACAAGCAATTAAGAGAAACAATAGCAAAGACTGAGCTGCTGGGTATCGTCTTTAAAGCCAGAAGAGGAAATTGCATATTGCAACTTGAAACTTGCTTTATTAACCAAATATTTAAATTTGAAAAACTTACAAGATAAAACAATGTTCTGCAAATAACATACCCAGACATTTCATTCTGCAAACGGCTTTGTCTAATGTTTTTATTATTTTGCTGCTGCTTTTTTTTTTTATCTGTGTCACTAATGAGGAGTGCAAGGACGAATGGTGAAATTCCACAGAAACTCATTTTTTATTATTTTAAATATCATTACATATATACAATCATTCATACACTACAATATCACAGAGCAGCCTGAAAAAAAATATTGATTGTACGCAAATAATATAAACCTTTCATTTTTTCTGTCTAATAATTAAAACTACCTATGGAGTGCCTGAAATATATCACTAGAAATAGTTCAGACGAAAAACATGGTCCATAAGCACCCCTTTATTTGGGTCAACTATGGGGCTTGGTATGCTCACGGGACTGGTCTCATCTGGTTACAGTCCCGGTAGGATAACCGTAAGTACAGTGGCTTAAGGTGTGGAATATTTTGGGTTCAACCTCGAACAGTGACCATATTTACAAGGAAGGCATATTATACTGGTGTATTAAGTGATGGTAAGCTGCTCGCTACTACAGCTACAGTGGAGATCCGTGGCAGAGAAGAGTGCCACAGAAATGTTGAACCCCAGAGCTCTCATCCTGAAAAGAGAAAATGGATGCCCCATTTTACAGTGAGGAATCCAGGTCATTTCATATATTAGACTGCCATCTAGTGGTCATAAACTGTATAATTAAAAGTTTTAAAACAATAAATAAAATGAAACAGAAACAGTGTACCATTCTTTTAAATTATTTTCAATGTGCTAAAACCCTCCAATAAAACACTTTATTACCTGAAAAAGGCTCCATTGCTGCTTCATATATACTTGTTACTAAAATGGGAAGTTATTATTTATGCCACATGTTAATTATTCATTATCCACCTCTGTAAATTACGCCTTGTTTTGTTTAAAACATCAAGTATTATTTTTGTTTTAATCTGCCCTGGATTGTGTTGCCTACCCCTATTCCGTGCAAGATTAGAAAACAGTTTTTTTCTTTGTAAATAAAAAATGAGTAGTGCATATTGATAGTGTTAATGTGGTTGTAAAACAGGTATCACTGCTTCACACCATTCCAGCTTAAGAGATGGGTGCTTACCACTGGCCCATGTTGTCTCCAAGTCTCCTAGCTCTTCTTAATGGGCCTCAGTAAAGTCACAGTTATGGATCTGAGGTTGCTCCTTGCCTCTCACACATTGGTGTTCGGGGAGGGGGGTTCTCTCATCTGCTTTTTTACAAGATATGCAAATGCCACTAAAACTCTCAAGTAGGTTTTTCTTGAAATGCTGGGATTTGTAGTATTAATATCTTTGTCTGTTGGAACAGTGGAATACATATTTAATGTGGTAATGATAGAGAGCAATGGATGTATAGCTTATTAGCGCTATGAAAATTTGTCATACTGTTAATCAGAAACTTTGTTCAGCAAAAGATGCATTGTGGTTTGTATGACAAATACATAATGTGCTCCTAGGTAGAGAATCCTTTGTGGTCAGAATGAAGCAGTGTTACCACTGAAATGTCTGCTGCATGGTCAGCTCCACCTAACCCTTAACTGATTCTTAAAAACATTACCTTTTGATTTGGTTTACATACATCAATATTGTATTCATACGAAATACTCATCAACAAATTTACCCCCAACTTCCTGCAGGAGCATATTTCATTTCTAGATGGAATATATAGACCAAGTTGATAGACAGTGTTATCATAGTAAATACATAATAATTCTAGTGGTTATGGTAAACCTTGTGAACCTGGCTTGGGTTGTTACACAGGCTGTAGAGTCACAATATCCCATTAGAAGCAAACAAGTCATTACAAAAGACCATTATCCAGACACTGGATTTTCTGGGTATCAGCAGGGTTAGCTAGTGACTGAAGCACATAGAACAGATAGATATAGCCACCAAGCTGCCCTGCTGGCTGCAGTCACAAGGATGGCAACTGTTACCCGACTATTACTTTCAATGAAATATTACAAACCTTATCATAAATATATATTATTTAAAACTGCTAACTGCCATGGCATTTGAAAAACTTATTTTTTTATGAAGGATGAAAAGTTATTATTCCTAGAGAAACATTTTAAGAGTTCTTCAAAACGCAAGAAGAGGGGGGAGTGGGGACAGGGGGACAGGAGGACAGTCCACTTCTCCACCACTGCTGTTTTACAGGCCTTCCCTGGCCCTGCGCTCACTGGCTGTTTTTGTCTGTTGGTCATTCGGTGTGTTCCTTGGAAAGTGAGATCTCACTGCTCCTCCAGCCACGATGGTTTGTCCGCACCAGGGGGCTTTAGCTTGATGTTGAATTGCTTGAGGGTCTGTTCAAGCTGCTGCTGGTTCCCTGCAAAGTAGGCTGAGATCGCATTGTGGAAAAGGAGCAGTTGCTTGTGCATCACCTTCACCTGAAATATCAAGCAACAGGACACGAATGAGTGGATTACAACCCAGAATATCCGGAAATGGACTAGAGGTAAGTGAAGTATTCTGATACTGTACTGTTCATATTTACTGCCTGAGATACTGACAACAAGCAAGCGCTTGCTCTCACCCTTGTGTATCACTGCAATTTAACAAGAATGGATTCCTCACATTATTTTGCCTCTGTCTGCCAAATATATCCAAGCATAAAGGCACAGTTTACCACTGAATTCGCCTGTACTTATTTTGCCACTACAACTAATCAGAGGTGCTTCATTCTACTGTTTTTTGAGTTTAAATCAAGTGCTGCCAGTGTTTTCATTTTTGTTTATAAATTGCTTATAAAAAACGTATTTGTAAAATGCTTAACTATTAAATGCAAATATAAAATCCCTGCTAAGACTGCAAAAGTGTGAACAACGTTTACATGCAAAACTGACAACAATTTTTGTTTCGAAACACAAATCATTTGGCACACTGTTTAAAGCATTTTTTCTGACTAAACTGATGTTTGAAGCTAAAGTTCGGTGGGAATCTACTGTACAAAAGGAAAAGACTACTCTACTTGGAACTTCATTGGCTAAGATGATCTGAGGGGGGATATTATTCTCTTACCCATTCATGTTATTTACTTTCCAGGCTGGTTTCTGTTTTTCATCACTTTTTTTTTTTTTAAATATTTAAGTTCATAGCCACAAGCCTATCAGAGAAGGCCATTTCAACTGGCCATAGTTCAGTACTGAACAAGGGCTTTTAGTGTCATCAATGTTAGAGCGATGCTTATTTGATTATTAGTCTCACCTTCAATACCTGTGTGAGCTTCCTTGCTGACAATTACTTTGTGATGTGCTGGTTGATTTATTTTCTGCTGTTAAAGATGATCGATTAATATTAAAATCGAATCAATAGCATTACTTAAGATTCAATACTCCATTCATTTTTTTTTTTTAAATTTGGAATAGCCAATTATTTTTCTTATTTTCTCCCCAATTGCTCAACTAGCTGCTGAAGTGGAACAGCGAGGATGGAGAGTCCGGGTTTACCCAGTGGAGGTGGGTTGTCGAGGATTTCTGGCACACTCTACAACCCGGTGTGGAAGGGTGGTGGGCAATTCACTGACACACACGGGAGACAGAAGGTTTTATTTGTAACGCCGCTCAGGTGCACTGATTTATTTTTACCCGCAGAGGGTGCTGTTGTCCGTGGACTGAATACTGGCAACAGTAAACAGGACCACGGGGTTACCAATACTGGTATACAGTCCAGTGCACCTACAAGTGCTCAAAAATAATAATGAAAACAAAAGGCTAAAGAAAAAGGGAAAACAGTAATAAAACTACAAAACAAAAGTGCTGCTTACGCAGTGCCCCCACTGCCGCTAAGCCGGTCAATATGGGTCTCCGACCTACGCTCCGCTATTTTCTATACACTGGGGTGGCCAAAGTTCCCCGTATAACTACACACGTCCCCTCGGGTACGTAATTATTTATTTTACTTTTTAGTTTCTTTTAACCCTTTCTGGTCCAATGAGGGACCTTGTCTGACATCATCAAAAAGACATAAAGCACAGGTCTCTAGTCGTTTTTTCTCCGGAAAAAGCCGAGAAAATTATTCAATAGCCGAGTGAGACCGATAGGAGCCAAGAGAAGCCAGGAAAAAAAAAGAGGCGGATCTGAGTAATACACATAGCCCCGGCACCACAGACATAACACGGCCATAAACCAACAAGATAGCTGCTTCCGTATCCAGCTCTCAAAGAATATCACGGACATTTGCAGAGCTTTTTGAGATGTTACAGTGATATAACAATGACTTGGATCGCATTATTGAGGAGTTTGGTGAAAAAACGAGTGATCAGGAGATGATTTATCAGTATGCATGACTATGAAGAGGTATGTGAAAAATACTGCGAACAAGGGGTGGGGCGGGGCTGGAGATGCAGTACTGAGTGTCCTGTTAATATGCAGTGCCTTTTAAACCTGTTTTACTTTGAAAAAAAAAACTTTTAAACAGCGCGTCTAAAATAAACTGTGCATGTGAAAGTAAATTGGACCGGACGTGCCTGAGACACGCTGAATAAATGGACCACAAAAGGTTAAGGCAGGCTGTCTCACTCAGCCGTGTTTGCCTGCTCTTTCTTTACACTGACGTCTTTCGCCAGCGTCACTGGGTATCCTCTCTCCGGCCACCCGCCTCTCAGACACTCAGAGAGAGGGAAAGCCAGCACACCCTCTTCCCCACCTCTCCGTGTCATCGCCATGACTGACAGGCGGATCTTACGAGACTTCAGTGGTCAAGAGTTGCGTCGCACAGTGAAGAACTTATCTGAAGCAGCAGAAAGGAGCAGTAACTGGCTGTGGTTCAGACGGAAAGATTCTGGCTGGGGATCTCAAGCACAATAGAAAGAAAGCAACGCTGATGTACGGGTAAGTAAGCTGGGCTGAGTTGACTAGAGGACGGAGGGGGGTGATGCTAGGCCGCCAGAATCACCGTCAAGCCCTCTTGAGGTGTCGTGGGCTAATTGACAAAACACTGAGGATGGAAGGTGCCCACTTGAAGACCCCAGAGCTGTACCCTACTTAGCTCAATCCAGACGGTTGTCATGCTGATGCAATGAGGAGACTGCACTGTGGTTGATCCCCAGAGCCAGCATCGCAGCCATTGTGTGTGCTGATGCGCTGGAGAGTCAAGAATAAGCTGATCCATGGAGCCAGCATTACACTTTAGCCATCAACACCAGGCAGAAGGATATCATCAGATGGAAAGAAACGTAAATGGATGGAGATAAAGATGGATCACATTAGTTTACTGTAAAGCTACGTCTTAGTTGGTGCTTATCTTGGCGAGAGCCGAGTTCAAATCAGCATGAAGTTTTAACATCTACTCTCGTAATGGAAATCAGCCCAATTATTGTTTATTTCAACCTGGCTCACCACTGCTACCCCCGCGTTGACTCAGGAGGGACGAAGACGGACAGATGCGTCCTCCAAAACGTGTGCTGTCAGGACCGCCATGCAGTCACCTCAGAGTTACAGCGTCAGAGGACCACGCAGCTCTGGGCAACTTACAGGCAGGCCCGCAGGCACCAGGTCAGTCTACAGAGGTCACTGGTGCGCGGTGAGCCGAGGACACCCTGGCCGACCTAAGCCCCGCCGCCCCCACCCCCACCAGGCAGCGCTTGGCCAATTGTGCGCCGCCACCTGGGAACTCCCGTCCACTGTCGGCAGTGGAATAGCTTGGACTCGAACCAGTGACCTCCAGGCTATGGGGAGAATCCTACTCTCCATGTGGTGTGCCACTCGGGAACCCCAATACTACATTTCTCTTTTTCCCTAAATAAAAAAAACAAACAAACAATCCCACCAAACTCAATGGAACTGGTTAACAGCATGAATTAACTCAATCAGCGCATTACAATCAGCCAGTCAGCAGGAAACTTGTGCAGATGTTTAAGGTAAGTGTAATTAGTCTCTCTCTAACCTTTAATCTCGCAATGAAGACACATAAAGCCCATGTGGGACTATAACAGATCGAATGATTCTTGGTGATCTCCCTCCCGACCTGTGAGGGCGGGCGCTGTGTAAAAGGAACAGAGTACCCTTAACTAAATGGCATGACAATTTATTCCTTGGGTTAGGTGGAAGTCGGTCATTTAGGAAGTGACACGGATGGGAAACAGCGTGGCATCCGAGGATTGGAGGAGTGGATGCGCTCGTTAACCCAGGGGTCATGAGCGAGGGTATAAATATGGGTCGTAGTGTAAGTGATCTGTTCCTTTGTAAATGGTTAGATCAAACCTAAAAGGAGAATCCTGTGCTACCAAAAACGTGAGTGTTGTGTTTAGTTTGTCTAAGTAAAAACTGTTTGCTTGTTATTTTAGATTGTTACTAACACGATCCGGAGCCGTCACTATTCAGCCAGCATCAAACCCGGACACCAACACTTTCCCTTTGTTCACAGAGAACTTGCACCACAAGCACTAATAATCACTCACTGTTAACTGTGTTTGTGTTGTGTGTTTTGTGTGGGTGTAATAGAACTGGACTTTTTGGTTACGGGTGAAACCCGGGGATTACAATTACTGAGTGATACACGCCGCTGTATCACTCCACCATTATTATTTACAGGGGTTCGCCATAAGGCTCTGGACATTGTTAATAAACCAATAAACACCCTTGCACCTGCAAATAATTGTCTGTCTGTTTTGTATCTGCTCTGCACTGCACACACCTGTAACCACTCACCACTTTGCCACAGGGACCCATTCCACTCTATCTTTAACAATAAAGAATGAGTCGCCCTTTGTACTCCCTGTGTACCTTGTTCTCCTCCAGAAACTTGAGTTTGATGCTGACGTCACTCCTCAGCCTCTCATACTTTTCCTTGTGTATCTGAAACTGCTGCTGTGCTGTGTCAATGCGGGAAAGGGTGACAGCATCGCGAGGACCCATGTTTAACTCCTCCAAGTCTGCTCGGTAGGCATCAAATTCCAACCTGGGGGAGGAGACAGGAACTGTGTCACTGTTTAGATATCAGATTTATAGGTGTATTCAAGGCTGATACATTCAAGTCCAGATCGTGACAAAAGTCCCGGTCAACTTTTGTAAAACAATTTTAGCCCAAGTCAGAAGTTGATCTGATTACTCAAGACTTAAATATGTGTGCATCTCTGAATATTTAATGAGCGGACACATTCCGGAAGAACAGAGAAAAGCAAGTCTGATTTTGCCTGTGGTGGTTACCTTGCATTCTCATAGAGTTTGACAGTCATCAGCGTGTCCTCCATGGTTTTGTTGACCAGTGTGTTTATGCTGGCAACAAAGAAATTGATGGCCCCCAGAAGAGTTTCCCCATTCTTACACAGCAGTTTCTGTGTCTCAGCATTGTATCCAAACTCGTCCTGCACATCAGAAAGACATTTGATCTGGAAACCCTTGCTTGTAAAATTGCAGCAATATGTTAACTCATAATTTGAGATATATACTGTATATATATATTATTGTTGTTGTTTATATGTTCAGAAAAATGTTCAACATTTATCATGCCTGAGCATGCAGTCTTCTGATTTAAGTTCAGAACTTCACACATGAGTTATATTTATACCTGGAGGTCTTCAGTCAATACTATTGCTTATTTATTTGTTTACTTTAAATATTCTTGTTGTCACTATATTTTATTATGTGTATAGAGTCTTCTATAATATTGATCTTCTACAACATAATGATTCTCAATCTAAACAGATTTTAATTCCAGCACTGCCACTGGAAGTTGATTAGGTCCTACAGGACTGTCCTTAAAAAGATTAAATGTGTAATTTATACACAAATATACACTATATTTACATATATTTAATCTTTGGAAGTGGTTTGAGAACATAACTAAAATTAGGATCTACAGCTATAGCCAAAAGGTTTGCATCACCCTAGAATTTTAGGATTGAGACAATTAAAAAAAATGATTGATATATATATATATAAACTACCGTTCAAAAGTTTGGGGTCACTTAGAAATTTCCTTGTTTTCGAAAGAAAAGCAAATTTTTTGTCCATTAAAATAACATCAAATTGATCAGAAATACAGTGTAGACATTGTTAATGTTGTAAATGACTATTGTAGCTGGAAACGGCTGATTTGTAATGGAATATCTACATAGGCGTACAGAGGCCCATTATCAGCAACCATCAGTCCTGTGTTCCAATGGCACGTTGTGTTTGCTAATCCAAGTTTATCATTTTAAAAGGCTAATTGATCATTAGAAAACCCTTTTGCAATTATGTTAGCACAGCTGAAAACTGTTGTGCTGATTAAAGAAGCAATAAAACTGGCCTTCTTTAGACTAGTTGAGTATCTGGAGCATCAGCAATTGTGGGTTTGATTACAGGCTCAAAATGGCCAGAAACAAAGAACTTTCTTCTGAAACTTCGTCAGTCTATTCTTGTTCTGAGAAATGAAGGCTATTCCATGCGAGAAATTGCCAAGAAACTGAAGATCTCGTACAACGCTGTGTACTACTCCCTTCTCAGAACAGCGCAAACTGGCTCTAACCAGAATAGAAAGAGGAGTGGGAGGCCCGGTGCACAACTGAGCAAGAGGACAAATACATTAGAGTGTCTAGTTTGAGAAACAGGCGCCTCACAGGTCCTCAACTGGCAGCTTC